>KB671593.1:39077-55748 GCA_000349105.1 Anopheles epiroticus | reverse complement strand
CGGTGTTGCCAGATTTTGCCTAGCGCGTGATCCGGCGAAGTTGCAGCGTTGGAGACCTTACTTTATTGTCAGCCCTCGTATCAGAAATATGCTATATTTACCAGAAAACTGATGTAATGAGGTATTAAGCTTCCTCAAAATTGCACAACTTTCTCAACCAGACCGAAGTGAATATCTCAAAATCGTACCTTATAATCAAAATTGTATTTAATATAGACTTTTAAATCGTTTGTGAACACAATACGGCCTGGCCGTCACTACAGAATAAAAAAATCGTTTGTTAGACCTGATCAACTAGAAGAATACATCATATTTCATTTTTATTTTCTTCCGTAGAATGAACTAAATATTCCATTCGTTGTTCGTGTTATTCCCTGACGGTCAAAAGTCGCTATAAAAACTAAATATAAAATAAATAAGTTCTTTAGATGTGATAAATTTGAAAGTTTTGAAGCCAAAGAAAACGAGCACCTGATTGACATAACTTTATTTAGATTTCTCAGCTAAAACTCTGCACATTTAAATCTCAGGACTTTGATCAAAAGCAGGATTGAATAAATTGGTTTCCTCAGTTTTGTGTGTTTAAAATATGTTTGCTGTCATTTTTATTGTCATTCTGGTACTATGTTCTCAATCAAGACTATTGGTTTAAAATGTAGGATGGAAATCATTTCCACTTATTGGATTCAATTGGATTTCTTGGATGAAAATAATTGTATCGATTAAGCCTAGCTCCTGAGTTTAGCTTTGAAATGAGTTGAGTTCCGTGCCATTGAGTTGAGTTTTTAACTTCATTAGTTTGAAGCTGTTTGAGTGTCATTTAATTAGCACCTTGTGACGTTTACTTCATCTATTGTCCCTTTCGCATGTTCAACAGCTTCTTGCACTCCTCTGCCTTAACGTGATATTACACTAGACACTCCACCTGCACTACTACTGTTGTCTATTTTCAGCGAGTAAATAGTGCTACGTCACATCATTAGCACCATGACGTGTGGCTGTGACACCGCTATATCAATCGATTGTTTGGAGTCCGTTCCAGCTGTGAAAGTGTTACCAGAGCAAACGATCCTTGCTATTGCGACTGGCTCGTGTGCGGTTCGTTCGGACCGAAACGACAGCCCATCGAGGCGTCGGACGCGAACTGTTACATTACCAGTGGGTGCTACACGCTTGTTCACTCAGATTCTCCATTTTTTTTTCAAACTTCCCACCCAAACGGCGGTAAATCGTCATTAGCATGAAGTCTGCTACGTTTTCGCATTCATGTGACAGGCTCCAATTGTAAATAATTCGTCACGGTTTTGATCTCGAAGCGTCTTGTGCGACTCCGAATTTGGAGCTGTTTTTAGCAATCAGACAATTGAAATGCGTTTACCATCCGTCTGCCTGCCGATTTTGGGATCGGTGGTATTATCGTCCTATGAGCAGCGAGCACATCTCTCTGACCATACAGCAGCATTGACCTGATCGGTTCTGCTTGCTTAGCTGTCGGAAGCGTCAACCGTGTGCCGCACGATAGTCTGCGCGGTTTGTTAACATTTACCCAATTGGCGTACCCCGTGACGTAGCACTTGTGCTAATGTGATGATTCAAGATAAGTCTGGCGTGTCTGCTACCGATAAACGCGCAATAACAGGGAGAGAACTTTGCCTGTTTTTAACAAATAGGTTAGCAAAACAAATATCGCTTGTATCGAGACAATTCTCGATGAACGAAAAAAAAAACATGCATCATTAACAACAAATCAATGTTAAATGATCAGAATTTTACAGTAAATAAAGACAACAATAACCGAAAGGCCTTGCCCTTGCAGAATCTTTTTACTTTAATTAACCTCTAGCGTAACTGACAAATAAAGACTGCAAATGAACGCACTGTCCCATACAGCCGAACTGATTTATTCGTTTTGCAACGATCAATTGTACCCAGTGGATTGCAGCAAGCAAAAAGCAATCCATCACCGAGTCAGTGCGCTTGCGCAGGAATCTTAAATTTCAACCCAGCACTCGTCATTCCGCTTCCAAAATTGATCAGTTTCCATCGAGCGGGAATTCACTCTGCCCAATCCACCAGCCAGCAACAAGCAGCACCTTGTCTGGCAGTGTTACCTCCGGCCTAGTGGAAACCGAGTGCTGGACAAAGAGGACAAAGCAACTTTCCATCCGTCCCATTGCAAGCGCTCCCGCTTCCTTCCTTCCCATCGTGGCGAAGGACATCCGCCACAAAACCCTCCCCGACGAGCCCAGCATCCCCCATGCCAGCATCCAGCGGCACGATTGCTTGCGGTTGATTAGTGAAGAACACAGTGCACAGCCAGTGGAAATATGACAATAATATAATTTATGAAACATAATTTCGCGTCCGTCTTCGGGGCGGCGCTTCACTGTTTTTGCGGTTGCTCATTTCCAACGCAAACTGCCGACTCGGCCGCCAGGACTCGCCGGGGCCCGGGAGCCCGAAACCCTGTCTGATCCGGTGTGGCTGCACTCGAGAACTTTGTGCACGCGCTTGTATGCGGCCTTCGATGCCTTCTGTGCTTCCGCCCGTCCGGCGCGCTCGCATCTGGAACGATGCGATAGGTATGTGATAGGAACAAATATGAAATCTCACAAACCGTGGATCACCGATGGGGAGCTAGGGTACATCGGGGGGGGGGGGAGGAGGGGAGGGGTGGGAGGAGAGGACGAGGGAGAGGCCTCCTCGGGCTCCCAAAAATCAGTCCCGGTTCCGGTGCCAGGGGTGCGGGGAATTTTTCGCATAATAAAACCATTTATCATTTGACGAGTTTTTGATACATGCGCCTGCCCGGTTGCGAGAATGCAGTTTTGGACTGCAGCCGGGTATCGATAACCGCCCGCCCCCTGATGGATGTTTCGTTGGACAGGTTATGATGTCTGATGTCCTTCTGCGGCGATGCGGCGACTCACCGAAACTTCCCCCACCCCCTGGCCGCGCTCCTTCGTGCCGCGCGGGATATGTTTTGTCGCATTGCCAGTTATTGTTGCCATTTGTTGATAATAAATTACGCACCCCACACTGCCGGCTCGGTGCAGAATTGGGCCCGATTCCCACCGTGCTGGCTGTCTCATGGGATTCCTTCCCCCCTTTCCCCCATTGACCTCCCCCCCCTGTTGGATCGCATATGAAATGTGGCGTAACAAGTGATTGTTCAACATTGTCATCTTGTAAAACATGAAGTTGGCTTGTAAGAAACGCAGCCTTTTTTTCCTTTGTCCCCTTTGGCCACCGCCGCCGATATGAATTTCAATTAGCATTTCTGCTTGGCTCGCTGCTAGAAAGTGTGCTGCTCGGAAGTGATGCATCACAACACATGTTTCCAACAGTACCAATGCTATTTTTAATGCTCCGACGCGAGGTGTATTTAAATCCATCATAATTAAACACACACCAAAAAAGTACATGAAGTAGATGTACGGGTTTTTTTTTCTTTTCATCCAATTCTCAATGTGACTGATAAGATTAGTCCCCACCCGTGTGTGTGTGTTTGTAATGTGGTGGAGTTCCCTGAGGCAGGATTCGAGAATCTTCACGCAACTCGCTCGAACCAGTTTGGCAAAAAAGGCCGAACCATCATCCGTGACTTGAGAGGCCATCGGTAAACGCTTGACCTGTGGGCCTAAATTTAACGCCGCCTGTACGCACATCCGACTCGTCGTGGTCGCTTTGGGCACAGAAGTGCACACATGTACAGTGAAAAGTGGCTCGCCAACACGTACTCCAAAGTTGGCAGAATTGTAGTAAGCAGAGCTCTCTGCTCGTGCCATTGCACCGCTGCTGTGGTGTTAGCTATTTTCAAAACGCATTTTCGGCTCACCTCTGTTTGATTAGGTGATCTGGCTTTATTATGAAATCCGAACAGACAACAGGTGAGACACTTCGAGGAATTGTTCGTACTACGTCTGAGCGTTATCGTGAGCGTCTACAGTGCAAGTCGGCTGTTTGTTCAGCTGTACCATGCCGACGGGGATGACCTAGAAATGTTTTCTACCCTGTCTAGACTCCACACCATAGATTAGTGTACGAATTTTTTTTCTTCTGGGAATAGGTTGATGTGACAGTTTGGAAGTTCTTCTGGCTGGAGAAATTGTGAAATCTCTCTACGAAGACCTGTCGTGATCCAATTAATGTCCTCCACGTACAAAAACACTCACACGAAATCAGCACACACAGAAAGAGTTTCAAATTATAATCAAAAAATGGAAAACAAATTGGAAAACGCAACATAAGCGACAATAAACTCTCGAATCGAATGATACTTGATATGGCATTCGGGCCAGCGCCTCCAACAAGAGTACAGGAGACACTCCGGTACGGTCCGGTCTCTTGTCATAACTTTATTCGAAATATTTGTCCAAATTCAAACCCGACCCTCCACCCCATCGCCCCAACCGCGGCGGGGTGAGAGGAACGAAGAAACGTTACTATTCGAAACCTGTCGTCGATCGACCAGTTTGCAGTTTGTAAAATATCATTAATTAATATTTTATGATATTGGACGTGGACGCGGTGGCGATCGATGCGATCGGTGCGCCGACACGGGCTCACATTTTTCTCCCATGTTACGATGCGCTTGCCATCGCATCGGGTCGGGTATCATTATTTCACGTCTACCACACCACCACCACCACCGCTACCACCACCCTTCGACGTAGCGCCGTCATCGGAAGCTGCTCCTGTCATCGTCCCATAGTTCTCCCGAAAACCGAAGCGAATGTCACAGCGCCAAAACGCTGTCCAACGGACCGGGCCGCGATCGGGTTCGAATTGCCATGCCATGTCGAGCCAGGCGGAGATGGGGACGGGACTTAAGTTATGTGTCGTGCCCGGGAGGATAAAGTCTTGCGCCGACTAAGCCCGCAATCGCGAATCGTCCTACCTGGCCCATCATCTTCATGGACTAGCAGCTTCTGCCGTCAGTTGGAATTACAGATGCGGGACGGTTTTTGGACCGAACGGACCCAATATCGATCGCAGGGCGTAGCAGATTGCATTATGAATAAATTTACCCAAACGTCACACAGACGACGATCCTCTCCGGCGGCGACCACTTGAAGATGTCACAACACCTTTCATAGTGGCGTTGAAGTACGATGCTACGAACGATCTTGGAGCAACCTACGAGCAGGGTGGAGGCAGCTCGAATCGCAAATCAGTGCACACGGACACGCAGACACCCATTTATGCACACCAACAACTGAAACGCCTACGCACGTGCCCAGTTGAAGCGAATTACTGCTCGAGATTGAACTTGAAACAAACACACCGGGATGACTTCCTCCGACCCACCGACAACAACACCCCCCCAACCCCCCACTCCACCAAGCAAGTCATGATCGATGAGCTTCAAATCGAGATCGCGATCGAGCAATTGGACCGCGGCCAAGGTACGCGTGACATTCTACGCGGTTCTCCGACGCAGCGTGGCAGTGCGCACCGTTTGCTCAAAATGCACGTGACCTCATTTGCATCGGATCGCGACCGAACATCTTTATCGCATCGTAAATGTCAACTGATTGGGCCACACACTGGTAGCCATCGGCGAGCAATAATTATCGTTCGTGGAATCCCATTCCTAATCGCACCGTGTACCATAAATCACGGAAAGGCTTCCTACCCTTCGCACCCTTGGTCGCCCAGCGAACCGCGCTGGGCGGGAAGCGATCGTCATGAGGTTTGATGCGCAGCGGGAGAATCCGTAATCGTAAGCGATCAGCGATCGCCTATCGCACGACGATCGAATTTTTGGTGCGATGGCTTTACAGATCCGGCCCCGTACATTTCCATAAATTTGCATCTATTCGCACCTGATTAAGCATCGTATCGTGACGCCCCGATCTCATATTCCTTGCCCGGTGGAGCAGCATGATCTTGTTTCGAGAGTTTCGTTCCGTCCTGGAGCTCTCACCCCCACGTACATGGGGCTGGCTCGTATCCATCCATCAAACGATATTATGAACTCTGCGCCGTGGCTGTGGCTCACTTTCTCGGCTGGAATGAGCAGCCGGAGGCCTTCGCAGGTGCCCGAAACGTGATCCTAATGGGCTACTACGAAGCATAACACAGCACATCTTCGAACGATGAACTGTTGCGGGCGTGAAGTCGACTGCATGCCTCGTCCACATCGCCATCGGAGGACGGCGCGAAGAAGGAACCACAATCTTTTCCCGTTTCGGGAAAGCTTGGTATAAGCTTATGATATTCGAATGATCATCACACTGAGCGCATATTTTGAAGATCATGAAGTGTGTAACATCCAGGATGTCGCCAGCTTTCGTTGCGGCCATAAACTTCGGGCTGGGCTTAATTTTCAATTCGTAAACAGCTGGAAGGGTTTGGATCTTTTGGAGGTTGATGTCCACCAAGGTCGTGGTTCCAGTATGTCTAGAATAATCGGGCGCTTCTTCCCTAGCGCTCGCTGTCACGCATTCTTGCTCCTGGTGCATGTGTCAGTCGTTTGACAGTTAATAGCTCGTATCACGACAAACGGAGCATGTAAATCGTAAGTCATACAGCAAAAGCCTTGCTGTACAATTGCAAGGAATGGGGATGATCGATCCGTCTAGAATAGGAATCAACAGTTTTTGCTCCTGAATTTGCACTTTCTCTTGCAAGTCGCAATAGACACTCCTTAGAAACCGATGTTGATTTAATCGACCGAAGACTTTTTTCCTACGCATCCATCGCATCCTCCACTCATCCGTGGAGTGTAATGCGCACAAGCGTAAGGTTGATACTGACTCTTTAGCATAAAAACACTCCTTCCCATTCATCAAGATTGTGAAAATTAGTAAAAATAACCTCTTTTTATTATCACGCGAGATTACCCTCGGCATCGTGAGGTTCCACCATCCTTCCCGCACAGAACGCTGAAATTATGCGTACCTCAAGCGTCTCTGGCCGGTCGATTGCTCAACGAACGGTGAAGGTTTATTTTGCGAGCATTCATCATCTGCTGCTAGGGTGCTACTGCTGCTGCCGCCGGTGCCACTAACCTTATCGTTTCCACCGGGGGACACGTTCGAACTCTGACCCCCGCATGTGTTTATCAAGCCTCTTCAGCTGGCCGGTTTTGCAGCCCGTCTCGATCATTCCTGGGACGTGCTGTGTACCAATGTTGAGTAATTCATGTGATCTTCTAGAACACCGCGCTCCGTCACGAGATGATCGTTATCAAACAGTGGAAATAAAACCAAAAAATGCGAACCCAGTGCCAACAAATAGACCACGGGGTGGCTTCGCGAACGTTCCACTTTGCAGTGCGTTTCGATCGAAACGATGATGCTGATAGACCTGCGTAGTATCATGCGCGGAATGCAGACCACAAAAAAATCTGCATTTCCCAATCCATGCCCATGGGCGATAAGCCGCAGCATATGCATCATCGGCGGTGGTCAATTTAACCGATGTTGTTTTCGCCAACCGGCCCATCGGAGGTGATTGTACGCGGGTTGTAGTGCGTTCGTCCGTCGGGAATAAGGCCACCGTACCGGGATCAGATTGTTATCAAAATATTTCATCACTGCTGCTTGAATCGGCCCACATCGATGACAATTTGCGTGTTATTTTACAACCCCACTGGTGACGACTTCTTCCCTGCCCAGTGGCCACGGCCGACGATACCACCCAAGGCGAAAGTGCATAACTGTTAGGAGGGAACCCGGTTGGTACGACTGTCGGTGAGAAATCGCTCGACATGTGTTACCTGAAATTGCACCTCATTATCGACCAATCACTTTATTTATAGTGTGGCTTTTGCCTCCGGACCGGTGGCTTGTTTCACGACCACGCAGCGTTTACAGATTGAATCTAAAAATATATGCACACATTCCTCATTACTTGGACTGGCCAATAGCAATGAATCTACTCTGGTGATGGTGCCGTCTGGTGTGAACATCGCACTTCCTTCCTAAATCGGATCTTCCGCGTGTGGTTGATGGGTTGAAGGCTTCCTCTCTGCGTCGTTAGCAGCAAATATAATCAAACCTAGCTCGTCTCAGACTCGCTAGACTAAACTACCGTGCACGATAGCGAGTGGCGTCGAAACTGTCACAACTAATTACAGATGGTCGCCAATCGATGGTGTTTTTGCAACGGGATGGAAGGGAACGGTTACGGTTGCTTGATCGGCCCCACGGGTGAACTTCATTTCTTTCCAACTGGATACCGTGGCGTCTGCAGTCACAGCGCCGAAACGTGTGGTTATAGCAGTAGACGAAAGTCACACCGTACCGCACCCAAAGTGTCGTGGGACACGATCGTAATTGATTTGATCGGAGTCATTAATTATGGTCAACTGCTGCGGCCAGTTACACGGCGTTGGCGTCTCGCCCGCCGACGAACGACGCTAGTTTGCATCGGACAGCAGGAGCGCACTGTCTTACGCTACGGGCGACTGACGGCCGGACGCCGAGATCGCGCGACGTCCGACATTTGGCAGCCAGGCGGCTCCAGTCCTAGCCAAGTGAAATGACACCTCCGACACATCGCATTAGCTGGAACCTGCCGGATGCAGCCGGCTGCGCAAAAGGTGCACAGGCACAGACAGAGGTGCAGCAGTAACAATTAACGACGCTGTGCAAGAATTTCGCGATCGCGAACCGAGACTGCACATGTGAGTGATTGAACAGTGGACTGTCGCCCGTGAGATATTGAGTGGTCGATTAGTAATAACTGTCAATTATACATTTCTCCAGCGGTGTGCTCGATGTAAGTTGTTTTAATCAATAGCAAAGCTGTTCTGCTTTGTTGGATAAACGTCAAAGACGAACTTTTTACGAGATTAACAAAACTAATAATGTTGGTATTCAAACGATAATTAAAAATAATGATTTGAATTATGCTGCATGGGCTTTAAACAGCTGTCACTAGCTGTCAGAGACTGTCAGGCTGTAAGGACTGATCTGACACATGCCAGATCCGGTCGCCCTCTCTCTTGTTGAAAAGCGGAATCAAGGTAGGAAGCAAATTCACAGCGTAGGAAAAATACTTGTAAAATACGGCAAAGAAATAAAGGAAAAGATACTTGAACTCGAAACAAAACAAATAATATGACTATTTCAATAGAAATAAAAAAAAACAATAACATTGGAATACCTACCATAGAATTATAGTGCTTAGTTGTACTTTTTCTGAGACCTCGACCAGAATTATTTCCTTGCACTTTGTGGAGAAAGTTAAACTCGTTTTTTCCAAAAATTATGATTGGTTCCAATAAATCTAATGAAATACGAAATATGTACTACCATGCCTTGTGCTTCAAATTTGCGCTACGTATGTAATCATTGCAGCCTTATTGTACCCAAAGCAGGATAGTCTATGGAGTAGAATTCTATACAATGATGGGCTGCATAACACTAGCGAACAACCTCTAAGCCACCGTGTTGACATAAGGACTTATTTTTCTTTAATTTGCTTTAATGCTGCATCTTCTACGATGACAACCATTAATAAATGTGTTATAACTTATAATCAACACATAATCCATGTATTTAAATCATTGTTCATTAGCTAAACGAAAACATGATGATGATGACATATTGTGATGTCGATGTCACTGCAGCATACCTAACTTTTGTTATTCGCTTCGTTATAAATGCTTAAACCACATGGCTTTTTGATAATCTGTTTAATATAAATAACTAATTAAATACTCATTTGATTAACTGAGGGAGGCTTGATGGTCTCATGGATAGCGACGTAGGCTTGTGTCATACGATCAGGCATACCCGAATCCCGTAAGGACCGCTGCCGCTCCCCATACGTAGGATTCACTTTCCTGCTATGAGTACTATAAATTACCCCCCTCCCCCCTACGCAGTCACCGAAAGAGCCAAAGCACATTGGTACTCTGGTTAGTCCTTGACCCTACAGAGGTTGTTGAGCAATGCAAGAAGCAGAAGAATTAAATGTTCGCCCTTTTTTAATAGAATTCCTTCGTTAGAGATTCAAAATAAACTGAAAACAAGGATAGGATATTTAGCTGCTACCCTTTGCAACTATTTATTGTAAAGGTTTTTCTTGTCCAAACTTGAGCGCAGGTCCTATGTGCCATCCTATGTGTCGTCCCATTATAGCCTGGTTGTACAAAAACATGATCCAAATGACATGGAACTTGATATAACATTTAGCACTGGGAGTAAAAACCTTTTATTTTTTAATGGATGTCTTGGGAAGTTGAGATATCTGATGCTTTAAATTTTAAGTAAACTCATTTCTGCTAGTTATTTTATTTTTTCGGTTTTTCTGCATGATACCTCTTTTTATACTTGCCTCATAATGTTTTGTCATAATTTTATGGAATAGTCAAACCTTAAAAAGCTAAAGAGTTTGAAACTTTGATTCTTGCTACTGTAGCTCATTTACCCTTAGCTTCAAGCAGTTAAAACCGCTTTTAAAACAGAAATAAATTACGTGGTTAACCACAAAAAATGGTAGATGAAGAAACATGAAAAGTTTGGATGTCATGGGTTAATAGTTGTTCAGTATTTATTGTCATGTCCGAATCTACCTCTTATATGCAGTAAGATTACCACTTTTAGTTTTTTTCAGTCTTGTGTAAAACACCTTGAAATTTGCCCTTCTTTACTATAAACATGTTTATTTTTACATAAATTATGGTAATTCAGGCTGTTGAAGTGTAATAAAGTAAAATAGTAGTAAAACTCTTATCTTACATTCAAGTTCCAAAACCTGTCAAAACTCAGTACCATGCAATCTTTATGCACCCAATGAGGAATAATTGTAAAGTAAGTCCCATTCGCCAGTAGAGTTCCATTATTATGAAGCAATAACAAACATGATTCATTCATTTTTATATTTTGCCATACCTTTCTCATAAATTATTACCAAAAAGTTATCATCTTTAGATGCTCCTTTAAACGTAACATTAAAACCAGCTCAATCCTGCCAGCATATATCAGCTACAAACAAGAGATCCTTGACATACATTGCCCGGGCAATGAAATGATCATAATAAGCTCGGGAAAAAATAACGTTTCCCCTCATGAAATCACCAGTTCCTGACAGGTTTGCACGATCACGGCACACGGTGGTGAGCATTAATTAGAAAATAATAAATGTCATTATAAACGTTGTTATTGCGTGTCGTCGCTATATTTCAATCCGGTGCCTAGGGCAACCTCACATTGACCTTCGTAATTCGCCTGTCTGCTGGTACCGTTTTCCACCTCCGGTCCCTTCATTTTTTCTGCACCAAGACAACAAGACGGATAGCGTACGAAGACACTTAACAACTGCATTGCCATTGGTCGCTGGCGGTGCGGGTAGAACAAATTTCTCCTTTTCGGGACAATGCGCCACTGCGCTCCTGCAAGCCGGTCGGTCGCGCCAAAGTTGTCCACTCGCTTGGCGCAGTGCACTTTACATTCATAACCCATCATTAAAGCGTAGCGTTATGTGCCGAATTTTAAATCGCACCGACAGAGAATCAATCAGGGATGAGGAGCGTTGGATTGTCGACGAGTGGCGGTTTCGTGTGTCGAGCGGTGGATTCACATTAACAGACACCGATGGGAAGCGAGGCGCACGAAAACAATTGGTTTCGTCGACGAGTCATAATCGGGCGACTGTGTTTAATTTCGATTTTTCAAAACAACCGTTTTATGGATGTCTGCTATCATTTTCGCGACGTCTGTTTGTACCATTCGTCAGTCGAAAAGTATATTTGGCTTATATCGCTTAACCCTTAATCAATCAAACTCCGGGGGGTTCGGGAGATAGTACTCTAATAAGGGAAAAACCTAGGAAACATACAACTTTACCGTGATCCAGGAATGGATCCTAAGCAAGAGAAATTTTATCCTAACATAAAATATTAAAACATTAAAAAACGCGCATTTTGTCAAACTCCAGACATTAATTCTGTTAATCCTGTTCAAGTCTTGGAAAGGAAAATATTACTCCTTTACGCTGAATTAATTTCGAATCATGCCTACCAGCTCAAGGGTTACCGATCCGTTTATTCTGGTTGAATGTTTAATTATGAAGGTCCGTCACGATTCAGTCGAGAACGGGAACACACCCGACGCACCAACACGCCACCCCTGACCGCCAATCACACTTTTCCTTTGGCGGCTCATTTAGGCGCTTAACAGGTCCGTAATGATGTTGTTAAGAGCTGCGAGAGCTCCGTTGCAATGTGATGTCGCACACGGTGAGGTCTGTGGCACAAAGAATGCCAAATGGTCATTCTTCCGCACGGGTCACCTTCCGCAGCTGTGGGTAGAACAGGGCACGACGAGGGCGTCGTGGATCCTTGCCGGATTGTTTCGTACGCCGAGGGACGCCCGATCAACGCACGATCAACGGTGGGCAGACTTGCTCGCGCATCTCGCGTATGCTCGCGTATGGACTAAATTACAATAATAATGGTCCATTGTTCCATCTCGATAATGATCGTTGTTCCCGCGATAGGGACCGGCGACGGTAAACGGATTTCGGTGACTATTCTTGCTGTGCGCCCCAGCCAGGTCAGTCACGCGGCGGCGTCTTGCTTGTGAAGATTTTGATTTATTTTCCATAAAATGGGAGATGGATGCTTGCTGTTCCTTTGCCTAGAATCCAACAGTAACCTTTTGACAATCGTGAAGTATTGTTTGCTCGGGTGTTTTGTGTTGAAACATCGAATATTTTCCTATTTATTTCATTTCTCTATGTTGATAAGGCATGACCAAAAATCATCAAACTTCTCCTGTTCGATTCCTGTTGAAATCATCCTTATATACCTCCGACATTTGTTTTTTTCTTTCTTTTTTTTTTCTTTGGATACAATAACCAACGCACCTTGCTCGTTTGCCCGTCCAAAGTGCACACTTATCAATCAGAGGCCCCCATCAGCCCGCGTCCGTGGATACGCTCGCTCCGTTCGAAAAATTATCTTTTGACAGTCACATTTCAAGATCCGGCGTGATTCTGTCAAAAAATCGAAGCCCAATAAACGGCGCAATGCAGCACACGGGTGCATTTGCCCATTGCACACCACGTCGGCCACCGAAAGCGGGAGTGTTACGTGACATCAGGTGGATTGATTGGATATTAGCATTTCGAACGCGTTTGCTTGTTCGTACTGCTTGAGGGTTTTTTTTTCTGTCCGCTCGCAGTACCCTTACTGCAATCTTTTGCTTGTCTTGTGCCTCACCGATGCAATTGAATACGCATTTATCTTTTTGCTGCATTCGTTTGTTTCGATTCACCTACCTTCCCCGAGTTTTATTTTGGAGCATCCAATCTCGATCTGGGACCTGATCGTTATCGATTAAATGCGGGCTCGCCTCTTCAAAGAAAAAAAAAAACCCCTTCCGTTTCCCAAATGCTGACGGTTTGCCAAACGTTCTAAGATGAACAGCTCGGTGGTAAAAACAAGCCAAGCGATCGTCACTGGCCAGCCAGATCACAAATATAGAAATTCACCAGTCGGACCAGTTGGTTACGAGCAATCCCAGCACCATATCTGTCGCAAGCAAACCGGACGCTACACTGTGCCTTCGCCCCGGTAAACAATAACGTGTGCAGGACCATACCAGAAACGGGCGATGCAGCAGAGTCAACGACGACACAAACAAAAAAAAAAACAGCGAAACAGTCCGACCGACCGGCAAAAATTGCCGCTCTGCATTAATGATCATAAATCGATGGAACGCGATAAAACTAAGCAATTAATGCACCGAACGCTCTTCATTAAATGGCGTCACTGGTGGCGCTTCAGCGTTGGGCGGGAACGGGCAGTCGTTCAACACTTGCATATGCATTGTCCTTCACTGCACCGTTCCGCCGATGCTACGGCACTTCGTGTCCTTGCGCCAACGCTGGTGACAATTCTGGGCACGCTAGACAGAATGCAAGACATGCGTGCTAAATTTTAAAATGCGCGTTACGCGTTACCTCCGCCGTGCCTTAAATCTTGCGAGTTTGACAAACTGTCAATTCGATTATTCGACAACAATTAAGCGATCGAGAGGGATGCAGACTTTTGGGCTGATTTCTTTATCCGCACGAACGTACGGCCGTAATGGCATAATCTTGTCCGTGTTTGGTCCACTTTCGACCAGTGCGTTACCTTTCGTTTTTTTTTTGCTTAAGGTTCATTGCCATTGGGATTGTTCAGATTTTGCATTCCACCACGTTGCCTGAGCCGGTTATGGTATGATTGGAATGCATTGCATTTATTGATGCTTTTTGTTTCATCAATTTGTTCAACCTCTTACCGTAACTGTCTTGTAATGAGGCGCTGCAATTGCATATTTGGCGACCACACAGAACGGGGAGTCTGGTTTATTGTCAAGGAAGGAATGCTAATTTCTCTTCTCTTAAACGGAACCTAAATTGGTGAAAGGAGCTTTCAACCATTACAAGATAATTGTATGTGTGATAAATGAGGAAAAATTAAACAGAGAATTCACTTTCGTACATTTGAATTGTTATTAACAAAACAGCGAAAATTTTACATTATATCAAAATCGCAATTATTTCATCCATGAAATCGAAGGCCTTCCTTGCAACAAGACAGATTAGAGCACATTCTACTGGTGCGTAATCCTATCGGAATTTGAACGCATGATAAACGTTAGTAAATATTATGATTATCTGTTCCCGGTGTGTTGCCCACCGTTTGTCGCGTTTATATTGATGCATCTCTACGGCGCGCTTAAAATCCCGTATAACAAGCCTTGTAACGTATGTATCCGTCGCGGATTAATAATTTTCGTCATTAAAATTTTACCTTTTTCATATTCATGAACCATAAGGATGTTTTTAATTTGCGGACACATTCTGAAGCTAGAGGGCGACCGTGGGATGGATGCTTTTTGTCGCACCGCGCTGCCCCATTCGTTACGCCACGTTGGGCAGTAATTTATGCACACATCTTTATCGGCTCTTGAGCAACAATTTATTTTCATCTCACAAGGATTGTGCCTTATGGCCCACCACGCATTCGTCCATCGAGCGATCATGGTATCACCGTGCTTTTTTTTGTAAGGTTTTGCACATCCTTTTGTCGCACAAAGTGTTGAGAATCGCTTGACTCTGTGTCACACTGTACCGTGCAACGGGCTAATCAATTTCACTAACGCTTCGATGGCCAACGGTCCCAGCGATTGAACAATTTGTCATCGTTTTCTGCACATAGACGGTCAGAAGTTGACGCCGGCCCGCGCACGCCCGGTCACGGCTTCAGGAAGTGCAGAGCCGAGAAATCGGTGTTAGTGGACTAGCCAATAAATTTGTAGTCCATCAAACGGCGGGAGGGCAGCCACGCGTCTAGGCGGCGGGCTAGGGAGGCAACCTTGAGGGCGCGCGAGTTGGAAGTCAGTACCGGGCGATGGCAACAACATTGCAGCCTCGAACGGTGTCAATTACAAAGTTTCCTTTACCGTCGCCACTACTACTGCTGCTGCCGTGAGCTTGTGCTGCTGCACGAACCAGTGACCGAACCCAACCCAACGTCCGCTGCCAGGGGTGCAAAGTTTCCTGCCGCTTCGCTGCGGATCGTGTTAACCTCACTGCCCGGGGTGCCTGCAGAAGCTTTATGGCGATTAGTGCGATTTCGATTAGCATAAAATATCATTTATTAATTTAGCAGGCACACCACACGCCGCGTAGCGATGGGCGAGGACACGGGGCGCGACATCGGTCAGCACCCGGCCGCTTTGGTGACCGGTGTGCTGAAGTTGGCGCAGCAAAATAACAGCTAGACAACGGCACGTACAAACCATCTGCATAGATTCTTGCGTCGGAGATTGATAAGTACTGCGAAATATAGTCAACACTTTACCTGTCTGTTACTACAGAAATAAAAAAGGAATAATGTTAACACATGCATAAAAAGTGAAGAAGAATGTTACAAATCGATAAAAAACTGTACTAGTAGAACATCTTTATTCAGAATTTCACAAGATCTTTAAAATAATTATACTAATTTCACAAGATCTTTAAAATAATTATACTAATTATATTATCATCCAGAATTTCACATGAAATTGGCTACGAAAAAGCTAATAAGCAATACTTGTTACTGATTCAAGCTGTTTGTGTCCTTTGAGAGAAACTGCAACAAATAAATACAACCGACATTTAAATCACAAACGTAAAAAATAGAGTTTTGTTACGGTTTCATTCAACACATAAAAAACTTCCAATATATTCTCAGCTTTTGTTGAGAATTTTGTATTCTTAGTACACATATTACTCTTCTCTTCTGATCACCTGTCTATTGTGTTTCAAATTTACATTGTAATTACTTACTTACTTATCGGGCGCTACAGCCTCTTCGCGGCCTTCGCCTGCTGCATTCAAACTCCGAAACCACTCACGATCTCGCACCGTCGTCTGCCTATCCGTTATCGCTGCCTTGATGGCGGACGCCTCACCCCAATCTTCCCACCTCAACTTGGGCCTACCACGCCTCCTCTGTCCATATGGACGGCCTAAGAGGATTTTACTGGCTGGGTCGTCCGGGTCCATGCGTATAACATGGCCAGCCCACCGGAGCCGGGCGAGTTTAATCCGTTGCCCAACGGAAAGATCGTTGTACAGCTGGTACAGCTCGTCGTTGTAACGGCTCCTCCATCGTCTCTCCTCACGTATGAGCATCGTACAGTAACTAAAAATATTGTTATTCCAAAAAATAGG
>KB671593.1:0-39067 GCA_000349105.1 Anopheles epiroticus | reverse complement strand
TCAGCTTTTGTTGAGAATTTTGTATTCTTAGTACACATATTACTCTTCTCTTCTGATCACCTGTCTATTGTGTTTCAAATTTACATTGTAATTACTTACTTACTTATCGGGCGCTACAGCCTCTTCGCGGCCTTCGCCTGCTGCATTCAAACTCCGAAACCACTCACGATCTCGCACCGTCGTCTGCCTATCCGTTATCGCTGCCTTGATGGCGGACGCCTCACCCCAATCTTCCCACCTCAACTTGGGCCTACCACGCCTCCTCTGTCCATATGGACGGCCTAAGAGGATTTTACTGGCTGGGTCGTCCGGGTCCATGCGTATAACATGGCCAGCCCACCGGAGCCGGGCGAGTTTAATCCGTTGCCCAACGGAAAGATCGTTGTACAGCTGGTACAGCTCGTCGTTGTAACGGCTCCTCCATCGTCTCTCCTCACGTATGAGCATCGTACAGTAACTAAAAATATTGTTATTCCAAAAAATAGGTTATCAGGTACAAGAATCCTCTTATTTTAAGAATAACCTGTGACTTGTGATAACCGAGTCTCTATTGTTGTTCTGTTTAACTTTTCTGTACCAAGTATTTAAGTAGACATAACTTATGCTGTATCTCACTTTAATGTACACTAAGCCATCAATAGCTAAGAATGTTGCAATATACGAAGAGCTACTACTAAAAAATTGATAAACAAGTTTACCAGACTATTGCGACACATTTGTTTCAGTGAAATCAGTTAGAAATCACAAAAAATGCTCCTTTATTTTGTGTCTTCATGTTTCTTATCAATTCACCACTTAAGCTCAACCGCTGAACATCTGTACGAACCTACGGCCACGCGGCGCCCGGCCTTAACTAGATTCTAATCAAATTTCTCCTCAACACAACTCCATCAACGCGGAGTGTGGTACGGTTGCCGCCGAAGGAAGGGTGTCGTACTTGATGCATGTCACGCGTTACGAATATATCACACAACTGCTCATTGTCCGCGCCGTGTGACACAGGGGCGTTGGCAAGCGCCCTGGCCCCTCGACTGTCAACATTCCTGCCACACACACACACACACCGAATGGCACACAACTTTTCCGCTCCCGGCCCGATGGGCACTTCCGCGATGGCAAACCGAGCCCACACACCCTCAAGGTGGCCGGACAGAACTTCTGTGGGTGAGACTCGTGTGCCGCCGTCGCCGTTGTAGAGTGACTGCTCCACCCAACTGCGCTGTAAGAGCTCCCATAAAAAGTGCAGCATAGATGCCGCCGGGAACTGGTTTTCGGTGCTTATCAACATTCACTTAGACGACTTTTTCTTAAATTTGAATACTTCATAGTTGCAGTGGTTATTAAAGGTTGCTAACATTTGCACTTGAAACACATTTTGCTGCAGATTAGCGGGCCTGGCTGAAAAGGAGAAGTATAAATTACAAACTGGTATGAATAATTTATCATTTGTTGCAGTTTTAAACGAAAGAAATAAAACTTTGAACAGGAACATAATTTATTATAACAGTTTTATCTCTGTTGTGAAGCAAATATTATTTTACTTCTTTAAATAAAGCAAATTGCTGCAATTTACTCATAAAGGCCATCATGAATCATAAAATAAATATTTATGTAAACACAGCGAACATTTTTTACTTATCACAATTCTTGTAAGTTTTTCTATGAAGTAGGTTTCGATTAGTGCATGAAGTCTTAAACATCACGTGCAGCAAAGCACAAATCATCATGACTTAGTAGAAAATTTGCAATACAGCAACCTAAAAAAATACAACAATAGCTCTTCAATCGGATAATTTTACAAACAATCGACATAACGCTTGTTTGCCTCACAGTTCACTGCCTCCAAGCGCACCCCATTGGAAGTTGCCATATGTGTTGATCAAGTGTATATTAATTACCTGATAGAATTCCACCTGGAAGTCGTTAGGAGCCGACCCAAAACCTTGCCACCATGATGCCACACTTGCCAACGCTGCCGCTCGCCGTACGTCGATCAACCCAAACGTCGTCTAGCGTAAATGTTTACAGCTGTTGTGGATAGCTCTCAAGCAGCTAGGAAGCAAGCAGCGTTGGCCCTAATGTCTTGCCGCGGCAACGCAAACATTGTATTTGCTCAACGCCCCCGGACTAGAAATGTGATTCCAGCGGAGGCGCACGGCGGAAGAAGGTGTCCCCGATGCCCAAGAAGGCATCGAAACACAAATATCAAACAAATATCTTTCACCCCGTCCCGCGTTCCATACACCTCTGCAGGAAAGGGCCACTTCCTACGCTTCCGCAAACCGAACCCAATAGAGCCGTTTAACACCGTTCCACTGTTTTTGTGGTAATGTTAAGCGTTGCTAGCTAGCGGCTGATAGTGTCAAGTTTTGTTTTCGATATCCGGTGGATGGAGCAGACACAGTTTCGTCCGAGACCTTAGAATCGATCTGTGAAATTTCGCTCCAGTTGTGGCGTGTCAACAGTGACCGCTTGCACTGTTTGCTGGACAAGCGCTAGTGCGTAGTGGCCACTTCGGTAGCAGTTGTTTGTCGCAAGTTCGCACCTGCAGTACTTCCGCACTCACTCACCTGTTATGCGACCTGGTGCAAGCACGCGAGGCGACGCGGGCCCCAAAGCAAATACGATTTTTATTGCCAGTAATTGTTGCCCGTCCACTTGACGCTCGGAAACGGGCTCACGTTGGCCTGGCCCGAGCTAGTTTGCACGGTTTGTTTGCGCCCGCTCGCCAACTGCACAAGCATCCCTTGAACGGGTCGCTACCGATGGGGCGCATCTGTTTTCACACGACATATCCCACTCGACCTTCCTGGGCCCGGGAATGACTACCAGCAGTCACCAGCACCAGTCATCATCGTCATCGGTCGCGCTCGTCGATACAGTTGCGAATGTGGGGATCGCAAAAAAAAACATGCACATACACAACTATCATACGCCCACTCGCGCCCGCCCGACCGCACCGGGACGATCAAGCGCATCGGTGCATCGGTGCATCTTTGCAGCTGCACTTAAAGGCAAACGAGTGCCGTGCACACTAACCGGCACCGGTGTCCACAGCATCCCACCCGATGCTCTCCCGGTTACCTCGATCGACGACTCGAACGTACGAAAATAGATGCATTTGTTTAGCATTAATTTGTCGCTCGGTGGAAATGAAACAGACAGGAGTGGGAGAGAGAGAGAGAGAAAAAAAAACCATCTCTAATGCGTCCACCATAAATCTCTGGCTCGGGGCCGTACGATTTGCTACGCTCTTTTAGCCTCCTCCCCCCAACAGGTGCCCCCCCCCCCACTGACGCTCCATACATTCCGTGGCGTGGCGTTGACGCCAGCCACCTGACGAACCCGACCGGTCGACGGGTTGCGCATCGTCGAGCACATTAAATCGCTGTGGTTTACGTGATTATGGCTAACGAATGGTAGTAAATTATTTAATCGTATGAGGAAGGAATTTTGCCTTGGGCGAAATCGAGTGACAACAGCCCGTCCTAGCTTCTTGCCAAGTGTCTGTTTGGATAGGTCTGTCTCCATTTTGGAGCCGCAGGTGCAGAGCAAGACATTTTCAGAGCAAGACGTCCGAAGGTAACCGTTTTGATCGAGCTCCTTTGGAATAGATCCAGCATCGACATTAGATACAAACTAGAATTGAAACATTTTGAAACTATAAAGCTAAGATTTTTTTTAATCGGAGATGTTTGTTAGTTTGCATACTCGGGTTTTGCTTGCAAAAATTGGACTAGCCCGTTAATAATTCTCGTACTGTTAGATACTGACTAAATTCTTAAAAAGATTTGAAATAAAGTTAGTTCGGTGCGGTGGCATGTCAAAGTTCAAAATTAGGGCTACATTGAACTTTGTAAGAAACCTTTGAAAATTACACTAAGTAACCAGAAAGAGGCTCCAAGCATCTGGTTGAACAAAATGTCCTGGAAAACCATTAATTTAAACGAGACGGGAAGAGCTTCTTTTTATTTCTATTAATTTGTACACCAACGTAAATAGTTCATGTAATTAGACATTTCTTTTTTCATAATTTTACACATTCCATTTATTTTAATTAAAAAAAAAATAAATAATTTGTGACTTTTTTGTACGTATTTCGTTTTGATTTCATTAAAATAATATAAAACAAAACACTTCAAATTAATATATGGTGTGATTTGAAATGATTTTTTCAACAAAATAGCTAAAAAATAAACTGTTAAAGTAAAAGCATTAACTGTTCTTATCTTTACCTTCGTGTACCAAACTAGACCAACCAAAAGCGATAAATGGTAATGCATTCCGGTGTACTCTCATCACTACAACCCTATATGTATAAGAACAAAGACGTTACTGTCTTATATTTTTCATATTTTACAATCTTCTTTTCCTTCCGTTGCTTGTTCACCTTTTATGTCAACTATTCGATCTACAGTGCGAGATTTCTATCTGCTCCGTTTCGCTTACCATCAACCGCATCGCGCAGGCAGTGTCACTGTCTCATTCTTGATCGCATCCACCTGGGCACAAAACAAAACACCTTCTACTGCTATCCTCTCCCCACTCCCTTGTTTTCACGATTTCCAACCTACTCAGGCCCGCGTCTGACATTGAAACGAGCGGCCAGATGATGCTAATCTCGCGCATAATACGAAAATTAGCCCCAAAAATATGGCTCCCACCGACGAAACGCTGGCGGCCCGTACCGGGCGCTGAATGGTGCTAATTAAAATCGACAACATTAAACCGAATTTATGGAGGTTGCGCGTCGCCTCGATCCAGTTATTTCCCGCACATCCATCGCATTGCCCACACGATCGTTGAATCAGATCCCGCCAGCCGGAAATCAACTCCAAGCTGATCGGTTTTGATGCGCTAACGTTAAACCACTGGCTGGGGCTGGCTCCCCAGCCGTACTGGAGGGAACAACAGTTTAATATGCTAAATTATGGTCTGACCTCTGCGTGTAAATTAGATCACAGGCGGTAAACGTTCAGAGGTGTAAGCAAACCCTTTTAAGGACCTGACTTCAAAACGTGAGAACACCGGGGATGATTGAATTTCCTAGTTGCTCTACTGCTTCAATGTGAAATACAGCACGACTATGCACACGTGCAGGTCGAATACAAATAGTGTCTGTAAGGCAAACCGTTGATCCCTCTGTACAAGAAAAAGGACAAACCAAATTTCTCCCTTTATCCGGTTATTTCGAGGCATTTGAACCGTCGTAGCAACACTCTTTCAATCATAAGCTCATCATTATCCAATAGTTTGTGGCATAGGTCGGTAAAGCATTAATTATCGATCAGATGCATACCATTACACCGATCCCTTAAGGTGCGTCCAGGATCAAAATCCTTAAACTTATGACGTTTACACGCTAGCACGGTGGTCCCGATCGTTTGATGCGGCATTTATCACCGGCTTTCCGTCCGCTTAGTGTGCTTCTTGACGGAGAAATGACTGTAAGCCGCTAGTTTAAATAATCCATTATCGGTAGATTCTTTTTAAAGATCGTCTCAATACCTGCGTTCCAAATCTAACCGGGGGCTGATACGGGCATGGATGCAGTATAATTAATGCAGTTTAGATGTTTGGGTCACGATATGGCGTAGAGGTTTTTATTGAATTGAATTTGTAATCTATTTCAAGTAACCCACATGAAATGGGCAAAAGTAGTCGATGTTTAATAAAAGGAACGTTTATTATTTTAGTTGACTCCCTACTAATAATTATGTTGTACCTATGGAGACCCACTTATAACAAATGAAGAACTTGATCATGATATGAAAATATTTGGGAAAATCAAATTACCAACTCTAACGGCGTAGGGCTGTCAAAAGGCCCGTCGCCGGTTCGAATCTCATTCGGACCACTGCCATTCCCCCCACGCGGGATTGACTATCCTACTATGGGTACACTTAGTCACAACCCCCCATACGCAGGATTTACAATCTTGATATGGACGGGTACACTTAGTCACACAATGTCACGGCCTGGCCGTCACTACAGAATAAAAAAAAAAATACCAACTCCTTATAGCAGCTTAGGAAACCTTACTTTGTGACCAGTTCAGAATGAAAAAATAGTCTCTTCTTCAACATGGTGCAAGAGAGGGCATCTGTGACTCGGAGGTGGAGACTTCGGGAACCATCCTCTACAAGTCAACCCAGATCTTGGCATACGCTGATGACATAGACATCATTGGTCTGCGGCTCTCCTATGCCTGCGGAAGCCTATGTAGTCGGAAGCCTACCAAAGTATTGAGCAGGCGGCAGATGACCTCGGGTTGCAGATTAACGAGGCAAAGACCAAACTGATGGTGGCACCACCAGCGGCCCTACTAACAAATTCCGACTTACGTAGGGGTGACGTACGAATAGGAGAATGCACTTTCGAAGTCGTCCCAAATTTCACCTATCTCGGGCCAAACTTCAGCACCGACAACTGCATAGAAGACGAGCTGCGCGCACGGATGCTGGTGGCCAGCCGGTCATTCTATAGCCACCTCACAAAACCTGTCGCGACGGACGAAGCTGGGACTACCCACGCTCCTATATAGTTCCAGTACTCACATATGCCTCTGAGACATGGACGATGTCCAAAACTGACGAAACCCTCTTAGCCGCCTTCGAGAGGAAGATGCTCAGGAGGATTGTTGGCCCTATACGTGAGGAGGGACAATGGAGGAGCCGTTACAACGACGAGCTGTACGAGCAGTACAACGATCTTACTGTTGTGCAGCAGATTAAGCTCGCCCGGCTCCGGCGGGCTGGCCATGTTTTACGCATGGACCCGGACGACCCAGCCCGTAAAGTCCTCTTAGGCCGTCCACATGGTCAGAAGAGGCGTGGTAGGCCCAAGCTGAGGTGGGAAGATGGCGTTGAGGCGTCCGCCATCAAGGCCGGGATAATGGATTGGCAGACGACGGCGCGAGACCGTGAGCGGTTTCGGAGTTTGTTGCAGCAGACCAAGACCTCCCAGCGGTTATAGCGCCCGATAAGTAAGTAAGTATGAACAAACTTGGTACAATGGTTTATTAGAAGAGTTTGATGTATATAATCCTTGTGGCATATTTATGTTAGATCAGAAACGAGAATCTACTATTTCTCCAAGAGAAAGAAACAACTAGGCTCTGGCTTTCCAAGCGTTTAACCCACCAAATATTCAGCCAAAGCTGCTTTTCCATCCACTCATTCGTGTAGATGATCAAAACCTTCGTAGAAGAAAATGATCGTTCACTTATGGAACTTATGAAATGGCATTCCATTTCGCTGAAGAAAGTCAATCAGTATCCCAATTACAGATTTTCCGGATGTCGTTCGAATTCTATCGATAATTCTAACCTGGTCATTCTATTTCTAGAGTTAGTTATCCCAACAATTTTGCTATTAAATTCCTGTTTTATGTTGCACAATATCATCTCAAAACGTCAAATAAAGCAGAAAATAATATCAATTCCTTTGGTTGAAGATGATTTTAAAAACTGATATTTGAACTTTAATTTAAACGAACTTAGGTAATACCTGCTAGCTTTGTCATCGAATGTGGTTCAGCCTTTCAACTGCTTGTCAAATAAACCGAAGGTCCCATTTGCCAGCTACCGAAACGACGCAAAGAACTTAAAAGCACACACACCAAAAACCTAAAATATAAAACACCCGCAGGCAGAATACAAAGGCAAAAAGAGTCCCCGGCACGGGAGGGGAAAAAAAATCTCCTACCAACCCGATAACGATCTCCATGATTTTCGGTGCCATCATCCATCGTCCTCCGTACGTCCGTTCGTTACCGTACGACTTCCGCTAGCGACGCGTATCGCCTGTTACTTTATCGTCGATCTCCGATCGCCAATCGAGCGGATGGTTCCGCGATACACATATTTTAGTGATCCTTTTGCTCGCCAGTTGGCGACAGTGCGACTTTGGCGCTGCGCAACCGACATTCCTTCTGCCCTCGCCGGCTCAGCACATCCTTCCGTTCGGTAAACTTGCCGACCCAATCAGTCAGGGCCGGCGGACAAAAGATCACCACCTTTTTTTTTCTTCTCTCCCCTCGTCCCCTGGTACGCATGTACCTCAGAGGAAGATCTTAGAGAATCCGTTGCCGGATCGACTGCGCGACTCTCGGCTGACATTGCTGATGCATTTCGATACAAACACGATTTTCCGGTGAGTCGGTTTTTGTGCCTCTTTGCCTGCCGGCCAACGATACGGCGCACATTGGCAAACGAAAACGAGCGTGCAAGCCTTCCGACACCGCGGGGTCCACCTCTCTCTTTCTCTCTCTCTCTCTCTCTCTCCACCAGCTCTCCACCGTGGGCAGCAACCGGTTGCTGATTTAGGACGGCAGATAAAAACCAATCAATCTCATCTCACATTCGATCGGTAACAACCGCTCTTACGCATGACGCGGTGAAATCCCGTCGATCGCACTGCTACCGATTCGTCTTTATTTAGCCAGATCGACGTGTTGGAACCGAGGATGAGAGGTGAGAAACGGCTCCCACCCGACGATTGTTTTCGATCGTAAAGATCGTCCCGTTTTCGGTCGCCCTTTTTCCCGCCCGGACGGGAGGAGCATAAGTTGCGATCATAAACGGCGATAATTTTTGGAATTGATTGGCGGTTCTGGTGTGCGGACGGTTGTTTTTATTTGCCAGCCTTTGTCGCTGTTGTGCTATAGGAAGTCTAGCTTCTTGTGCAGTAACAACTGTTGGGTCCATATTACATAGTCGACAAAAGGAGCCAGCGAAACATACGATTCACCCGATGTGCCTGTGTTTTTGTGGTACTGATTTTTATTTATTTCATTATCCACCCCTTGTTCTGCTTCCCACCCTCGCTGCCCAGTGTCAGACGAGCAAGTGGAAACGGCAAGTGTGCACCCGGATTGAATATGTAAACTTTTCGCCACCATGAAATGTGCAGCGCCGCCGGCATACGCTGGACTGCGCGTAAAGTGAATCATCAACCGGACCGGAAAGATGATTTCATTACTACTGCAGGTGGGCATGCCCATTCCTGTCCTCCGGTTGCTAGGGCCGCGAATGGAAAGAGAGAGAGAGAGAGCGCGTTCCAGCCGCATTGCAATGAGCAGATTCGCTGGCGGCCGAAAATGGGTGATGGTGAATCCATTTACTCCCCGGTGGTATGGTGAATTGTCTTGGGATTTTCCAGAACGTAAGTCACAAACTTTTGGGAAGGTTTTTACACGACAAAAATGCACAATACACATTGTTCCTAATCATTTGTCATATGCATGAAAAAGATATTGTTTTCAAATATTCAATAACGGTTTTTGTAAAACTTCTCATACATAATATTGTAACACAAACTTTGCGTAAAGTAAACAGTTTAATAAACACTTCAATTTGAAAACATTCTACATACCTGTGGAATAATACAATTACATCAAACATTCATTTATTTGTTTGCTTTTTGCTGCGGTTATGCATAGGTTATACTTGCTAATGATAAATTCATCTAAAAACTTTAATTAAACTTTAATATAATGAAAAGTAACTTTTATGTCAAATTTTGTGTAATAAAATAATATATAAAAATAATAAATATTCAAAAGATCTACTTGATTTTCATGAATTTATCGACAAGAAGCTATAAACTTTTATGATGTACAGTTTGATAGCATATTAACGCTTCAACAACATATTGAATCTACAATATCAAAATTAAAGCTTTAAAGCTTCGTAACACGTGTCGCCTTCGATTTTAAAGATCCAAATTGTATAAAATCTTTTAATTGGCTGCATTTATCTTTAGTACGACCTGTGAGTGGCTGTATGATCCTGACCAGCATTTAAAATAGACAGAATATTATGCATATGGTTATTGTAGAATTATTATTAAATAGTTTTGTTTTTCTATGAGGATGAATTATTACTGTTAGCTTTACTTTTAGACACAGCTAAACCCCAATTAAAGGTTTTTAGGTTTTTGACACACCAATAATGATAGAAGTTTAATTTATTATAAATTAAATAAAAATAAAAAAGAGACGATATAATTATAAATGATAAAATAAATTAAAAGAAACAACAATAATTTCAATAAACTTAAAAACATTCTAAGCATAAACATAGCCTTCCCCGCTGCAAGGCAACATTGTTGAGGCCATGAATAGCAGATATTCGTGTCAGAAAAATGACACCCAAGCAGCCCGTTCTCGTCAACGGTTTCCTTAACGCCAACCCAGCATGTGGTAAACAGGTGAGTCGACTACTTCCATCTGCCAACTTGCCTTTGACAAATATGTTTGTCCGCCAACACGGCCAACAGCACGTCTAAGTGCAGTCTCGTAGATGCATTATTCTGTTTCATTTTCACACGTTTTGTCTCAGTGCATAGTTTAGGGCAGGGGTTGGCAATGTAGGACTGGCTAGTGAAAAACAAATGTTTTTATAGCATGTTTTGTCTGCCGTAAAAGTTCAATGTTTGATAAAACATTTACTCTTAAAAAAAATTAAGTCACAACTTATTCATGATTTGCCTTCCCGAATAGTTTTGATGAAGAATTATGATCTGTTGTACTAATGCAACAATTTTCAGTAATATAATAAAGAAAAACAGTCAATTCTCAAACATATATTTTCTTGTATTTGCTTTCATACATTCCATTACTGTAAACTTTTATGGTATCTAATTTATTCTATGTTCGAATTTTGCACGTTTCCCTGCCCCTGGTTTAGACAGCCTTACACAACAAATAGCTTACCTCTCAACAGAAGCGCATAAATGTTTGCACTGCAGACCCACTTGCAGAAAGGTTCAAAGATGCCAAAAAGATGCACTTCTCAATTAGCGTAAGATATTTTTGATTGCTGCCTCGCCAGTTGGTTCTTCACGGCGACGGCTTGACGGTTTCCTGAAACGCTGTAAACCGGACACCCCATTACATTAAGCTGTTAACTATCTGACCGCACGAATAAACCTTCGAGTGCGACAGGTGTACCATTTCAAGCCGTTTGCTTGCATTGCTAGTGCAACAATGCCTCCTAACCACCACATCCTTGAGACTTGTACTTTTCACAATGCTTCTAATTTTTCCTACATTAATTAGGGTTTTTTTTTGACTGGCGGATCACTTTATTGTACAGTGCCATGAGATGTAATTTTATTTTTTTATGATTTCTAAACACTTTGCGTTTTCCCAACTAGGTCCTATGCACTCGGCCACACAAGTGTACCTGCACTCATCCCAGTGCATCTGTCCGGTACGTTCGCGGGCACACGAACTTGAGTGCTGGGCACAGGAACATAGCAGTAACGCCACGAATACGAGATAACAGACAAGTGTTTCACTCCCAGCATATGTTCGGGCTCGGGCTCATTTTCCTCGCTTATCAAAAACCCCTCGCTTTAGCGTTCGCTCTCACCGGGCTGTCCAAAATCGACACTTGGCGGGCTGCAACTTATCACACCTGTGCGATATCCGACCATTCACTCAACCAATTCTGGTTCGCGATGCTTGTCGATGTTTTGCTTTCCTTCTATCGCGCCGCACCGCCTCCCACCGTCACCCTACCGCCCGTGTCACTCGCAAGGTGTGATAAAGCAATCATGATTAAAAGCTCATCGTGTCGCTGCCAGATGCATCGCGATACGGAACGGCACTTTACATTTGGACTTTATTTTTTCCACCGCCCATTGTATTTTTTCCATACCTGTGACAAATATAATTTGCACAAAAAAGTGCACATTATTTTAATGCAATCTACCAAAGGCAACCCATCAATCTAGCAAAAGCCATCGGTGTACGCAACCGACCCCTGATGCGCGAAAAACGTAACAGGTGTTTTTCGAAAACCTCTCCAAATCATCGCGATAAGGGTCCCGCCACTGATAGGGCGCGGACGGGGTATAGACAACGCCGACAGCCACCCCTTGTGGCTTATCGCGCCCGCTCCCATTCCGCAACTGTTGAGCGTGCGAATGTGAACATGTGTTGTTTGCAATGTTTACCGATGTCGTTCATTTGCCACCGACGAGCCTTCTTCTCTCGATAACGCACCCTCAGCTAGTTGGAGTAGTTTTCAACCGTGATCGATACCAGACACGGGCGTCAAACCCTTTCAGCAGCATTACCGACAGCAGGTAGACATCAACAGAATCCCGAACGAGCCCATTTGGACCATCGCCAATGTAACGATTGTACTATCAATAAGGCATATGTCATACGCCGCGTCTGCCGACTGTCAGCCCTGTGTTGACCCTTACTCTCGAAAACTGAACGATAAGATTTCGCTATTCAAATCACGCTGTTCATCGGCCATCGTCTCTTGGTCGATAATTTGAAACCATTTCAGCGTGGCGTGCGTGAGATGAGTAGACACTTTGCGCTGATTGATGGCAGCTCGCGGACTTTGTGCCCATTTTTTATGTCACTCATAATTTGTCATCATTCCCATCGGACCCATTTCCCACGTGTTCCGCTTAGCAGCAAATTACAAAAAAAAAACGTTTTTAGTTTTTCATACAAAAATATTTTATTCATTTTTTTTACCTCTTGTCTGGTTTTCAGTATTTCACAAACTTGTAGTTGCATTTTCTCGACCATCGATAACGATTTCACCTGTACGATCACAATATTTGTATATAGCTTAGCCTTAACTGTCTAAGGTGCCGCGCTTGCTTGTAAGTATTACAAAACGGCAATCTTATTCTTATCTAACGCGCTTTGCTCGGCAATCATGACGATATACCGGGCTCAAACCGAAGCTTTTTGTGTTTCTAAAACTGTCCGCAAATATTCATATTTACATGTACAAATCAGGTAGTCTTGCCCTTTTACGTCTGCACGCTTCTACTGTGTCGACCCTGCCGACCGAACCCTTGACTCTTGTGACTCACAGATCACACAGCAGAAGACCCACTTACGGCTTAATATGGCTGTGCTTAGCAGTGTGGGGAAGTGTCAGTAATAAGCACAAGCCCACACCCATACACAAATGTTTTGGGTGAGATTTTTCGCAACAAAACTTTCCCCTCGTGCTAACCCTGCTGACGGCTACCGACTGACACTGCACCCTAAAAATGCTGATAATAATGACTGGAGACGCTAAACGGGGCGGCTCTGGAGTACTTAACGTACGTTCAGTCGTTCAGCGCCAAGCTAAAACATAATATGACACTTATCGTGCTGGTACTCTCTTCCTCTCGCCCGTTTTGTGGACTTTCAGCGCATCAATAGGATAGGAGAGCACTCCTAGGAACGCGGCACCGGACCGTGTGTGTGTGTGTGTGTGTGTATTCGGGAGTATGTAAGGTTGCTTTTTTTTTAAGTTACTTCCTCTCTTTGCCTCTTCAAAAGAACACCGACGTGCCCTCATTATTACAACCGTTTCTCACTTTCGCGTCGCTACGATTTATGGCACTTGTACGTTTTGCCGCGGCATCCGAAAGCTGCAGGATGCGCGTGGTTTGGTTTCGATAGCTTTTCCCTTCCTTCCTTCCACCTGTCCCGTCTGGTTTGTACCACAGTGCTTTGCTTCTCCTACCTGTGCTGACCCGCATCCCTGCGTTTCGCTTATTGTCATTAGTATGTTTAAGTAAATTGTGGCACCTTTGCTTGCGAAACGGCCTAACTCGTGTTGCAAGACTACATTTGTACTTGGTTGTTTACTTCTACCCACGCGCATGTGAGTTAAGATACACAAACTCATCAAACATACAAAACAAAATGTAATGGTTTTCCCAAAAAAATTGGAAACAATCGTACGAATAAATATGGCGTAAACAAAAGTTTGAAGTTCGATGCGATGAGAAATGGGAAACGTTAAATCTTAAATTGCTGAAGCGAAATAGACGAAGCTTATCTCCAACCTGAGAGTTTGACCCACATTGACGCACCCCTTCGAAATGTACTCCACCATTGGGTCTTCTTCCTGCAGAACCCACGTACAAAAATCCAATGCTTTGCACCAGATCTTCCGAACCTCCGAACCGCACCAGAACAAACGCAGCCGTCGTAACTCATTCGTCCTTTTTCTTCCGTATCTTGCCCTCGGTTTGAATCGTTTTCGTCACCATCTCGACACACTCGGCAATGGACGGTTCGGACGCGTCCTCGCTGTAATCCTCACCGGCCATCCGGCTGAGCGTCAGGATGTAGGAACAGGCAATACGCAGGATCGACAGCTTCGACAGCTTCTGCGCGTTCGAGTACGCCGGTATGGCTCGCCGCAGCTTCTCATACGCGGCCGAAATCGTGTGCACGCGCGTTCGCTCTCGCGCATTCGCCTCGATTCGCCTTTCGCGCGTCATGTTCTTGTAGTTGCGCGTCTGGGATTTGCCGTGGCCCCCGGAAGCGTTGACCGTCGACTCGTGATCCGTGATCGAATCGTTCGTGTCGTCGAGCGACGGTGGCGCACGGGGCTGTACGAACAGTGTGCCGGTGGGTGCGTGACTGTGGTGCAGTTGCTCCTGCAGCTCCTTCCAGTCCGGGGTGCGCTGGGGCGAACGAGAAACCGACCGTGCACTAGGCCGCGAGGACTGAGTTTTTGCCGTGCCGGAGGAAGACGAGCTGGAGGAGGACTTCTTGGCCACCAGGGCCAGAGGTTGCAGCTGTTCGAGCGGCTTGATGCTGACTGCCCGGTGTAGGGTCGTGACGGCGGGATGACGCACGAGAAGATCGGCCGGGTTGGGAAATGGAGGCACGAAGGGTACGGGATGGGACGTCGGCGATCCCTCGAGAGTCATGGTGGAGGGTGCCCACGGACGAAACGGGCTGCTGGCTGTGCGACTTGAAGGTGCAGGCGAACTTGTGTCCAGCTCGTCCCGATCCTGCGCATGGTGATGACGGTGAAGGTGTTGCTCCCGTTGCAATTCTTCCGCCTGCTTCTGCTCGCTATCGAAACGGATGCGTTTCTTGAGCGGTGCCAGCAGCTCTGTCTCGGCCACCACTCGCAGCGGTTCTGAGCTCTTGCGCTTGTTCTTCACCAACGAGGAGGCCTGCGACGCTACGATGGCGCTGGCGCTCGACAGCTTCGCCTCCGGTACCGAATCTTCGGAACTGTTTTCCGGGCTGATGAGACCATCGCGTGAGCTCTGGTCGAGCGATTTCAGGTCGTCCTCATGCTCCGAGCTGCCCGAGTTGAATCCCGAGTCTCTCTCCAGCGATGCGGACATGGCAGCTCCTAGAGAAAATGAAACAAGAAGAAGGAATAGGATTTAGATGATATGTTGTTTTGCGATGCGATTCATTAAAAGGTTGGAAATGAAGTTAAATTATCATTGAATATTGCGCACTACGAAACATCTCGTACAGGTGTGGTTTTGATAGCCGGCCTCGCGTAAACAACAATCCAAACAAACTTCCAAACAGCTACCGGATGTGTTTGTATCGAAGAGCTCATCTATGCTAAAAATAACCTTCAAATGGTTCAAATTGACCGGAAGCAAGAAGAATAAAACCTATTTACACAGTAAACTATCTACATGGAATCAGACTGGAAGTGATTGCTTCAAACAATAAAAACGACTCAGCTCGTCGGTTTTTCACAGAGCATTTTGAACGCTGTGACTTGTTATATTTTTATTCAGAAAACCTAACAAGCCTCCTTTCAACACGTTGTCCAAGATTTATCGACTTTGTCCTGGAGTTAATGGGGGGTAGGTGGATGATCTTTTGGATCTTTTGGATGATCCACCGTTGTCCATTTCCATTTCGGTTCTCCGTCAACACACATTCATCCAAACAGAGCGCGTTGAAAATTAATTGTACCGTTGACACATTTTTCGCACCGAAATGAACGATTTCGATTTAGTTTGCGATTTAGAAGATTAGCTCCCGGGAGCATTGAGGTGGAAGCGACGCTTAAAACAAAATATAAATGCAAAATTTGAGCTGCTCCGGTGATGGGCGATTTCGGCGAAAATCCGAAGCGGATCTAAATGCGCCAGCCCGACAGACCCGGCCAGCGTTAAGCGGCAATGCGCAAGCAATACGGCACGCTAAAACCGTCGCCGGCGCTTCCAGCTCTCTAATTAGTCTTTTAAGTCGGCGCGACACGGCGCATCGTCTTCGTCTGCGGTCAAGCTGTGCAAGTTGCGCGAAGGAAGGCGGACAACGCTACAACCCTCTAAGTATAATTTATGTTTGTTTATGTTTTCTTTATAGCCGGGCCCCGTCGGACCCGGCCCTCCCTGGGCAGCTCTGCCGTGCCGCACCACCGCAGAAGGAATATTGTTTTAAGCGCACAGCTGTCAATGGAGCTAGAAATTGTCATTCGCACCAAAGCGCCATTAAAGACACAGCTTGAAGCTCGCAGATATCGTTCGCGGTGGCGACACACGCAGCCACAAAAATCGTCCCAACCACCCCAAAACAGAGCGCGAGGGAGAGGGAGGGGAAGAGAGCTGAAGCTAGGTGGCGTCACGCAAATTTATGCAAATGAAACCACCGCTCAACAGCAATCACAACGGCAGCGAGATGCCTTCTTGGCGGCACCGTGTAACCCACCGGCCAGCGAACGAATGGAATGCAGTCTCGTGAAGATCGTTGGCCGGAGATAAGCGAAACCAATCATAACACACACATACCAACCACTCCATATGGCCGGCGTCGAGCGTCGCTGTTTTTCGCTGCCCCTTGATGACAAATTCGCTGAAAAGCACAGCAAAGAAGCATCAACCGTACCAGCCGTACGGCCGACGGTCGAAAGGAACTCGCTCGTAATCTAGAGAACCCATCAAGATATCACCAGCTGTATGGGCCTCATTCCGTTGGCTGGTTTCTTCCCACAAAGGCCACTTCCTTCCTGTGGGGTGGGGAGGGTGTCGTTTCGATTGAATTATGTGTAAGTAATTAATTTTCATCAGCAACCACCACATCGGATAGTCACGCTGCCAGTGCCAAGCGCCAACACCCGGCGCGGCTTCACCGCGATGAAGTTATTAATACGACCCTGGCGGGTGCGCCGTGACACAGACCCAGCCACCTCTCTGTGCCGATGCACCGCTTCCCCCTGCAGCGAAACGCACGGTCCAAATTGCAATCTGCGCGTTTCGGGAGGCCGACGTTTACATGAGTGCATATAAATTACCCCAAGCTTAAAGAACAAACAGTGCCGCTGTCTCATGTGTTTGCGGAGTTGCTGTGTGGCCAGCGCTATTAACAGCTGCGCATACAACGAAAGTCCGTGCACACACAATTGCGAAGCAGCTCCGCCAGAAGGGTTGGGAATGACACATCGTCAACACGTCAGGAAGGGGTGTTGTCCAGTTAAGGGAGTAAATCCCTATTGTGAGGTGCGCGAATAAATTGCATTTGCCTGCCGACTGCCCTTTGACACCCTGTGCCATGTGTAAAGAGAGTCTTGACAGTAGCGTGTTGTAAATTAACTTGTAAATGTTAATTATTATATAAACACGTCGAGTAGGTTCAGCTGGTCAGCCAGCAAAGATGAAACGAAGAATTGTAGGAATTTCACTTCAACTTGAATAACGTTCAACATTTCAATAAGTTGGACTTTTACGTGCTTATGTTGATGGCGTTGTTGATGTGTTCAACGGTAGCGAATTGCAAAAAGCCAGACCCAAAGATACAACCTCTAATGCGCACCCGTTGCACCGTCGCCCAACGCCCATCGCCCCCGACAAACGCAGTCTGCAAGCATATAAAACCTCACCCATCCACTCCCACCGAGCATCATTTTGCGGCAAAAGTTATTGTTCTATATCGCGCTAAGCGACCGGCGCCAGATTGTGCCGGGATTGTCTCGCATTTTGCGTTCCTCCGGTTCCACCGCGAAACCTCGCAAACGGCGTGCTGGATTACTCTTGCTTGCATCAGGCTGAGCCAAAAAGACAATCGAACCATCTGGCGCTGCACTGGCCATGGTTTTGCGAACGGGTGGAACGGGTGGGATGCAGCACACGCCTCGCTACGGCGTCGAGGACCCTCCTTAAAAGGACCTCACCAGCAGCCGGCAGACGGGCGTAGAGGGCGCAGGGAGAGAACGGAAACACTATCACGAAACAGGCATCAGCAAAATGGAAACTTTTTCGTCTTTCCTTTTTTTTTTTTTGTTAGTCAAAACTTGGCCGTGCGTCTGGAGCGTCTGAACTTGAAAATGACTGTAATGCTGCAGTCGCCCACTTTAGCAAACATTCCGTGACACCCACCAAAAACGCATCCCGAAACGCGGCCCTCTCGCGCCACACCCGGTGGGAGTGCTCCGTGCAGTGTGTCGGTGTCGGGTCGGGTCGCATTTCGGAGTTCATAAATAATCGCCGAATGTTGTCGTCGGGCCACAATGGCTCCCTTCCGCGCCACGGTACACCGGTGCTCCAAGACCGGCCGGCCCGCTTCGTTGCCTCATCACACCAAATCAGTGCAGAGAACCCGCGTGACTGCACTTATTTTGCATGCAGTTTCCATCCTCACCATCGTCGCCGTCGTTGTCGAGATAATGATCAACACTCTTTCGACGACGACGGTCGAACCACGGGCTTCGACTTGCCTTGCCACCGGTGCCGCGTTCTGCTCTTCCTTCTTCTTATTGTGCTAAAAAAAAAACATCACGCTAAAATGCAACGCTCGAAAATTTGCGCTGCACCAAATCACCAACCGGCACCGTTGCAGGCCGAAACAAAACGAAGCGAGGAAGGAACATATTTTCACTTTCTCACTTGCCCCGCCCGCCTCAGCGTCTTCCGCTTGTTGGTGTGTTAAGTATATTTTAATATGAAATTAACGTACCAGACCGATGCGACACGGAAAGCGCTAGGAAAGTTGATTGAACGGGAAAAGCAATTTGTGTCACGTTTTTTTTTTACACCCATTTTTATGTGGCGCCCCATCCAACGCTCCAGCCCATTAGATGACACTGGATCATGCTGGAAGGAAGAGTTGGAAGAACGAAAACAGCGAAACGATAGAGCAAAAGTCATCACACGCCCGTTCTCAGCGTTTTGCCACCAGTGCGCTATCTATTAATTAGTCAACGACAATCTGGCCCGCATCAACGTCTGGGGTGGACTTCTGGGCATATCAACCGTTTGCCGTTTGTGTGCGGGATGAGAGTAGACAGAGACAGAAAAATATCGACCGCACAGGCGTTAGAATGGCTTCTCGGCGCAGCGAGTTTGTATCATTAATTCCTTCCGGTTCCTAATTAACTCGGCGCACGGTTTGTTTAGTGACAAACAAAGAAAAAATCTCTTTACAAAAGGGTAAAGGTGAACATGCAACACTGCTTTAAGGGTGGAACTGTTGTACATCTGGTACAGTTTGCTCTACATTCTACAAAGAGACGGAGAGGGCATCTCGCACCTTCGCGGAATATGTTAGAACCCTGTCCACCGCCCTATGCAACGGTACCGAACTCACTAATGTAAACAGTGATGCGTGTATTACAACTTTCGCAAAAACCCTCCTCAATTGAATGCGGCCCTCTCTTCTTCGATGCGCGTGAACGAAATAAATATGCAATTGCATTTTGTGTGTGTGTGTGTGTGTTTTTTGTTGTTGCAAATTTTACTCCCATCCGGTCAGGATGGGCGCACGTGCCGCCGTTATGCAATTTGGCGTCACCCGCAACACCACACCCGGGCCAGTACCCCCGGAAGCGCCACATATCGATCGACGCTGCGTACCGTCCCGCACTATCGCGTAACGAAACGCATAACGCCGGGCTCATCCCGGCCGACCCGATCGAATCCATGCAAAATCCATACGCAGTAGGTCACGTCGTCGCGACCTCGTTCCCCGGCCGCACGAGTCTCAAGCAATTACGGGTGAAAATTGCATCATGTTAATAAATTGACAGTAATTTATTCCGCACAACCCCGACTCCGGCCACACTCCGCTGTCACCTTGTTTCGCTGTTAACAATAAAAAATCGCACATTTTGCCTAAGCGCGCACACACACACACACACCCTCACTGGTGCAATGTGCAATAACGGAATTGGAAATGGCGTGCTCCGGAATCGGTTCGAGTCGGTTTTTGGTGTACTTCTCGACGGACTGATCGGAACGGAGAAGGCGAACCTGCCGTCCGATCGCATCGCACGGAGGGAGGAACAGTCGTTATCGTATTGGTTTTACATTGCAAATGAAACAGCCCCCCCCCCCCCCCCTCCCTCGTGCCATGTGTGCCGGCCATTTACGTTTGATCTCCGGTAGGTCAGTGCTGTAATGGCGCTACCGTGGCGCTTCTCATTACTCAAATCGATTCTAAGCCGCTGCACCCGATGCACTCGATGCATCGCTAATAAATTGTACCGAATCTGGTGCGCTCTAACATTCGCATTAAGCCGTCAACAAAACACGACACAGGGTTATTGGCATCTTTGCGTACCATTTGCTGCCTGCCAGGTTCTAACGATTAATTCTCATCTGACAAAAAAAAAAACAATTCCTTGGCGCCAGTGCAAGACCCTTCGTGCGTTTTACTGTTTATTACTTTATGATGCACGATGCTCGACCATAAGGAAGGAAACGGGGACGCCCATTATGTCAAACAAACTCACTCATAAGCCTCACAATGCCAATGGCCGCGATGTAAACATAAACTGGCGTGGCCACCGATTTTTGGCTAATTCACCACTCGAGGCAGCGGAGCCAGCACCATTAACACGCCGTTTTGTTCGGTTTCTGCAGCACACACTGCCTGCCAATGCATCCCGGCCGGCCCAACCGGTCAGCAGTAGGCTAAATAAGCTGCCAATTTGTTTGCGTATTGATATTTACTTAATCAGCTTCCTGCGTGCCTTTTGCCGGACTGCCGCAGGGCAAAGCAAGCAATGCATGCGAGCGACGCAAAGCTGCAGAAGCAAGATGTAAAGTGTCGGGGCTCGGGCTCGGGCTAGAGCAGCCGAGTGCCGGGGCACGGAATGTGGCGACTGGGAAAATAAATTGTAACTTAACGCCCCGTTTCCCATTCCAATCGATCCACCCGCGTACGTGCACGCGGACGCCATATGTGGCAGGGCAGCAGAGTGTAGACGACGCGTTGCAAGTGCAGGCCGGAAAAGCATATTGCCCGCTGACAGGCGACCGGAGCGCCGGCAGCAAACGTGCAAGCAAACGATTTGTACCGGGGGTGTTGGGTTGTCTGGTGAAGGGAGCGTTTCGGTACATCACCATGCGTTACATTGGACGTTGGTGCACCGTGTGCTCTCCCTCCGTTTTGCTTCTCAGTGCGCGAACGGGATCTTGATTGGAGGCAACGTTACGTCTCGATGGTCTGGCGCCATCTGTGCTGAGAGGATGCACATGCCTGGCCCCGGTTTGAGTAAGGCGAATGGAACAATTTGCGCTGGAAAAGAAGCAGCAAACGATGGGAATACGGATACCGAACGATATCCTCTCCAAAACTCCTATTTCCAGAATCCGTGGATTACGATTTTGCGATACTCGGACCCGTTAGTTTCTCGGAAGATGGCGATACAGTGGTGCTTAGGACACCGAAAGGATATGATGCCGCTAAGGTTGATGGCTTTGATCAGCTCTGTGGGTTTCAATCTTCCGACGTTCTTTCCCACATCCCTAGGACCCACGATACGATACTCGTTACTGTTCTATGAGCGAATCAGCGAAAACATACCTTTCCTCGCGATACCTACATTATTGCAGCAGGGCTAATTTAATTTACGAACGCCAAACAACAACATTCGTCGAATGCAGATCTACGGGTGCGATTGAGTACATTCCCCGAGTAGTTTGCAGAGGAGCAAACAAAACCAGAGGGCACAACAAAAAAACGAGATGCACAGTAAAACCAGCCACACTAACCGCCGTCGAATCATGGCCCCGAAAAAGGGCAAAGTGACTACGTCGCGTTTTTTTTTGTTATTGCTTCAATTCGTTTCTTTTTGGTCACCTTTTGCATTCTGCGGCTTTTTTTTTGTTTTTGGCGACGCATCATCCTCGTCCTGTGATGGGGGTTCTCCCTTGGGAAACGGCCCCGGATCGGATTGAATATATACGCCAGACATACTTTGCGCCCATTCGCAGCACCAGATTCTACCGAGAACTGCTATCGCTAGTTTTCATCTTCTTGTGCCCGAGTCCGTGACCGCGAAGAAGATTGGCGCCTCGAAACCGGCACCGTAAAAGGATGTGATTCCGTGTGCCGTCGGATTGGCAGCAAAGGCGGGAGTGGAAAACTGCTTTACAAAAGGATGTGATGGCTTAAAGTTTTAGGTATAAAGAACTGTCTTTAGTTTGGTTCTACAACGGTATTCAATAACCAATTTGAAGAAATACAAATTAACCTTTTTGAAGGTGTTGCAGACTGATTGCACAATTAATTTCTACACCAAAATCAAATCACATTAGACGAGGTCGTTTCATTGCGTTCTATTCCTGTCCTCTATTCCGCATTCTCCAATAGTAGATGCATCTACATTCACACAGCTTGGGAACATAACCTCTTCCGTTTAATTAAATACCGGCAAACGATGCGAAACAAAGTATTTTCACCAACATTACATTTGGCGAATGGATGCAGGCCAGCGACGTGTGGGAATTATAACATTTACTGCGAATAAAATAATCATCTCGCTTCAGAGAAGATTTAAGGCCGATCGTAAAACCGTGCAACCGTTTCGTTTCGTGCAACCTCCTAATGGAGCCATAAAGTTTTTATTAGTCCCCAAAGGTAATCAGTGTACCGTTTTCCCAAAGAAAACGAGCCCTCCGAACGGGCGACAGTTCGATTCTGCCATCGCTAGAACAAATCGGCTGTACATTCTCAATCCCTTCCATACGGCAGGGGTTGCCTAATTAACCCGCCTTTTCCATTGCGCTGGCAAAAGAAGACCGGAACGTCTGTCGTTCATCGTGCTTCGTGCCGTACAAAACGTACCATAAATTATCTCGGCGTATGTAGAAAATGTGCCACCTGCGCATCGCGGCCACGTTAGTAACACTTTACGCATCTGTCTCTCCGGTGAAGCGATGAGCATGTCGGCGCCGGGCGACATTCTAACACATAAAATGCACATGTGCACTGGGTGGCGGATGGAAAGAATGGGAAAAAATAAGAGCACCATCAGGCCACTGCCCCAGCAAAAAGGCTAGCCAAACTAGATGAACTTATTTATCATCCATCTTACGGCGGCTTTCTTTTGAAGGGGAACGAGAGGGAATACCATTCATGCTGGTAAGACTATCAAAACATTTCCACGAAAGATAGATAGTCCGCTTCTAAAGGTCCCATTTTCACCCACTCAACTGACTTCCACGCACAAAAAACATGCCGTCGGTCGAACAAACGCGCGGTAATAAAATCTCTCATCCACCCTAAGCACCATCAGCTACAGAGGAAGCGTTGGATCCGGTGGGGCGGTTCCGGGGGCAAGCGGGAAGGGTGGAAAATATTTTCACCGGAAAATTCAAACAATACGCTACACGCTCGTTGTCCGATTGCCGGTGGACATTCCAACGTTGTCAAAACTAGAGGATCGAATCCGACCATCCGACACCTACGAAAGTTGGCGGGAACTTGTCCCGCGTGACAGATGGCGTTCCTGCGGACAATCCATCAAGCGGTCGCTTCTACACCGCCACCCACTGGCGGAACCGCACTATCAAGCAAGTGATTTAATTCCATCCGAGCTGCTTTCGTCGACATCCCGACACGCCGGCAGGCAAATGTTGAGGAGTTTGTAAACAAAAGCAACCGGTGACAAGTTCTCCCGCTGCCGGTGGCGACATCTTCATCGTTGGACCGGGGAATATAAATCCCTCGTGACCGGATCGACGTACTTTAGATGGGGTGGGAGGGCTACTACTGGTGACACAATGACAAATTATGGATGACGATTGATCGTACCTCGTACCATGGCAGGGTTTACACCAACTTCTGTAACATCCGGACGCACTGGACAGGATTTTTAGAAACAAAACAGGGTCAACCTTTCCAACCGATAGAACTAAACAGACTAACCAAACTCATCTAGCACAGCCTCAGACTAACTTTTGTGATTTATAGATCGTCTTGGATGAATTCATGGGCCGATGTAGGCGCCCTAGCTTACTGATGTACGATCTCAGGGGATAGATCTTATTAAGCCACATCATGGAAAACATCAGTCTTTGCGTCTTGACTATTCTCGACATTCTCGCCCAGCAAAGACATTATAATTTGGATTTTAGCAATTTCGTAACCCACACAAGGCATGGAATATGACGATAAACAAACACATTTGGCCGAGGCCCTAGCAACTACTCCCTCCATCGTCACATTCCCCGTGGTGTCAGTCATCGGTATTGGGAACTATCGAATTGTCGCTTTTTCCACCCTGCCATGTCATTTTGCTTGCAGAAACGATTGCAACGAATGCCATGGCGCAACTGTGGCGGATACGTACGCTTTGTCATGGAGCTGGAATCTCCCACCCCAGATGAATGGACGACTCATCCATCTCACGTCCAGATGGCGACGATGGTAGCGTCTGCATCTCCTCCTATCGCACGCCTGCCCCACCACGTCGGGATTATCGTGTGCGAATCGTGTGTTGTCCGAGAATGTCCGAGCCGCGCCCATGAGCGTCGGCCCAGGGAGCGCGGAGTAGCGCTCACAGTATTCCAACGAAGAAGTGGCTCAGCGCTAGTAAATGTGCAAACAAATGATAAGCGAATCGTCGCTGTTTGAACATCTGGACGGATCCTAACGGATGAAGCACGTGTGCACGGAAGGTCACAACACGGTTGCCTGAGCAGGGTAACCGGGTATGGAAGTGAGGCGGTTTTCTTGCCTGGAAGCGCGTTGCTGGCAGGGAGTGGAAGGAAACACCCATGAGTGGGGTCACCGAACATAGCACGGTCATTGTACGATTTTACCATTTCAGACGGCAGTTTTACAAAATCGAACACCTTGAGGCTATTTTAAGCATTCCTCACACTCTTGTACATCGTGCTATTGATCTTAGGTAAACCAACTATCGATTGGACAGCCAGCTTGAACATAATTCTGGAGAAATGCGTTACGAGTCACTGAAGTGTTCCGTTTTTTATTTTATCTTTGGAGCGTGAGAAAGTATGATTTCCATCTACTGCTGTCCAGGATTCTATGGACCAAAAAAATGACCGTCATATCGGGGCGTATCATTCATCTCGGATGCGTTATTTCCATCTTTCCAGTTCTCTGGAAGCAGGCAGGCAGGCGGAAATGAATGAACGAAAGAAAAAAAACAAAACCCATAATTTCATTTATAGCTTCTAACTGCAACGTTTTGTGTATCAAACACAGACCTTCTTATTAGCAAAGTCATTTTGGCACTCTTCATCTCACATCTGTGCCCGCGGTCTAGATCATAAGTTCGCTTTGCATCAAAACCTTCGCTGTGGAAGATTTGGTCCATTTTTCGACCGCAAGAACACATTTCGGGACGCCCCCCACGAGTCTATAATTATACAGCGAGCCGATCTACCGGATGATACACGTCCGCATACATGTCTGATGTGTGCCACCCATTCATAAGAATGGCGTTTCTAGTCGAGCAGCGAAGGCTGCTGCTGCACCTTCCAAGAACACGTTTCTAACCCATTACCCAAGATCTTCGGATCGCAGCCTCTAGAACGATGGCGCTGGCTCCGTAGGTCATCGCCGTGCGGTGAAGATTCAAGCAAAAAAGCAAGTGTGCAAAATATCAATCTCAACCTTTCGGATCAAGTGTGTGCGCTTCTTGGAACCAGCAAACGAATCCAGATTAATTGCACACGCAGTGCAACCCCTCACATCCGGTCTCCGCCTCTCTAAATATAAACACCTTCACGAGAGGATGCAACTTCACTCATAGTGCGCGCACGTTTCAAACATTCCCAATTACATCGGAACTGTTCCAAACCACAATCATCATAGTAGTACTCCGATAAAAGACACTCCCGATGTCACTGTAGAACTAATTACTCTTTGATGTGCGCATCCGGTGCTAGTGCCGCTGCTTTTCCGTCCGAAAGACGATTGAGTCCAACACCTTCAGTTTCGGAGGACTCCCAATTCCGTACATGAGCGGGCGTAGATTTGCCTTGCTGGATCTAATTAAATGCAAGCCCGCCACGTCCACGATCGTGCCGGCGCATGATCATCAAATGTCACACACTCGCCTGTCACCCTTGATGAACAGATTTCTTCTCCGACCATCGAATCACGTACCGGTTTTCTACCGCGCGCACAGGAAAGTGGCGCGGTGCCTTCCTTCGTCGCCTTCAATTGTCGGACGCGGCAGTCTTCCGTCCAGCTGCAAGCGATTTGCGCGGATTGAGTGATTTATGAACATGCGCGGGGCGACGCGCGGACACGCGGCGCTTTCCGACATTCCAACGTGCTCCCTTTCTCTGCCCCATCCGATCGTTTAATTTCTCTGGAGTCGCGAGCAAATGTGGTTCTCCAATTAAAATCCGAGCGCAAAAGGCGCCACTAATAAATGACATAATTACACCGTGCCCAGTTCAGTCCTCCGGTTCGGTAGCTGAACGGCGTCACCACACCATCGCTTGCCTTCAGGGTGGCAATTACCAGCCATCAGGGCGGGGTGTGTGAATGGGGTGTCGGTTACTTATGCCCCTTGCGCCCGGACGCCCTCGCATGATGAGTCGCCCCGATATCGATCCCGCGGGGAGGAATTGATGAGCGCAGCTCATGGCAGCAGCTGTCTTGAACAGGCGTTTAATTGCTTCCGCTCAACTCGACCGATGATAAACAAACGCACCCTCTACCAACTCCCCCCAAAAGTTGATACGAGCCGTGTTCTTTGTTTAGAAGTTTTTATGACGATTCTCAAGTAAGATCTGTTTCCAGCAATTCCTCCAACATTTCCAACAAAGTATGAACAAGAAGTTCGTGTTTTCCTGACCATAGTGATCGTTCAACTTACCTTTCATAAGGATTGCCGAAAGTTCAACTGCACTCAACTTCGGATACATTTTGGCTAATGTGCTCATTGCCTCGGACCACATTTGAACCGTGGGTATCCTTTGACACACGCACGATGCTCGCCTTTGGCAGCGGATTTGACTGTTCCTTATCCGCTCCGCAGGGCTTTTCGTCCACTCACAACCTTGTTGCACTGAATTCACTAAGTGCGAAAACTCCCCTGTGCCGCTATTTCGGCAGGTTTTGCTTCACTATCTCTCACAACTTACGACGTCGTTGCTTCGTTTTTTTTTTTTCTTTGAGGACCCTTTGATTCCCTTATGTCACAGCACTTGAGCGGCGCGATAGCGTCGATGTTGGTTCCGTTGACGTCGATAGACTTTTCCCTTCGCCAGTTATCTGTCGGTTTGTTTGCTTATCACCTGCTTTATTTTTATCTCTTTTCCTTCTTTCTCTCGCAGCTATGCGGCTTATTTTTCTTCCCTTCCGTTCAAAAACTTGGATCAACGCATTCGCCTAACCGAAGGGATTTGGAAGGGATGCCCGTTGTTCCTTACGGGAAGTCACTATAAATCACTCTCATCCAGCAATACTCCATTCACAGCTCCGAATTCCAACCGGAAATGCCAGAAACATCTAGCAAAACGTATTTTATTTTCTCACCAGCGCACTCTCACTCACGAACGTCAAAGTAACGTAAACCTTCAGCTTGCTCCCGGCGGTGGGATGATTCACAGCCGATACACTTTCGGTTTGGTCAGGGTTTGCCCAAAAAAAAGGCACCGGAGGTTTCTGTAGCACGCGGATATTCTTTCTCCGGTTGCGACGTTAAACCAATCGACTATCCTTTACTTCCGTTCCGCAGACAAATTGGCACAAACGTGGCACACTCAATACTTTAAACGCTTAGCACTTTGTCGTGCGAACAGTGACTGGCGTTTACAACATAAGTACACGAAAGATGAGTAAATTTTCAAACACACTCCGGCCTGTGCATCCGGCTGGCAAAACTAACAATCGTCAGATGTTAATTTGCAAGTTGTGTGAGGATTTTCCACAGAACGTACTAGTTACTCCAAAGCAGTACACGATCAGAATGATACACGAAATAGAATCCACCAACGATCACGATCCGAACAAATGTTGTTGCGCGTACTATCAGTCTCTCGATCGCTTGCGACCACGAGCGCTCTTGCTTACGCTTGCTACCGGCCGACACGAAAGCATAAATTCAACTGCAACATCAACAACATTGTGAACGGCCACGAAGCGGCGCTTGAGATGCTGCGGGATATTTTGAGGTGCAGGGTTGGTCAGGTCGTTTTTTTTCCATTTGAACATTTATTACACCGTTGGTGTTTCTATTTATATTATTTTAAATGTTTTCCCAGTTGCTTACAAATGGCAGACAAAATTTATTAATAAATTTTTTCCTGTTTTTTGTTGGCTTTTTTTTCTCATGTTTTATCAAATTTAAGATTTCATGAATCCATTCACGATCCTTTAATTTTTAATCAAATATATTAAACATCAAAACATTTCATTTATGTTTTATTGACATGCAGTTTATTTGATCGAATAAAAAAATCGAATCCAATCAAAAAAGTAAAATTTTTAAGACATGTTTATGAAACTTCCAAAAGTAACTTTTTGAAACTTATGTATGTTATAATCTTAATATTATTTTTTTTTTTTGATTCGGTAGAAACGGTCAGGCCGTATTGCTTGAATATTATTAATTAATCATTATAAAATTAAATTCACTGTTTAGCTCTTGCATACGTACTTGAAGCTCGAAAATGCACGAAAAAGCAAATAAACTGAAATATTTTCCATTACTTTTGCGATGGACCGACCAACCCTGTCTGAGAGAAAATGCCAACAATTCTCACGAGAGCGCTCGGCTCTCTTAACAGAGCTAAACGCTTCTCGCGCACAAACGAGAGTTCGCTTGTACTTGCCGGGTGCATCCGCACGTCCTCATAGCTCGCTCTTTCGCACTCTACGCTCGCCTGCACTTGTTACTTTGTTTGAAGCCGTCTCTTTGCCGGTTGGAAAAACTCCCCGGGCCGGTGCATCAACTCAGGTGCAGAGCGCCAAAAGCAGGCATGCAAGCAGCGAGGGGTGTGAGCGAACACATCATTTTTATGCTGTTCGCTTCCTCTATGACTTCCTCGCTGGGCCACTCTCACGTTCTAGAGCGGAATTCGGCTCACCATACGCGTGTTCACGATACGCAAACGACAACTGTGCCAGCATACTGCGCCATATGTGTGCTAGCATTGCGAAACTCGAAAGCTCGAGTGCAATACTTCACACGATGAACAAATTAATTGAAAACCACGACTCCTCCGGCAAACGTCTCACTCGTGCGAAATGACGGAACGAGACGGAACCTTCTCAATCGCCGGCTATTGTGTGTTGTTGGTACGATTAGCACCTGTCGGCTAAAAATATCCTAACGATAAAAATAAGGCTGGAAGATGAATTATTTTTAGCCGCCGCCGTGCCGTTGACGAAACACTGTTTGCATTCTCGTTGCCACCAATTTCGCTAACCTAGCGTCAGCCTTGTTATCGGGGCCGGTTGACGAAACGAGCCAACATTTGCCACGTTTGCCATAACCAACGGCCAACAGAAATAGTCGCCCCGGACTGGATCGTTCCATCTAAGCAAACAGATAAACGTTTCCAAAGTTTGCTAATGCTGTGGAAAATTCCTTCATCTTAAATCCGGTACTTTTCCGTGCAGCGTCTGGCAGATTTGTTGACACCTTCAACCTGGTCCGGGACAACTGGTCAACTTCTGCACCGAAGAAGGGGGTTTTGTGTTTATTTATTTCTTTGTCACGTTATCTCGCCTGGACGGCAAACAGATATCGGTGCCGGCAAGTATGCTGAAACGTGAACTTAATTGTTTGTGAACATTGATAGTGATATGTTACGTTGCCTGTGGGATTTATGAAAGCTTTTGAAGGGGTTGTAAAATTTCCATTGCTGCCTCCCTAGGGTGCAGGGTGGAAAAGTGTGCAAGGATACATTTGATAGCGGAAAACTGCGAAGAGTATGATGATGCATGTGGAAAATAACTGGAACCATAAATTACTTCCTACTTGGCAGAACAATGTTGCCAAAGCAATGCACACATTTGCAAAACCGTGCTAGCAATACTTTACACTTTTCCCGATAGCAAACTGACTAAACTGTCTGCCAAAGATCTCCCGCGACAACTCTCCACTACGTTTTGCGTAGCGTGGCACATGAGTTTCGGTACTTGGATGTAGCGAAAACGAGCTTACGAACCGATTTACAGACTACCACTTACTCACAATCGTCCTCGTTTCTTCACATCCTCGCATTCGCAATGGCATTTATGCAACCACTGCTGTCAGTCTCGGCCGGCAGACCGAACCCAAACGGTCCAACGGGGGGAAAAACTCATAAACTCTCGCCACATGGTCACATGTGTTGACCAAGCTTTCGGTGCAGGAGGATCGCACACCGAAACTGTTTCATCTGCAGTATTGCCACGTTTCGGAAGTAAAATTACAGACAGCGCATCGGGTGCTAATATTCGCCGAACGGTCCGGACGGCCCACCCGTTGCTGCATGTTGCGCTTTTGCCGAACAAATCATCACGGAGGAAACGGATGCAAATGCGTCAGCTTTTTACTGTTACCGCTTCCCAGCGGTCATTTCCTCCCTCGGCCAATTTCCTCGCACATGTCCCGGTATGCGAAACTCAAACGGCAACGCTGGGCGGACGAGCGGGTAGAAGTTTGAGGGGTGGAAGCGAGGTTTTCGGGTGAGGTTGCGGAACCTAACCTAATGACAGGCGCACGGACAGAGAGCGAGAGTGTGAACAGCTGGCCCACATGTGAGGACACATGGGAAGGATGTAGCGTGTCGGAGCAGGGAAGGAAATAAAATTATACACACTTTGTTGCATTTTCGCTTCAAGACATCGACCATATGATTTGCACAACAAAGAAGAGAATGTTCATGGGGTAAAATATGTTTGGATTCTCTCGTTTTGCTCTACGAAAAGACTAAATAAGATGTGATGAGGACATACATTAGATCTAACTGTTTCAAAATATACTTTATGATGGTACACATAGTTGTTTCAAACCAATGATCCGAGCAAGACATAACGAACGAGTTTAAAAAACTGCCCGTCAATAAATGTGTCATTTTCTTTATAGATAATTAGTAAACATGGTATTACCGTATTATTATCAGGGCAGCTACCTGCATCACTTTCAAATACGAAAAATATCTAAAAACTATTCAACGACAAACAAAGATGACACATCAAGCCTATCTGCAATCCACCACCCTGCAGCCAATCTAACAGAGATTGCAGCTAGTCAAAGGGAAAGTACCAACACGTCAGAGTGGTTCCCGTTTACTGGAGCAAGTGACTCACGCCGGTTAAAGAATGCTGGCAAATCCGAAGCTTACCATCGTTGTTATAAAACGGGTAAAGTGATTGTTTTAACCTACACATCACGTCGAACCTGCAAATTATATATGCAACGTGAATTACGCACCTGTATTGAACGGATGTCACAATGTTAGAAAAAAACTTTTATTTACCTATAGTTGTTACCAAAACTGTAGAACAAACATCTTGTTCAACATCTTGTTTGATCGCTTTGATGCAATCCTTTGGTGAGCTGCAGCTGCATTTGAAGCGTACACAAAGAGTATTAAATGTTTGCTGGGCAAAGACGCCTCAACCACATGTGTGTTCTTTGTTCTTTTTACTCTTTTCTAAGAAGAAGGAATAAGCTCCCAAAACAACGAAATGTTTTGTGATGAAAAGCAAGCCCCATTTTACAGATGGAAAGCAAAGTAAACCCATCGATCGTTCAATTCACAACTACGGTTGGTAAATACTACCGTATCAATTCAACGCTAATTCCACGTTGCGTTGTTTCCGAAAGAACCGGAAAAGAACTCGCTTCTTGCAGGACTTCTAGCAATCGTTAGTGAGACCCGATACATACGAAAAGCAAACAATGTAAGCGAAAAGAAACAAAAAATAGTTTGAAAATCGAGTCAACTCGAAACCTAGCCGAAAACACCCGAAACGGAATCGGCTTTTTATGGCTTAATATCCTTACGAAAAAACATGTGTTCAAACATGCATTAACCGTCCATGTCGGGGTTCGAAGCGATCTGGATTGTCGTCGCAGTCATCGTTTTGCTGGCCCATTTCTGGTTCAAGATGTTTCCACCGTGCCAAGTTTGGCGTTGCGTCGTGGTGCATCGTAAAAGTGTTCGATCGCTTCCAACCTGCACATGGCGAAAGGACTTCCAGCTCATCCTTCCGCTGCCCAGAATTTTTCTACAACTGTTCCGGCAGTATTTATCTTTCTGGTGCCTTCCGCGGCATTCATTTGATGAGTGTTGACTGCTGTCAGCTAAAGCGAGCGAGCCGCCTCATAAACAAGCGTTTATTGCTTCCGTGAAATTTGTTTCATTTCGGTTCGATCTTCATGATCGGAAGCAGCGTGTCCGCATGCTACCAAATCTTGGTGTTTAACAGATCAAATGTTCTGTGTTCTATGGCTGCTGCCAGAGGACGAAGAGAAATCATTTACTACTTATCGAGAAGAGCTTACTATTATTTACCAGATCACATCAGAGTCAACAGCTGCAACTAATGCCCGTGCTGTGCCGGAATTGGACCTCAACCGATCAACAGAAATGGAGCACAGTTTTAGTGTTGGAGCAAAAAACACATCAAAACAGTGAGGCAAATGTCTAGTCATACGGAATGGCTGGAGTTGCTCTGTACATCAAGTAACTTTAGATATAAAATGCAATTAATTTTTTGCTCATAGCTTATCAAAGAATTGAGTGCATGATAAAGTACCTAAAACTATATTTATATTTTACAACGAATTTGACACATGATTCAAACTGATTTAGAAAGTGATGATATCATCAGACTTGCATTATAATGCGTACTGAACAGAAGACGAATGACGCACCGAGGCTCATCTCAATAGGTGAATTAAGATTCCGTCCGCATTGTCAGGATTTCATTAATTTATTCATACCGCGTTTAGTGAACCGTTGATTACTCATACAAAAACAATGCACTTGATCAGGCTGTCTTGAAATTTTCAAAATTTTGTGTCATTGTTTTAACACAAGTTTTTAAAAGAACACACATCTTTAAATTTAATCTTCAATTATTTTGCCAAAATAGAGCGCCAACTGCACATAAACGTCGAAAACCAATGCGTTTGACGCACATATCTAATGCATGTATCTCTTCTGCATACTTCAAATTCTCGACCATCGTATTCCAACACCTTTACCGGACAGCGCAAACAATGTGAAACATTTTGCCAGGACAATCAACAAATGCATCAAACGCACCAACATCCAACCACAAGTTATCATTTCGATTGCACTCCAAATGTCCTTTTTTATCCGTCTGCTCTGCAAGCGCATTGTGCGGCGAGCGGCGCAAAAAGACTCCAAAGATCCGTGATTTTCGGACCGCGCCTCCAGTATTCGACCTTTAAGACCTTTGGCAGCCAGCGATACGGCTTTTGTGGCGTTTTTGTTTCACACGTTCCGGTCGCATTTTAACACCGTTCAAATACGTTCCGGAATGTGACGTTTCACGACTAAAATGGTTCGTTCGCGCCCGCCTGCTTTGGCTGGCCGCCCGGAATGAGGCCACTGCCGCCCGGCGAGTGTCTTCCTCGACCGAACTGATCAAGAAACGAAGCAAAGCACAACATGAAAGTCAAAATAAGTTCTACTTCAATCACAAACCCTTCGGTCGCAACTATACTGAAGCGACTTTTGGGACGTGGGCGAGACCCCAGACGCTTGATGGGCTTGTATCGACAGGATGCGATGCCACAATGCAAGTTTTTGGGACAAGTACGAAAAAAAAACTGAATATGGAACTGCCCGAGAAACCTCAGCGCAGCACAAATGGGCCACTTCTTTGGGCAGCACAATTCCTGGGCCGATGGCTGGTCAAGATAATTGGTATGAAATATCTTCGATTCACACGTCTTGCCTAAACTCGAGCTGTTCCACACATCGCAGCCCCGTATCGTCGGAGAATCTGCCGGAACGCGTCTCGAATTAGCCTCCGAAAACTTGTGCGCAGCGTTGCACCACACCAAAACCTGCCCACCGTTGTGGACGGGAAATTCGTCCACTTTTTCCATCTGGCACTCAGGAACGTGACAGTTTTGTCACTTGAACGTGTCGAAGTCACACGAGCGCGGTCGGCGTCTGAGGTATCGCGGATGCTTCGTGTTCTTTTTCCCGACGTGCCGAGGTCCGCGTCTTGTTCCGCGCTTGTGCTTCGCAAGAATTTGGTCAAGAGTGTTGCAAAGGCCAGTCTCGTTCAAGGGGCGCCCCGCCCGGTTTCTCCCCAGTTTGTGCTTATTTCCGGCATTTATACCTTAAAAAATCTTTCGCCTTCGGGCGACTTCTGCGTGCGACGTCTGTGCGCACCGCCGTTTGCATTTGTGTATGCTATTTTCGTGGTTTCTTGCGGTTGTCGAAATCTTCGTCTGCCATTGAAGGACTTTCTGGTGACGATGGGCGATAAAATTAGGAGTGGACGCAAGAACACCCCAAACATGTGCCCGGGACAACGGGCAAAACCCGTTGCGCACATGGGACAGGTGAAACTCGATACGGTGCGGTCGAGTATAATTAAGCAGAGTGTTACAAATTGCTTCTCTTCAATGAGACTGGTGTGTTAGGCTGCAGAACATGCTAATTAGCGAAACGTCGTACCTACATATTGAGAGTGACGGGCGAGGCAGCAAACACTCGTGTTCGATCACGTTTTATTAAATTTAAAGTGCTTTTAAATCATTTTCTACTCATAAATCAATTAAAGAATAAAGCATGAAAAAGAATTTTAAGGGCACAATAACTTACTTAATTTACAAGATTTTATGAACATTTTACTTGAGTTATAGCATTTTCTTTCTTCGTAAAGGTGCAAGCGGCAACACGTGACTTCAAGAAACACGCTTGCGTTTGTGTTCTATTTTTAAACACATCTACGCACGTCCTGTCTATTGAGGATAATACAGCGAGAATATAAGGCCCCAGAACCAAAAGAACCAAGTACCTGCCTCCCAGACTGCAGGTGTTCAACCCGATCGAATGACGTACCCACAGAAAAACATATCCCTCCGGCGTGTGATGTCATGAGTGAATTTATCAAATAGGAAAGGTTTGTGCCGCCAGAAACTTTATCTTACAGCAAGCATAGAAGTAGCAACACCCCGACACACTCTCGCACCCGGCGATCGCACTCCTTCCCAGCCAGCCATCTTTTCCCACCTACACGAAACATCCAAGCTTTGCTCAGGTGTCGACCGACGCAAGTGTGAAGTGCCCAATACAGGAATGGACGCTGCGTCAGGCAGTGTACGTCGCTCCTTTTATCAGCTTGCCAGCCTGTACCGGGTTTCTTATTCTGCCGCCAACCCCTCGCCAGGTTACCCGGGTGACGGACCATGACAGCGCAAAGTGCACGGTTTGTGCTCTATTCCCTCGGGACTTAAGTTTATGGCGCCGAACGACCCGTAGGAGGGCGATTGAAAACCCCGGGAACACCTTCAGTATTTAACTTCTCTTCAAACGGTACCTTTCAAGGGAACAGGGTGTGACTTGAGAGAGCGGGCGGTTTTATGTGTTCACCTATTTCGTACCATTCTCCGCTCACCGTTTGGCACAATCACGGCAACTGTCGGTGTCGGTTAATCATACCACAACCGGGCTGGACATCTGCAACCACCAGAACACGGCAAAGACTGAAGATGAAGCAGACGCTTCCTGGAGCAAGAATTGTTGTGACGATAGTTTAACCGTGGACGTGTTTTATTGCGTACACCCTAATGCTCGTGACCTCATCGGATCAACGTCCGAAAAGTAGCGGACGCGAAATACAATAATATGGACATTTCTGATCTGCACCAATCATTTAGCTGGATCACAGTTGTACGAAAGAGTCGCTTGAGTTCAGAATTTTTACTGCACCCTGTTTCTTTAAAGCAATCAGCGTTTGTGTGCAAATCCCAGAAGTATCCGATGGTGTTTGGATCCTTTTTTACAGCTTCTCTCAATCCCGCTAAAAGATGGAGTAAACATGATTATCGGAACAAAATTGCGGAACATTCTCGTAGCGGGTAAGTCTCGGCATCCCTAAAGGCCATCCGCGGAACGATGGAACGAATATGGTTTTGCGAAGGAGTTAAGAATTCGTTCCTGTATCTTCCAATGCCGGCATTGATCGGGATCATCTAATCCTTCAAACGTTTACGACATTCAAGCGTATGTGTATAAGCTAGAGAGATCTGTTTTGTTTGTGGTGTGTCTTGCACGGGTTACTCCCCGCAGTCAATTCTCGATCGAGCATTAATGACCAATCACTTTCCGATTTTGAGCACGGCAAACAAGCGCGCTCGCCCGATCCAAACTGACGGACTTGCTCGACGGATGATGCAAACACACTTCAGAGTTCTTTGCGCGCTAAGCGAGAATTATCCCAAACAGAGTGCCGAACACACCACGATGCAGCGTGCGCGCCCATAAACATCCTCCAAACGATCACCCAGCCGGTGGTGTCGATCAGACTCGGACGGAAAGGTTGTTATTAAAGATGATGTTTGTGGCTTGATTGCGATGCGGGTGTACCATGCCCCACGCTGTACCAACGCATAAGGAAACTGATGGACGCGTTAATATGCCGCAGCACATCTTTTCGCAGACCACATGTCTGTCCCGGCGAGACGGATATGATTTTGGGCACGGAAAAAGCGGACAAAGCGGACACAGCACAACACACACACGCTCACAAAACGCCGTGCCGCAGTTGCCGAATTAAACCGTGGCTATGGTAATTATGGTGTCTTGAATTCGGTTGATGATCGGTTGGCTGGAATCGATCTTTCCCGTTGGGCAAACAAGAATTCGTTCAGCTCATTCCAAACGCTCATGCCTTCCAAACTCGCAGGAATGTACGCCGGACCAGATGCTGTACCGTTCCGAAGGGGGTAGAATGTAATTGAATAAATCGAAACGAAACCGTTTAGCAGCTATTACAAGGACGGTGATTATAGGCTGGCGATCGGTTATTATCACACACTGTGGCGGGGAACAGTTTATCCTATCTAATTGGTAATTACGTTGCACTACTTCGGAATGTGCGTGGTCTGTCAAAAATCACATGTTTTGTGTATTCAGCAAATGGATTCATCACTGGTGGTAGTTTTTCATGGATCGTCTGAAGCGTGACATACCGTTCGATGTGCGTGAATCTATTTGATAAATTATTTTCCATGTTTTGTCCACCTAACTTATGCATCGGTGCAATGTACGATTTTCTACAATTTATTTTATTGTTTTATCGCTACTTTCAAACATTTTGTAATACTTGTTATTTTTATTCTTATTTATTTATTTTTATAACGGGAAATTTTTTCTTATGCGGTTCTATTATGGTATGGTAGGTTTGTGAGAACACCAAAAACATAGTCTTTTTAAGGTATTTTGCGTACCCTTCTTTAATTTTAAGAACGCAAATTAAGTCCTTTTTAACTCAATCTAAAAACGTATTTCTTTTGAATAAAGGTGTCAACACATTTTAACAAACTATTTCTACACCAGATCACTTTAAATTTTAGTTTTTGGAAAAAGGAACGAGTATTAACTATGAAAATATTTTGTGGATTCAGGGCATTGTTATGCCAGGATAAAATTATCTCAATTTTGGGAAAAAAATATAGTATTTCTTCTTGGGCCATGCCATGGGTCTTACACTAAAGCCTTGTAGGGTCAATGCCAAACCAAAACATTTTACTTTGATTTTTTTTTCCTTGACTTAGTGTATCTAGAGCAGGATAATCAATCGTGTGGATGCCAGCAGTGGAATTCGATAAACGTCGGACCTTATTAAAAGATTATGCCGTTACCAACCGGTCCGCTTCAAATACTTAAAAGGTTATTGAATAAAGCAATACGACCTGGCCGTTTCTACTAAATAAAAAAAAGGTTATTGAATATTCTATCCAAAAAAAAACTCTCCAGAATCACTCATAACTATAGCTTATAAACGCACACACCTCCCTATCATGAAGTTCAATATGTTCAAAACCGCTGTTTTCATACACTAAAATTAAGAATTTCGAAATCAAGATCTGCCAAGCAACTGTTATGCCATGACGAGCTAAGACAGAAAAAATTAAGCATTTAATACATTCGTTTTGAAGTATTCATTTTGTATCAAAATATCACAAGAGATTTCTATATTTTATTTGCCATTTAATGTTTATGACGTGTTGCTTCAATTTCAAAACATGTTTGATATGATAACGCTGCCCTGCCAAGAATACCCATATAACCAAAACAAAAAACAAAAAAAAGGTAGAACTGTCCTAAACCTTAAAATGTTATCAAACCATAGATTGCATGGTAGCTGTACTGTAGCTGTACACGTAAGGAAACTATTTTTACTGCTTTTTGAAATGATAGTCAGAGATTCTAAAGCACCTCTTTATCGAGCTAAATTACATTATTTCGGAAAATATTGCTTAAGACATTAGCATAAGGTTTGTGAAACTAACATTGAACGATCAATCATTCTTATTCATCCAAAGTGACTCATAAGATTACAGGACATCTCGTCAAATTCAATCATCGGAAACACGATAAAGTAACTTTCCGTGTAGTGTGATATTCAAATATTAATACATCAGAACATGCGCCATAATCAATTCAATGCTTGTTTTATACATCCATCAATATCACCATCGACGATTGATCGTACTTCACATCAAACTCGCACCATGCTTTGCCACTATCTACCGTCCAGGATTGAAACACTCTGCCCCGGAACCTATCACATCCTTCCGCGATCAGCTTGTTCATCTCCGTAGCTGCAGGACCATTTCGGTTTCATCGAGCCGCTGCGCCTTAAATTAGTTTCGCTAATGGTTTCATTAGAAACCCAGTGCAAGCCGCGGTGCCGCGACAGCCACTGAAGCGCAACACAGCCGTCGGTGTGCTTTTCCTGCTGTTTCTCCCGCTGCCGGGACCCCAAGGGCAGATGTTTTCAACACAAACTGTTGTTTTGGCCTGTCGCTAACGCCAAACTTCATCCTCTCGCTCATAGTCACGATCACTTCATCTGCCACGAACGGCGAAGGGTTTTTTTTTCGACAGTTGCCGCACAG
>KB671592.1:0-157064 GCA_000349105.1 Anopheles epiroticus | reverse complement strand
AACCCACCATGCCCCGGCACCCACGGCAAAAGGCTTTTCTTACTTTTGCACATTCTTATCGCACCGGACGGGGTTGGTTCATTTGGTTTTTTCGGCCTGCCACCACCCGCCAACAGGGGGGGGAAAGGGGATCAGAAAACTATATCTGATTATAACAGTATTGCACCGCGCTCCGTACTGGGTTTTGCCTGTGGTTTTCTTTTGCCAGAAGAAAAACACACAAGCATGTGCTTCGATTTGAAAGGAAGACAATATGTTTCCACGAAAAATGACCAGCGAATGTGCTAGGAAACGAAAGCAACCCATTAGAAGCTAGAAGCGCGTGGAGCAATTAATTGAAAACTCATGTCAGCGCTTCGTTCCACCAGTAACCACATTGACAACATCGGGCGCGTTCGTCGCTTCTTTATCATTGCGCTCCACTAATTGCGCACCGGTGAAAATCAATGACCGTTCTGGGTAGTGGCCGAATCGTGGCCCTAACGAAGCTACGAAACGGGGGATTTTTTTTTTCTACCACTAAAATTAACGCTTTCCCAATTGTTTTGATTTTCATTCCCCTTTTCCCGTCGACACGGCAAGGGTCCAGAACGGAGAAAGGTTGAATTTTCGAGGTGAGTATGGAGATAAACATGAGTATAGAGACTTTTCTTTACCTTCAACGTTATGCAACCGTCTGAACAGAAACGCTCTCACACTCCCAACGGAGTGCAATTAAATTAGCCTTAAGCAAAGCGTGTCTCAAAAATTTTTGTCAACCAATTGAGCAATGGGCTCGAGCTGTTCCAAACGTGTGTTCATTTCGTTCGCTGTTTTTTTGTTTTCGGGACAAAGTTATGCTTTTCCGCCCAAAATAAATCACGGCTTCTTTGGTTCCCCCCCCCCCTCCTCGGCCACCGATTGCATTCCACGGCTTGCGCTTTTGCCTCCTTTCGAGCCCGGTTATTATGTGATTGCGATCCGCGACCGTTCGCACCGTTCCGCCGTGGTGAGCGCAGCGCTGTACCAAGTGAGGCAACCCTTACGATTAGGGAAAAGCCCCGTACCGCCCCGTACCGCTGTCGTAATACGACGCGTAGCTGCAACGAAATATGTCAAGGTCCGTGGGGATGCGCGCAAACTTGCAGCGTGTGCCTTCCTTTCTTCGAACGCTTCCGTACTGCCCGATCGGCTTCGTTCCATTGCAGCTCCAAACTCCGCCCGGCCAGGGCTCGGGCTGCAGTAGATTCTTTGCCGCGTACACACCTTCTCAAACCACAAACACCCCCGGCACCACACGACAATGGCGAAACGGTACTTCAACCAACATTTACAGACATAAGCATTACGCTCGCAGAATGACACCGGCACGAAAGTGTGGCTGGAATTGCGGACACGATACGGACATTACGCGACGCGGCCTCAACGCGGCACAAGACACACTTTAATGCAGTAAGAGGGAAACGGAGAGAAAAGGAAAGAGAGGCACTAAGATCGGGAAGTTATTCTCCATCTTTCCGACAGCTCGGTGATCGATGTAAACAACAGCGAGTACCTAGGTTCGTCGTGGAAGTTGCGTACTTTTAGTGGTAGACGACGCGAAGGCAAAACTGGAACAATTTTCCCTTCCAACAACCCGACCGATGGTGCGATGGTGTGTATTTTCCGGTGGAAAGTATACGCAGGCATGAGCGTCACGAAGGCACGATGAAATGCCGGGTGCAACAATCTCCACCTCTCCAGGCGGGTCGAGTATGTTGATGAGGATTGAGTAATTGGCATCATTATCATGCTGGTCGGTTGGTTAAACGTTGCTTCTCGGGCTTGTCCGGTGAAAAGCTGCTCCCTGAACTGTGATTACCACGCAGGCTGCACACCCGATCAAACCTTTCGTATTCGATCGATATCGTTCCCGGACCTTTAATGGCCAAAGTTCATTCACTGCGTCGGGTCGGGAAGATCTTCTTACTTCTTCTTAATTATTCAACCGAGCGCTATCGCATCGTTCAACCACCGTGTCGTATCATTAGGTCGGAAAACTTTTCGGGAAATAATTATCCCCAACTGGTACGCACCCACATGGCTGCCAAGGTTTGGTAATCGGATTGGTTACTTGCAAACGAAACTAAAGCAGGTCAATATACTACAATGCTCCGGGCTAGCAGCCCGAATAGGTAGATGAGAAAATTATATCTACCGACTTCTAATTGGAATTGATCGATTTCTCAAGAGCAGTACGCTGTGCGGACGGAAGGAAATAAGCCCGGGGGAAAAGGATGCCTCTGTCGGTGTTTCGGTTTGAATTCCATCACCCTCTTCGTCCACCTCCTCGCCGTTGTAAGATAAGAGCAATAAAAATGCGACAGGTTTAGAGGCTTTTATTTTGCGAGCATTTTTACGCTCGACTATCACAGCCAGCAGTGGCAAGAGGTTTCATGCCTCCGGCCCGAAGGCACATCAGTTAGACCAAAACAACACGACTCAGTGATAATTTTCTTACATCAGTAAAGCCACCGAAGCCACTCTCTCAAACACACACACACACACTCCGTTCCAGCTTGCTACAAGAAAAAAAAAAGAAACACTAAAATATCAACTCGCTGTTGTGTGCTCTCCGTTCGCATGCAGCCTCATCAACTCACTTGTGCTCACGCTCACTCACCTCAGCTCGCTCAGCGCACTCGTTGCTCCATACTGAGCCCAACTCACGTTCCGCACACGCGAAGCGGGATGCAGGGTCTTGTTGTTGTGAAAACTTTCTTCACGTTGCGAGCTACTTGCCGGCTCGGGCTGAAGCTAGCGCCGTTGCGTCAGTCTGCCTCGAGCACGTCTCGCGATCAGTAGCTTCGGCCGGACGGAGCGCAGCGGTGTAGTTGAGCCTTCTCGCCCCAACAGGGAAGGACTGCAGCCGTTTGTTTTGCATTCACGCCCGTCAATGTCCGTGTTCGGGCCGTGTAAATATTAATCCGGTTGCAGCAGGAAAGTGATCATCAAGTGAGGGCAAGAGAAAAACGACCACGACAACAAAACAACGATTTGCCCTGAAGCGGTTCGATCAAGTTTTCCTTCTTCATTATACACTTGCGTGTGTGTGTGTGTGTGTGTGTTTGCATGTGTCTTTGGCGGTGTATTTGCATTTGAATTTCATCGTGCTTCCTCGTGGTGGCTTTTACCGGGTGAACAGGAACTGGCGGCTGTCGCACCTTTCGTCGCCCCGAGTATCCTTCCGTTTGTGTTTAGAAAAGTGTTCAGCGTGTGTGCATATGTGGGAAAAACAAGCCGAAAATCAAGCGCTTTCTTACGTGAAATCCAGAGCAAAACAAAGTTTAATTTAACAAAAAAAGAAACAAGCGTATGCGATCAACGAGCAGCAGTGAAACAGTCGGTAGAAAAAGGTCGGTGCAGCAGCTAGCAGGAAAATTGTAAGTGTTTAATCTCACGTCCTGTTCTTGCCGTGCCGTGTGTCCTACTTTCCCCAAGCTAGAACTTCATTTTCTCTTCTGAAAAAACCCTGTTGTTGGTGGGTCAAATTTCGGCCCCACTAACCTTGTTTCCTGTGTACACGATCGACCGATCGATCGATTTATTGGGCAACATAAAACCAGCCTGAAAACGACTATCCATGTCATCTGGCGCAAACGCCGTAAACTTGCAGCATTCTATAAACTTTTACAACCACTCGAATGACGGGTTGAAAGTTTCCGGTCAACCATCGTCTCGGCGCAACCATGCCTGCAAGAAGCAAAACCCTTTAATTGAATTGCAAATTGTGGACAAACATTGTGAATGATACAGTTGGGCGCATCAGACTGCCCCGAACGCAAAACGGAACGCTTTGCGCACTCTATTACAGGGTGCTCCAGCCCGCCTATCTATCTGGCGTTCCAGCTGTAGCCGCTAATCTGCCCGTCAGCTAGTAGTTTGCAAATCTTGGCCAGCGGAATTTCGCTTTCGGTTTTGTGCTGTTACGATCTGATTGCGTTCCTCGTAGCCAAGGGCTTCTTTCTTTCGCTCGCTGGGCTCGTTTATCGGCTCATCGGCGGGCGGGTGGGGATGAGGAGGCGGTCGATAAATTTGCAGCTTCTCTGCGCGGCCGGAAACGCCTCCCGCACTGGGATGACGTTTGCGTTTCGGGGCGGTGGCGGGCCGGTTTCACTCCGAAGGGAGCATTGGTCGTCCCCGTCCCCGACGGTGGGCTGCACGTGCGCGCGTGGGGTTCTGCTCTGGAAGCGTTCGGCGTGCCACAGCGTTGGCCAAGACGTCGTCGGAGAGGCTGGAGTGCTCCTCCAACCGAAAACAAGGGTGAAGAGATAGAGAGAGAGAGAGTGAGACACGGAAAGAAAGGCGAAAAAAAAGGCACGATCGTTGCGATTGGTGAGCCCGTCAAACCGTTTTCAAACCACTGACAGGTTCGCTGTGTTGTGGGGCCGCGCACGGTTAGGCGCTTTCACGAAATTTAGCCGCCCGGGTTTTTGGTCAGCAAAGCGTTCGCGGTGGTGGTGGCAGTCTGGCTCACAATTAGCCACAGCCAGTTGCCGAAACAGCTGAAAAACACATAGAAATTGTGTGTTTTCGATAGGAAAGTGTCGAAATTCTTGGCGCGGTCTCGCCCGCCCCGCTTGTTACGGTCGCTTGGGACACGGAGGGGGGTTCGGAAGGGAGGCTGCAAATAATTTCACTTTGTGCCGCGCCATAACCGGAAACGATTAGTTGCGCCTGTCAACGTGATCGAAACGTTACCCGCTGGCCGGCCGTACCGGACTGGTGCGGCGGCACGGCGCACGTGAGCGGCGCGATAGTGGAAACCACTTTTCCGGGCAAACATTTTAATTTTCGGTGCATTGTTTCTGTTTTTGGCGCTTTTGTTTGGAGGTTTTGCAACGAAAAAAACAAAAGCAACTAAATGCAACAAATTCGTTGAAAAGTGTAAGGCAAGCGAGGGTAATGGAAAACGAATGAAAATGGGAGCTGTTTGCTGCTTGGTAGGGGGAGTTTTTGTGTGAACTTTGTCGATCAAATGATGAATTATGTTAGCAGGCTTTTATCTGATCGATATCGCATTGGGTAAATGATCAAAAAGGAAAGCACAAACAAAGCTGAAACAAGCCTTAACTAACATACACACCATCAGTAAACAATTCAACCCGTTTGCATTAAACAGCATGTGGTGTTATAATATCATAACTTTTCGAAGGAGCTGCCTGTAGATTTTGTCTCAGAGAATCTCAGGGTACTAAAAGAGAGAAGTGAAATTTTTATAGAAAACTACATTTTAATCAGCTCAAACTTATATTTATAGCAAACTAAATGGTGTAAAAGTTTCACTTAAATGAGTGCTAAAACAAACCGTTTGGACTAACCTGTTAGTTTTGATGACGCCAACTTGAAGTGGATTTATTTTTGAACAAAATTTGAACGCAATGTCGTAAACATTTAGTCGAAAAGTACACGATATCTCAGGAATATTTTTTTTTAATTTTTCTTAACTAAACCTTTACCTTAGAATATTAACGTAAAGAAATGATAGAACCAAATTAAAGTTAAAAGGTTCTCTAGGATTAGACAGAAGTACACTAAATATACTAAAATTTTCGCACACACACGCAAGCTGCAAAAGAGCCATCAACAACGGACAAGCTGCTGCGAGCAAGCTACGGTTTAAAGATCTTACCGACTTCATTCAAAATCCATCTTACTAGATACAAACTTTGGAACCATGCTGTAAAAAATACGCTATAACAGTTCAAAACGATACTCTAGCCACGGAATTTTTGAATTTCGACAATGAATGTAACATTGCTAGTTATATATGTTGCAAAAGAAAGTCTCTCACTGATCCGTCACCTGTTGCTCATCGCTGATGAACTACAACAATGAGCTGGGAGAAGGTGCAAAAACTCACATGCTGCCTAAACATTCCACAACTTTCTGACCTTCAATCGAAGAAAGGTGCAAACCATTACGCCAACATTACCTACACAAACCATTAGCAGCTGTAGATAAAACGTATTGAAGAAAACAGAATGGCAATTGAAAGATTCAACACATTTGACCTTCCCGGTGCTCGGGGCACATTGATCTTAGCTATACATTCCTCCAGGGTATCAGAAGGGCATGCACGAAACAGCACTTCACCAGCAACGTGAAAAAGGGGCGGAAGTTCAACAATTACTGCATTACCACCGGGCAGCCTTATTGAACAAAAAAGTGCCGTGCTAGATTTGTTGCGTTTCCCAACGCATTCCACAGCGTGGAACCCATCGCGGTTCGGGGTTCCCGCTAGCTTCAATCTCGCGCCGAGCGGAAGCGGTTGGGAAATTTAGCGTTAAGGATAATCAATTTCCCAGCGATCGATGAAACGGCGTCGAAAAACAGAAGATTCATTCGCCCGTCCGGCGCTGGGTGTGAATATTAGCTGGGGGTTCTATTTTTCCCTTTCGCAGCTTGGTCGGTTGTAAGCGGCAAGAATAACTGTGTGGTGGAGGTGGGTGGGCGTGTGGAAGCAAAAAGCTACCACCCCGGCAAGATGGGAAAATAATCAAGCTCACTCAAGAATTCGGACACCGCAAACACCACCACCCACAGCACCTGCAGCCGTCATGCCGGCGCTATTGATACGGAGGGAGGAGGGGATAGAGTATAGAGCAAACAGAACGATGAGAGTTAATTATCGATGATTCTAGGATGTAACGGATTAGCCAGCGCAGGGGAAGATGGGAGTGAAAAGCGATTGCTGTTTGCAGCTTTGGGGAAGGGAAACGAACAACACAAAACCGGCAGCTGGAGAAGATTGTGCTTAATCGGTTTATAGCGCTTCGGTTGTATCGATTTCGCGATGGTTCATTTTAGCTGCTGACCCCATTTTCGATGGCAGCATTCTGTGTTTGTTTCTTACCTGATTTCATCCTTCTAAAAACACATCACTATTAGTTCTATTAAAATGTTTTTATACTAAATCCAAGCTTCCTACGCGGACCGAACAGAGTGTTAACAAGTTTAATCATAAGCATTCGTTGTCCTTATGCACTGTTTCGTTCACCTTCGCAACATCATTTTCATTGTTTGTACAGAAATTGACTATTGAATTTGACGCGGTACATTACCTCCGAGATTGGGCTGAAACGTTTGTGAACGGCAAGTCAGCCAGCGGAAAGTGTAGCACCGGCAGCCGATAGCGATCACTGCAGCGTGACACACACTGTTGTGCTGCGCATATTTAACACGATTAAAACATTAATTCGCACACATCCGTGGCTGGGCGCGTTGGGATTGCTCTTGCGCACGTTTAGCGTACACCCTCCGCACCGCTTCGGTTTAACACGTTTATTAACATCGGCTCAGACAAGATGTGGTCGATTAAGCCATAGCTCATATGGGTAGGGGGGTGATTAAGCTGATGGAGGAAGTATCTTTTCCTTAGCAGTCGAACAGGGTTATTTCAACTAATTATTGTTAGAATTTTGTCAACCAAATTGGCCAACAAAACCGTTTATAGCAATAGTGAATCAGAAACTGTAGAATTAATCCTTTTTTTTTTCGAAAAAAAACAAGCTTGTGATGGATTAATTTGCCATAAGTCTAAATATGTTCCAGAGTTATCGATTTTCAAACATTATGATAAAAGTGTCCTATAAAATATTGATATTAAGATTAAGCGTAGATAGAACATTTCAGAACCAGGTCGACTCTAGCAACCAAGCAGACTCCAAAGGGGTAATCATTTAAGATTGGCGATCTTTCTCTGGCACTAAAATCTAATCGTGCATTAGCACTAAAAAAATATGATTGCAACTTTTGGCAGTTAGGAATTTCACGGACCAGTAGATGTTCAAATCATCCGCATAAAGTGACTTTTGGGGTCTGGAGTATTAGAAATTGATGATAAATATAACGAATCTAAGAGGACCAAGTGTGTGCAAGAGGTTCTTCAGGCAGTGTCGCTCAAAGGAGGAGTGTATGGAACACGGTCACAGCATACCATAAAAAACACACACACAACAAACACAAATCTCTGCTGGCTTGCCCAGACGCACGTGCCGAGAAAGTTCGGTACGTCCAGATGGGAGAGCTGCGAATGTTTTCTACCATTCACTCTTCCGGAGCGACCCGTAAGGTGTCAAAATTAGGCAACAGGTTATAGGAGCTACCCGGAACCGGGCACATTCCGGTCGACGACACTGAAACAGAATAAAGGACGCTAGCAGACGACAAAATTGATTCACTCGTGGTAAGGGTTTAGAAATTGGAAGTTTTACTTTTACTTTGCAGGCAAAAACAAAAGATTGATTTCATTCGAAAGGTATTCCAGTTGGATCACTGACCCGGGACGACCCAGCTGACGTGAAAAGTTGCCAACGCACTTACATTATGTGTGCGACACGTCGCCTTTGCTTCTTCTGCCTTTGTTTGACTGCCGTTTCTTCCATTCTCCGATACTAATCAGTGGCTATCGGGCGGTGGTTATGAAACATCGCCAAAGCCGCAAGTAGCATCAATCATCCTCACATGCGTGACAGCCAGTGCCGCGTGTGGTTGCGCCTTGGGCTACTATTCATTAAAAGCCCGTGCCTGAATCAAGCTTCAAATAATTGTATTCATTTTGCAAGACGATTCGGGACGGTCAAGCTGTTCGGTGCCTCCACGGGATATGTAAGCCAATGCGATTATTACAGAGCGAAAAAAGCGTTTCGCCCCCCCCCCCCCTCGGATAAAGTAAAAGATAATCGTCCAGATCAAATAATTTAACGGGATGCTGACACCTTTTAGTAAACACTACACGGCAGCACCGGCCGGGGGCGAGCATTGCATTGAGCTTCCCGGTGGAAACTTAATCAAAACAATTTGTTTTTCTGTTCTGCAAACGGTAAAATATTTCCGAAAAACAACCGTATGCTTCCTTTTCCTTTCCTAGCATCTGCCAGTGTAGGGGAAATAACCTTTTTTGATTAATGAGTGTACCGATTGGCGGGGCAGCAAAGGCGACGCTGCCTCCTAGCAGGTTGGTGCAAATTTAAAAAGCAATTAACGTGATAATTTGAAAAGGGGAAAAGGAGGGAAAATTTGCTAGTAGACAGTAATGTCAAAAAAACAGATATATATTGTATGATAAGCCTAAAATGCAGTGTTGACGCTAGGTTTGAATTGGTTTTGGTAAAAACAACCCTGATTTGTTATATTATAGAATGAACCCCTTTTAAGTATAATCGGTCTGCAAACTTGACAAAACCCCACTCTTTAAAAACACTTTCGTAATAAGTACGAGACACCATAAACAGGCAAACCATTAGGAAACAGTTTACTCAAAATAGCCTCCGTAATTGAGCTCACTTGTTGTGGATTTAGGACGCAATCTCCTCAAACAACAACCAACCTCCACTACCCCCCCCCCCCCCATCAACCATCCCGTCCTCGTATGCAAATCGATCATTTATCCCGTTTATCGATAATAGCCACCAAATAGCATTCCGACCGATGGACCAAATTGGCGTTTTCCTAAACGGATCGATTTTCCCTTGGGCTGCGCTCTCACCGCGGCAGCAGGTTCGAGTTGGAGATTTTGTTCCTCAAGCATCACTCGTGCCCCTCCAAAGCACGATACACACAATCGAAAGCCCCATCTTGGGCGGATTATGATTTTTCATTCTTATTGACGCTTTCTCGCCCGCTAGCACCTAGAACTGTTGCAGGTGCCGAAAACAGCCGGTGCCGGTTATAAAGCAGCGTTAGCAAAAAAAATGGAACAAACCTCACCCGGCTGCCGCTTATCCCCCCCTTAGGGCCAGCCAAATCAAGCAGCATCTCATCCCGCGAACGTATGATGAGTTTTCTCCCTGCCTGCGATGATCACACACAGATGGTCCTCCGGGGCCGAATCGAGCAGATTGGAGTGTCGAACTTCCAGGGAAGGCACCGTTTCTCATGTTTCTTTCCCTTTGGTTCGGGGCTTCGTATCTTCCCTGCTTTCTAGGTGCTCCAAGCAGCATCGCCGTGGCCGTGATTGGTAATGCGGGAATCTCTTTTTCCCAATAGCGGTTCGATGATAGTTGATGAGCAGCGCAAGCGGGCCGGGAAAGATGAGTTTCGACTGCTCGCCCGTACGAAGCTTTAGCTGTGCGTGCGTGAGCGCAGTGCTACGAGTGGTTTCTTTTGGTGCCTTTTGTGTGCTTTTGATTGTCTGATCGAATCCGGAGCCGCGGATGATCGGAATCATGCAACGGGTGGCGCATCTGCCCGGAGATTGGAAGTGGGTCAAACGATTTATTTTCACCCAATCTCCCGGTGCGCAAGCACTAGGAACAAATCGGGCACAGCAAACTCACATGCTGACGCATCGTAAAACACGGCGTGGTTATGGGTGGTGTGGGGCGGTGGGATGCTGGGAGCTGGATGTAAAGTGGTTCCCATTTGTTGTTGTGTATGATTTGCACTCCGGGCGGTTGTGGTGCGGTACGACGATCCCGGTGTGGCGCCCACCGCCGGGTTCGTAGCGGGAACGTGAAAAGCTGATGAAGATGTTGAAGTAATCGCGTTGCCTTGCGAAAAACAGCACTTGCTTTTACACCTTTGCCCGCCGCACCAGGAACGGGAAGTGGCGGTGAAATTTGGCCAACGCTTTGGGAGAAAACCAAACTACGAAACGCTTGCTGTTGGCTTCTCGAGTGGCAGTGGCAGCACGTTGCATGCATATATTTTTGCTAATTTGCTCACTGTCGAGACGTACCTACCGGCCTGATAACAGAGGTTGAGCTCGTTGGGCTTTGGGGTACGTTAATTAAATTTCTTTCACCTACTTCCTACCGCTGGCGTAATCGTTCTTCGCACACCGCAGCCGTCGATTTACATGAGCTAATGCTCGGAGGCTTTATCGAGGCGTATGGTGCGTAAACTAGTTTTGATTTATCCTTTATCATGCATGATAACAATGGCGAAGTGGGAGTTTGGTTTGAGGCAATTTTCGGTGTTGTGAAAACAGTGCATGAGGTGTACAAAATTGAGATCATATGGTAGTTAACAGAAGAACTGCAACGTCAGAGTGATTCTAGCATTTTGAAGTAGCAGTTAATCAAAAATTATTTTACCATAAAATCGTAATCAATGTAAGTAACAACAAAGAAATAGTCGACGAAAATTCTTGGGTCTTTTGGAAGCTTATTTTACTATGCACAACTGAAAAATGCTTTGCATTGTAATTCAAAATTCTTGAACAAAAAAACAATACGTTAGTTTATAGAACTATTCCTTCCAAAATCTGTTTCTGAAGCTGATGTTTGATGAAAGACAATAAAAAAAATATGATTAGAAATGTCAGCAAACGAAGACAATATTCAAACAGTAATTCATGATAAAAATCATGTTATTCAATTTTAATGATGAAGACAATAAGTATGATCAAAGATATTATAAGAAAATAATAAACTAAATATAAGAAAATGTTAATAAATAAAATAATAAACACTAGCTTGTACAATATTAGCCTTAATCAATTATTTGATGAACCAATAAGGCTGTATTTAAGGCCATATTTATAGAAATCACTGAGGAGAATGTCAATATATCATAAAAAATAACTTACATTAAAAACGTCAATAAAACTTCAAAAAGTGCTCATCAAACTAAAAACCCGTATATATTTAATCTCTAAGACATTGAAATGTGAAAAGCGTTGGTTGAAAATTTGTTTTTCGTTTTAGTTGTAAGCTTAACAGTAATTGGCACACTCGATATTTAATAATTCAAAGTGGACAAAGCTTTTTTCAAACTGTTTATGGTTGTTATACAATAAATTCAACTCAATAATTAATCATTATAAAATCATGCTACGATTTCATGAAAATATTCTAGCAATAATTTAAATTTAGTGTTTCAATATTCTGAAAATATAGTTTGATGAGTGTATGAATACACGAAAAAAAAAAAACAAATAAACAAATGGGTTATTATGCTTTCAGCAGTTTGCCTAATACTTAATCAGACGGCAGATGGCAGTGAAAATATTGCGCCTATCTTGATCGTGATGAATGCAATTACGTTATCGCCTCGACACACACGCACACACCTACATTACTACAGGCATTATCGAACCGTCTGCCAACGATCCGCAGCAGCTTTGGCACGATTTCATAGCTAATCAGGTGTGTGTTGGCACTAATTTGCTCGCGGAGAAATGCAACGCTCTTCCTTGCCACGCACAGCCACCCCCGAAAGAGCCGGAAGGTACACATTAGCCGCCCTACCAGCACTGTGGCATGGTGGCTTATTTGGGGGCTTTTGTTAATGTGTTAATGTGCACGTGCATGCATATTCGGGCGCACACAAAGCGCATCCCGCGCGGGCCCGTTATCAGCTGGCGCTGCTGTTACGTTACGTTTAGGTTTTTCCCTGCGGTTCCCTTCCCAGATGTGTGCGAGTAGTTAAAGCTCAATGAAACTCATCGGAGCAGCTGGAGCGTATGTAAATACGAGCGTCTAATGGCTTCCTTAAAGTGAAACCAGCTAACCACACCGTGATTGATAGTGAGCACGGATGGGAAGGCTGGGCGGGCGTATTGAAGTTTTCCCGCCACCACCGACCATTTGCTTGCTTAAATATTTTCTTCGCCTTGTGTGACCAATGCGGGCACTTCCACCGACAGGGAACCCGCCAGACCAGGACAAGAATAGCTGAGACGCACCTAATAGGCAACGGCTTAGTTTCAACGCCACGAAAGTGCCTTCCAATCTGCGGCGAGGGCGTGGACCACGGGGCACGGGGCGGGCACGGGCGACAATTAATCATTGCCAGTGTTTTCCTTTTTCCGCCGTTTCGCACACAATCGCACGCGCTTGCTGCAGGTCCGATGCACTTTCATTGCCTCATATCCGACGGAATGCATCTGCCCGAGAAACAATAGAATCGTGGCGCAATTTCCCTGGAATTAATGCAGCGATGCATTAGCATCAGCCACCGTTTGCCGCCCCCTTGTTGCGATCAGATAGCGCTGCGCATTGATGCATCGCCTTTCACTGGCCGTTTCTCACTTGCGCTTTTCTTCTTCTGGTGAACATTCAATTCCCTTGCCCTGATCATTGTGATTAGCGTTTGGGAATGTGGTGGATGCGGTGGCACGGGCATGCAGATCTTGTATTTGCTGTGCAGCAACATGTTGTGCACCGCATGCAAACGATGTCACGGACAGTTTTACAAGCACTTAACTGCTGTGTTTTCTGATGGGAAGGAAATATTTCCATTTGAATTAAAGCCATTTTCCAAACGATATGCCGTGCCTTCTTATGATAAGTGATGATCCCACGATCAGGATGCCAAGAACCTGTCCATATTACTCGTCCTGCACAGCCGGTATCTACCACACTGGTAAAGAACCTGTTCCACCTCATCCACTATGCAATCACGAGTGGTTCTGCCAGACTTTACAACACTGGACACTGGACATTGGGCCGGTGAAAGGCAACGGTGATGATACTGGCGTTGTTTAAAATTAGCTCAATCGGTCAACGATGCGATTATGTAGTTTATTAGATCATGCGAGAGGCACCGGATGTTCGCGCCTTCTTTTTTTTTGAAACTTAAGCTACACAAATGGTAAACTGGTGGAGATACTTCCCCAAACGAGATGCTTTCTCGTCCGGAACCTGTTGGTCGCAGAACAGGATTATGAATCCTGAATGGATGAACGGGGACTGCAAGTCAGCCACTAACTGGGTGTTTGTTGACAGGTTTTAACGTAAGTCGAAAACGAAACAGCAGTAAATTCACATGAAGAGAAACTTTTATATTGTATGATTGTATGATTTTCAACAAGGTTTTGATGATTAATTTTGTAAGTGCAAATAACAATTCACTCATCAACGAGTGAGTTCATTCTTCATTTTCTTCGCTATTCTTTCTTATTATTTATTCACTATTCTTTAGGTAAAAGACAATTACTAGCAATGATTAAAAAAACACTAAACACTACACTAAAAAATAATTATGCTTTAGTTAAGGGAAAAACATAAATTAGATTCAATTATACACAAATATTCAAAAGAGAAAAAAAACGGATAATCTCTTTAGCTACCTTAAAGATTTGGCTCAAAAACCTATATCAAAAACTTTCTTGGTATTTCAGCTTTTCTTTATTTGATTAACTGACTTCAATTAACTCTACCTGATAGTTTCCGTTCTAGCAAATTTTGTTTCTAGCTACCGATAGTGAAAGAGTGCAACTTATTATCGAAATTGTTTATGAAGAGAGTGTAATTTCAGTGCAAACCTTTCGTCACTTCTGAAATAAAAAAAGACTTCTACCTTCCAAAATTGTATTTCAATTTTAATCCAGCTGACAACCTCATATTACTTACGTTTTAACTATTGCTCCAATTTTTAAAAAGCTTTGTGACATTGATTGATGTTATGACACTTGGTTAAAATTTTACAAATGTCCTACCATAAACAGCAAACCTACTTGGTATCTTATGCTTAACTCCAAAAACCAAGACCACGACTACGATGTCAGCAGTAAATGCATACAAAAGCCACCGCTTTCAGCAAGAGAAGCTCCTCCATTGCTGTAACTGACAACTCCCCTCCAACACGTGGAAGCGTCTGCCCCGATAACATCCAACAGTTCGGCTACCCCACACGTCCGTTGTCACATTGCATAACATTCACAGTCACGCTCCTTTTTTTTGTGGACAAGCCCAGTCACTTTAGTGAATCGCACAGCAAAAAAAAAACACATTTCACTTGACGCTTTATGCGTTCCACGACGGCTCGTATCGGTGCGCGTTAGCCCTGTTTGCTACCAAGTGCGTTGCAACATAAAGTGGACAACGCCGTACTAACAAACCGTACCCAGTTCCGTACCAAAGTTACAATCAGGGTAAGCCCTTCTTGGGCAGCTCCGATACAGCCGTGTGCTCACTGGCGTCTGATGCAATTTGAGTAATGCGAACTATGCAAGCGTAGCCACAGCGCCCACAGCCCGACGAGGAAAAGCTGTCCGGTGAATTATGCATGAGCAGCCCCTGAAGTGCAACCCCGAAGTGCTGCACGGAAAAGGGAGAAAAGGGCTTGCGAGCTTCTAAGTTGCACATCAACCACTAACCTACTATCTGCGGCATCCGGTCGTGGTGCAGCGGTTGCCTTAATCGCGTACTCCTCATTTCGAAAGTCAAGAACGTGCACCCCAAAACCCGTGAATCAAGCAGAGGGTGTACGGGGTGTGCGTCTCCGTTTGCCCGCCTGCAATTCTGGCCAACGGTTTCAGCGCTGACCGCGTCATAAACGGTTGGTGCCGTATAAATAGCTAATTAGTACTACGGCCGATGTGTGTGCCGTCCGGATCCCGCTATGGCAATGCCGGCGTCCAGTGCCAACCGTACGATATGGTTCGCGGGCTGCCCGATTGCTCCATCAGCGGCATCTCGTTCCAGCTGAGAGGATCGGCTCACACGTCTTGGTCATCTCGAGCTCCGGGTGCTCAAGGAAAACCCCCGTTGCCTGTATAGGGGTCATTTCTAACGTGATCGCTGACTGTGCGGTAACGAGCACACCCGTTCTTTGCCCGCCACCTCCACTAGCCGGCGAGGTGGACTGACCTTGCGCGCTGGTATGCCTTGACCTGGGACGCGCCCAAGGGAATAAAGCCTGCCCGCCAGGAAGTAAGCGTCGTCGGGCAAGACGCACAAGTTTAACACACGAAGCGTAGCCCCAAATTTGGGTAGAAATGTCCACATTACGCAAGGACTTTCTTTTTTCCTCGGTGCTCCGAGCACTGTTGCTTGGAGCCTAATGCCCGGGCTTGCCGAACGGATCGGAGTTTGTCCCGCGCACGGGCAGTAAATGTTATTATGCCTACAGGCAAGATAGTTTTCGAGGTTGCTGCGTCGCTGGTCGATTACACAAATTGTATTCACTTGATAGCCGTAGAAAACTAAATTTCCATCGGCGGGGGCCAAATGTTTGGTAATAGTAATAGGCGTCACTGTGGACCATTTTTCCCAACCGGGGAGAGCAAACGAACGAGCCCAAAGAGATGCAGGGAGGGGTAGAGACAGCGTTGTGCCCATAGATTATTGTCGCTGGCTGCTTCGAAGGAAATGGTGTGGTGAAATAAAAAGGGCTTGATTGTTTTCCGACTGTTGACGGCACCAGGGGGGAGCTCATTAGCCGCCGGAATGCATATGCTAGATACTGCCGGCGGAGAGAAAGCAGCGGACAATCGGATCCCGCCAACCGTCTAACATCGTTTATTGTCTACCGTCGATTCAACGCCGCTTTGGTTCGTCTCCGGCATGTGAAGAGTGCACACCGGCTGACTAGCTAAACGATCAACACCGGTGAAGATGTAATGACGCTTTCAATCACATTATGAGAGCTTTCTCTACGCTGCAAAAACAAAACTCAGAAATGAAATGCGATGCGCCGTACTCCTGCGCCATTCCGTGTGTCACCTAGGAGAAATTACTCGCTTCGTGGTGGGGGAGATACAATGTCAAACACCATTTAGCCTCCCACGTCTATGGAAACGTGTGAATGCCTAATGATGAGACAATTATGCTCCATGCTAGCCTCTGTTCGGAGTGTCTATGGGGCGAAGTGTGATAGAAGCGAGTACTATCAGGCTAGCCAAATGGCAAAATGCTGCGATAGCACAAAAGTGAGTCTTGCAATTTCCATTTCGCCTAGTACAGCATCTGTCTATTATAGTGTACTTTCGATTTTGCTTCTCTCATTCCTCGTTTGCTAAAAACCCTGCCCCTGTCCTACTTTGTTAGAGTTCTACATACCTTGTGGACGGGGATGCGGATTCTTCCTCCCAAGGGGCGTCCGAAACAGGTTCTTTGCGCAGCGATCCCCGGTCTCCTGGCGTGTAATTGCGCCATAAAAATCAAAACCAGGCTAAAACGGTACTTGGAAGGGAATGATCATCGGCCCGGTCAGCATGAAACTCGTTCCCGTGACGTAGCGTCGATCGGTGGACAACTGGTGCGTATGTGTTAGTGCCCGTGGACACGAGCATGGGTTGATTGTATGCTGCCAGACGCAACCTACATACCCGGTTTCGAAATCTCGAGTGCTAAAAGCGTTCGAATGAATGGAGGAGGGGCAGCCGGGGATGAAAATGGAGAGTAGTGATCGTTTCAATCGGTTTCGTGCTTGCAACTGAAGGGTTTGTAGAATGAAAGCAACAAACCAAACGTTTTGTTAGAATGTGCTTCGACAAGGCATTCAACAATCAGGCAAGGCAGGTTTATAGTATTTTTTAATTATAATCTTTGAGCTTTTAAGCACATTATAAAACATGTTTTTTAGATACAGGTTGTCAGATACAGATAGTTTCTACATGTTATTGTACAGCTTAGTTACACTCTAGAGTTACAGTTCGTAGAGGTAGAAGAAAAATTTTGGTTTTACAGCTTAGGAAACATAGCTCTACTGTTCGCACAATTAACAGTAACAGCGTTTTGTCGTCTCACAGATATTGATCTACACAGATTTGACCTTTTGAAGCACCCCGGTGGTCCAGTTCTAAGTGTATATACCTTTACAAGTCTCATTTTTTTAATCCTATCGTAGTTCATCCTTAGAAGGAAGCAAACGATAACGATTTTTTTACACCCAAGATACATAAATCTAAGATAATTAGCAGCAACGTTTTGTTTATGCCTTTACCGACAAAAGTATTTGTAAAGCCAAATACGAATATAAAAAAATATCCAATTTTAAAGACACAAGATGCGTGCCACGGGAAGCATGGATGACTTTTTGACAATTGTTTATTGATTTTAAAATCATGTCGCTTAAAATTGAATAATTTCAAAAGCTTGTAAATCCGAGGTGTCCGAACACCCTAAGAAAATATTAAATTAGTTTTGAAATATAAAAACAAACCAACGCCAACGGAAACGAACACAATTGCTTAGAAAGTGTAATTAATTAGTATAGCTTTAATTGAAGGACGGAGTAAAAGCAACAATTTGGCGCACCTTAGCCGGAGGCCAACACGTTGTCCGGTTGAGTAACGCACATCGTTACATCGATCGGCCATCGATCAGCACCGTAACCTACAAATTTTACCAACCCGCATTGGTTTGCTGGCCGCACCACCGCATTCTAGAAAGCCGCCTAATTTATTGGCTCCGTCCAGTGTTGATGTTTTAATCGTACCACCGCTCACTTCCTGAGCGCTGACATTGAGGTGGTAATTTAAAGGCGCAACCACCGCCGAACCGCGCTTCTCCAGCTTCCGAAATGGCATCACGGGCCGTCCACGGTCAGCGTGTGCCATTTCTTCTTCCACCATTTGATTCCATACAATTGGCTAGTTTTCTAAAAAATTGCCCACTGCGCCACAAAACCCAAACAAAACACCCCCACTCGCCGTCCCATACCGTCCCACCGTGCCGATCTGGCCGGGGCAGCACACAAATTACAAGAAACAAAAGCCGCACACACACACACACGGCTTGTGTGCGGCGCCATCCCCTCACCCGGACAAACGTAACGCAATATTAATCTTCTTCCTCTTTCTCGTTATTTTCTCCTTTCCATCAATCAGCGAAGGCCTTCATCGTCATCATCATCATCTTCATCCTCCACCGTCGACAAGTCAATCGTTTGCGTCATTGAACTTGGAAGCAGGAGGTCCGGTACCGATCAATACGAAAAATGAGGCGCGTACGCTTCGGTGGCTCATCGCCTTCGCGCGTTTGAGCATCGTCAGCCCCGTTGGATGCAGGTTTCCGACCGTGCGCAGGGGAAGGTGTTCGTTCCGGTGGATTTGAAGCAACAAATTAGGGGAAGCCTGTGTGTTATTACCGGAAACGGGAGTGTGCGAGAGACAAAGAGATTTGAAGGAACCGAAAACTTCAGAAACAGAAACCACATACACAACCTTTGGAGCCCTGCCAGTCGGGAGAAGCTGGCATCGCGACACACTAAACCGTTCCCGTTCCCTGGTGCAGAGCGTCATTACACTTGGTCCGGCGCATCTTAACAGTGGCCATTTTGGGAAACCACAAGTGGACCGCACTGTGAATGAAAAAAAAAAACAGAGCTAAGCACATCCACACGATCGCTCATGCAACGGTGCGGTGCTGGGTAGCATACATGTCCGACCTTGATAGTGCGACCTCATCGCGATCAAGCATTGATTAACGATCGAAGCGTGCGCTGCTTACGAAGACCGTCGACGCACAGCGGAACCAACCGTGCGACCGATTCTTTAGGGAAAAGAAGCGTAAAAATATGGGTCAAGTGTACGTCCCGTTCAACGTGTGTCAACTGATGTGCCCAACGCGCTAATGTGACCCTTGTGACCGTGTAAAGTGTTCCGTTTGCTCCGAAAGTGCTGTGTGAAAGCGGGCACGATTGCGTGCCGCAGTAATCGAAACCAGTGGAACATAATTAGACGAACTGAAGAGTTGTAAGCATCGTTATTTTACGGGAGAAGTTTGAAACGCTTGACACAATTGCATTACCAGCAGTGCTTACGCGTTTGTGGCGCATTTGTACCTTCAGCAGCCCAAAACGGGCATCACAGTGATGTGTGTAGCGTGGTGGTAATCTTCCCGCGACGTGCATGAAAGCAATGGTCACGTACAATATGGACGGTTCGCAGAGAATGAGCCGCCCTCGGCGCGGTTCCAGTGTCTCGTCCGGCTTCCGGCTGATGGACGCGGATCACCTGGACGCAGCGTCCAGCATTAGCCGCAACAGTATATACAAGCAGCGGATAGACGCCATGTTCGACGACACGAGGTGAGTTCAGGTTCTGACGATTTATCGTTGTTCCCTTTTAAAATTAGTTTATTTTGAATCTAACTAAAAATCTCGCGTAGATGTAGAAGGTTAGTGTAAAATGGTTTAACTAATGGTCGGGTAATGATAGATCACGCTATACTTCAATGCTGCCAGCGAACCTTATCCTGTGCCTCGCTCAATTCTGCCGTCAACCGTCTTACGGTGCGCTCCAGCTCACGCACCGTATTAACAAACCGTCGTTCCAATAGTTCCTTCTCCTCAACCAGCCTACGATACTTTTGCTCCAATACATCACACGACTGTCCAAGGCGACTTTCTCGATCATTCTCCCCACTGTCAACCGTAGCCAGCAAACTTTCTGCACGTGGAAAAGCCTCCAACAGTCTTCCTCTTTCACTGTAACCCCTACCCACCTGTTGCACGTTTGCGTCCATCTCATTAAACCACTGTCCCTCGTAGCAGCAGAGTCCACCGTCCACAACGTCCGGACACACGTACTCCGCCCCATACACCTGGATCTGGGACGTCCAGATCGAGGCCCGCACTTGCGCCACCCACTCGCAGCTCCAGCGATTCTCGACCAGCCTCACGCGCCGCAGCGACGGTGCAAAGTGGGGAAAGTACGCAAGCTGACGCAGTTGATTGTGGTTCGCCCAGAAGTTCTTGAGCCGCGCCAGCCGCAGGGACGGAGGAACGTCGATGCGTGCGATCCTGTTGGCCGACAGATCGAGCACCAACAGATTGTCCAGCGTCTGAAACCAGCCAAGCTGCACGTACTCCAGCTGGTTGTTGGAAAGGTCGAGAATGGAAAGCGCGGCTAGGTGGCGCACGGTCGGTGGAATGGCCGACAAAGGGTTCCCGTTGATGATGAGCGTGTTGAGGTTACGGTTTTCCTGCGGCGCAACGGCAAACTCGCGCAGCCCGGTGTTATCGATCCGCAGGGAGTGTAGCTGATCGGAGCGAAAGGTAACCGCCGGTATGAGGCTGCCCTTGAGCGTCAGGAAGGCCGTCTCGGCAAGCGCATCGAACAGATGGGGCGCAAAGTGTAGAATTTCACTCGATTCTATAATTAGGTGCGATGAGACGGGAAAGGCGGCCAGGTACTCGTCGGCGGTGGACTGAAACGATACGCCCTCGATGAAGCAGGTGGAGTTGCCCTGCACGCGGGAGCATTCTATCGTCTTTTTAACGGCGGTTGATGAGCATGGGTTGATTGCCAGAAGAAGCCTTTAATCAGAAAGCATTAGCATTACTAAAATGAAAGCCCTTTGCATGTTGAATGTGTGCGACTTACATGGATAGAAAAACACACAACAGACTGTTGCCGCTCATCTCAAGCCCTGATCCTGAACTGCGTAGCACCAATCTCTTATCGTGACTGTGGGAATGAAACTTAAAACAACGCGCTCGCACACGGCACCTTATTTACGCTGCCCCGATCGGATCGTGCAAATAGATTCCAACGTTTTCCGTCTCCACGCCGACCACCGCCTCGACCGTTTCGTTCTCGAACACTTTGAACGTTATCAGCGGGTCCATCGATTGCACATCGCCCCGGTTAGGCCCCAGCTCCTCCAGCACAGACAGTACCGCCTTGGCGATGCCCAACCGGGCCCGGGCAGGGTGCGAGTACGTGCAGCACAGCCCACCGTTGTTAATCCGGCGGCCACAGTGAAAGTCCGTCCCGAGTACGGTAATGTTTCGGTGCCAGAATTTGGCCCTTGCCTCGCTCACCCACTCGCAGTCCCAGCGGTTCTGCATGATGCGCGCGTACCGGAGGGCGGGAAACATGTCCGGAAACCGATCGATGCGGGACAGTTCGTTCTGCCTCACATCGATCTTGGCAAGGGCGGGTAGGTCGGCCTCACCCTCGACCGTGGACAGCTGATTGTCGGCGAGATTGAGGGAGAGTAGCGAATGGAGCCCGTCCAGCCGGGAAAGGTCCACCGTCGTGAGCGAACAGCCGGAAAGGTCGAGCAGCTTGAGGCCGGTTAGAATGTTCACGTGCGACGGCAGCACGGTTATGAGCCGCTCGTGTATGACGAGCGTCTGAAGCGGGAAATCGTACTGAGGCAGCACGTCGAAATGGTTTAGCCCGGTGTCGCTGAGTTTCAGGTGCTTTAGGGTGCTCTGCCCATACAGCAACTCCGTCACGTTGCCCCTGCGTAACTCGAGGCTTGTGGTGACCGGACCGAGCTGTCCGAAGAGATGAGGGCCTAGGTAGGGAATCGTTGGGTGAAACAGCTCTATCGCTTGCTGGGACGGGAACGTCACCTTGGTGTCGGTGTTGTTCAGTGCGGCACTAGCTATGATGCAAACTTCCTCAAGATTTTCCTGCCTGCTTGGAGGACTGTCCATCGGTGTCCACATGTAACGCTCCGTCGGGATCGGCAGCGGGTGTATAATGCTGCAGGCCAGCTGCAAACCCGCGGTGGATACTGAATAAAGTGTCACAAATACGGCACTGAAAGTAATCGATTACTGTAACATTCGTTTTAGTAATGCTTTGCAAAGAACTAGCCTTACCTTATTGCCGTTGGAAGCAACATTTCTCGGACACTTCTCGCAAATGTTTACCACACACTCGCGCTGATAATGAACTCAATTCTAAGTGATTGCTGCCAGTGATGAGCCTCGGGATCTTGCACGGCAATGGATTGTTTGGAATGGGACGTGCTCACAAACACTCATGCATCGCAGCTTACGATGTGTAGAAACGTTGGATTATTGTTTTAATCCCCAATAAACGTTTTAATTGTTGGTGAAGAAAAGGCAAAAAGAATTAATACAAATTGAAAGAAAATAATAAAAATTAATCAAGTATTCCCAACATGTCTGCATTCCCAACTGTTCCTTATTTGCCAATCAGAGATGCTCCATTAGCTCCGGTGACAAGTACTTCAAGTTGAAACTGACTAATCCCATCATGGAAAAATAAGTTCCCTGGTGGCAAAAGTAGCTCGAAAGCGGTGCAGATAAATCCTGACAGACATTTGATATTGAAAAAGCACTCGTTTCCCGTCAGCTATCATCTCGAGTGTCGTGTACTGTAATGGGATTCTCCTGTAATAACTCTACCTACGCTGAGTCCCGTTGGATCCACCGCCACCACGCCAACCTGCCAACCTACAGTGACATATGTTTATCGCAGAGTCCCGCGCGCAGGACTCGCTAAAGCCACTCCGGAACGGGTGAAGCATTTGGGTCACCCTATTTACCTACCGTACGCTCGTGTTTCAATGACACTGACTGGCATTTCGCGTGCAGCCTTCGCCTCGCCTAAACGCATCCCAGAAGAGGCCGTCCCGATATGGGTCAGCGAAGATAACCCGCTCCAAATAGGGTCTCGGATCTAGGGGAACGACATTTTTCGCTTCCGGCCCTCTTGCGCGAACGCGTCGCGGGAGGGAAAAACTCGTTGCCTTACATTGCATCCTAGATCGACGCGAGCGAACTGCACTGGTTGGACAAAATTCGAGCTCGAATGATACCCGCTTTACGAGATAAACGCCTGCAAGGTATGCAATCGCGTGTCGCGTGCCGCGTGCCTTCTCGCAAGCAAGCATTAGAAAGTAGCTTTTCTTGTACGCCCGGCGCACAAGGAAGGAAAGGAAAAGAAACGGGCGAACAGGTTGGTGGCAAAGAAAATCTATTCGCACCTAGGGTACAGTGCTGCCGCTGCTCGACGCTCAAACGCTTGCTGCGCGCGGTACCGTACGGGTGTGTTTCTCTCTGTTTGGCGTCGGTTGGGGTTTGAAGAGAAGATTGGAAAATTGCATCTGCCCTACGAAGGGTCTAAGGCTCGATTGCAGTGCACCGTTCACAGTTGGTGGGACATTCTTACGTGCGAGATTATTTGTTGTGTCCAAGGTGGCCAAAAACCCTTTCCCTAAGGGCTGGAATTGTTTGCAAGGGTGTGGAAGTTTTGGTGATATCTCCAGTAACGCACGCAGAGAGTGAAGGTTTACGGTGGTTAACGCTTCAGCGTGAACTGATCGGCGCATTTAATTGACCGAGATTCCGAGACTCGCGCTCACGGGCCCCGAAAAACTACCATCACGGCTATGGTGCGGTTGCTCATAAATGTTTAAAATTTTACGGACTCATCACGCTCGAAAGCAGCGCGCCTTGTACGCCGTCCGTACGCGTTCCAGCTTGTTCCAGTAACGTTTGGCGGGTGCTAAAGTGTGGTCGGTTAGACTGTAAGTGCGTTCGCGAGTGCGTAGTACAGTGTGGAAGTGTCGTTAGCTTTTCTCGGTGTTAAAAGTGTTTCACAGAATATTGAACCGGAAGTTAAAATAGACCTCTCGTGTGTTCAGGGGCTGCTTTTCCGCACCAGGATAAAGATGTGCAGGGATGAAAAATCACTGATTGCAACGCATCGCAGTGCCATAGTGTCGTAGAGGATTAGTGTTGCACAAACTTATCGTAATGCCCTTGGATCACATTTGCGCTAGTGTGTTCTAGCCGCCATCTGCCCACAGTAAAAGCCTCCAGACTCACTGACACGAAAGGAAAAGCGACGGTCAACCGCGAAACTAGAGCCTGTGCGCCACAAGGCTGTGTCCCTGTGTCCCTCTTTCTCTCTCTCTCTCTCTCTCGTACCAACGCGTAGAGCTTTAAATGTGCAACCAGCAGTGCGTGATCGATGATCGTCATCCGAACATTTCGGTTCAATGTGGCAAACAGTTAGTGATTTTTTTGTGTACCTAATCCACCAGCTATGCTTTTACGACCATAACAATAACAGTAGCGCCAGCGGCTGCGATCCTAACTGCAACAGTAGCAACCACTATGATTACGGCTGCGGCGATGATCACATTCACACTGGGTACGGTGGAAGCGGTAGTGTTGATCTCCAACTAAGTCTACTAACCCCAGCCTTCTCCTTTGGTCGTTAAATTAGATGTTATCGTAGCGTAGCGTATACTAATTGTAGTAGGAAGAATGTTTGGACCGTGGAAGCAAGCGAATAGTAGTCCATTATTAACCAGAAACTAAGACCCGTAGCGAAGAAGACCCTAGAGCAGTATTGCGCCTTGAAAGGATACATTTGTGCCAGCCTCTTCCTATCATTTCCCCCATTTCTCGCGCCCGCTTTAACACAACTCTTCCTTTCGCCGCAGGTCGATCATCAGCCAGCGGTTAGATGATCGCAGCTCGCAGAACGGCCGCCGCCGCTCCTCGTCGATCAGTGGGCTGAGCCGGGGCAGCCTCGCCGGTGCCATCATAAACGATCGCGACAATCTCGACATCAGTGCGGTGGCGAGCAGTTTGCGCGACTTCGGTGGCCTCGGTGCGGCCGGTGGACAGGGTGCGAAGGTTTCCGCCGGCGGTACGAAGGGCGGTCCTGCCGGTGGGAGTGGAGCCGCCGGCGAGGGAGGACCGTCGGGTGCGGGTCGTGGTGCAGCGGGCGGTTCCGGCGTGTCCCGCCATGGCAGCGATGCGCGGCGGGAGATCAGCAACAGTGTGCAGGCCCAGATCGAGCGCATGTTTACGGACGTGGCGAAGGAGCACGGCAGCACGGCCAATGTACAAAGCTTCAGCGTGCGGTGTCTGGGATCGCTGCCGCTGAAGGACAAGGTGACGAGCCTGGTCGGTTTGCAGGAGCCTCTGAGACAGCTGTACCTGAGCGGTGCAGGACACGGGGTAAGTGAAATTGGCTCGTAACGAAATCGTAACGCCTCCCCGTATGGAATCGTGCACCCGAATGTAACGCCAGCTGCACGGCAGGGTCCGCAGGTCCACACGATTTAAAAACGTTTGATCGAATTTATTAACACCAGTTGAACCGCTGCTAGCATTACCTAACGGCCTCCTATCTTGTGTATTGATTTGCAGCTGTTTCGTTGCATCAGCGTGCCCAGCGCTGTAGCGGAAGTGATTCCAGCCGCACATTTATTAGCGTCTCAATCATTTCTGCACAAAGATTTTATCACCAACGCCGGATTGCTAATGAGGAATATAAAGCCACTTTTCGGCAGTGTTTAGCTAATATTTCTCCTTTGGAAAAGCTCTTAGTCAGAGGGATAATCTCGACGATTGAAATCGAAACAACAAAGCGAAGAAACGTATTGATTGATCGACAAGTTTCTTTTCTTTTCCAAACAATTGATCCAATCACGTGCAGATGCGTGTTTTGCTCTGCTTGCAGCATAGTCTCATCACACGAGGAAGTGGTGCGTCTGTGTACGGCGAAGAGTGCAGCCAAACATTGCCTGGATCATCCATTTCTCCATCTTGCGGTGAGAGCGCCCTCGCCGTTGAAGAGACATTCGGCGTGATGGTGTACTTCCACCGCACCGGACTGTGCGCGTTCAAGAGGCGCTTGGGCATAGTGTTTTCATTTCTCACCCCCCCCCCCTTTTTAGAGATGAAAATGAACATCTTTGACGAACAAGGAAGCGTGCGTGCGTGCCAGGGCGTGTTACAAAATGACGCTTGTTAATTAAACTAAACTCCGGCAAGTGGGAGCTCTGCTCTACGTGCCGCTGCCGTTGTGCAGACGCGGAAAGGTAATTACGATCCGTTTTGAAGGATACCAAATTAAATCAGCAAACGCGAAAGCAAGCATAACGCTTTGCGAGTGTTTCCAGAAAACTCGCCATTTGCGTGCTGTCGGTTTTAACGTTGTCTCTCCCGACTTCTATTGCTGGTCGATTAAGACGCTAAGCAACCAATTCGAATGTCGACGCATATTCGCAGTATCTTCACACGTCCTCTCCCACAGTGATCATGCTGCGAACATTTAGCAACACCAGAGGCACCCGGATTGAAATATCTTCCGCTCTGTATCGCACTACGCTAACGATTTCGGTCGGAAGGTCCCAGATAGATAGTTCCGTTGGCTGGTTTTATTCGTTGCGCTCTTCCCCGGGGCTCCTCTCCGCGTACGGGCGAGTTTTCCCTAACAGATTGACCCCAAAGCAGGGGCCCAAAAAACAAAACACCACAAGCACAGATACACCAGGGGGGGAAAAAACCATGCCAAGTAGTACCGAGGGCGCAGAGGTCCGGGCACAGAAATTCATCTTGCCGTAACGGAAACGATGCGGTGTTTTTTTTTTCTTTTCCGTTTTTGAAAACCTAAAAACCCAACGGCACCACACCGACAGCTTTTATGAGGCCGTGCTTGTATTGTAGGCTGATCTTTCACCAAGCAATTAGCGAGCCAAGGGAGCGCAAAACTATCCGCAGCGGTTGCCTTCCCGGTGCAAAAAAAGAGCATAATGTTTCTGGTGCCTTCGGTGTTGCACATTCTGGGCTGTGTTTTATGGGACAGTATGCTAGCTGACAGATAGTGGAAGTTTGTATAAAGATTTACTGTTCAAGGTGTCTAAGGTCAATATTATCAGGTTGAATGATTAGTTGTAAAATTGAATAAGAGACAAGAAGAAGGATCGCTTCTTGGTGGAGTGAAGTAAACATTGAGCGTAGTTTTTTTGTTTTATACAAGACATAGCAATTTCGAAATCAAAATGGATTACACATATCGTTAGTATAAAAATTTTCCAGTGATATTGCAGAATAACATCATTTCGAAAAACACATGTTGAATTTGGTATCCAACACATATTTTACAATGCTTTGATTTTTTCCCCTACGTCTTTATTAGATACGAATTGATTGATTTGGAGCTTGTAAGAGCTTCAGCAATACACAACAAACTCTACTGCCAATAAATTGCATAAGATATCAATTTTACCCACTAAACCAACCAGCTTAAAGCTTCGTCTCAAACGCGTTTTAAAACTTGAATGTATCCTCGTATGATTTACCCTATTCAAAACACAATAAACGTGATTGCAGCGAACAGTGTGCAGCCAAATACTTACCCGTCCACTAGTGGGCAAAACCGGGCGCCCTCTTCGTCAGCTTTCGCGGCCGATCGTTAGCGTTCCCTTCTCTCCACACCAAACCGATGAGCGCGACTGTTTTAAATAGTCATAAAGTCCATCGGATGGAGAAAAGATTAAAAAGCGAAAGAAACAAGATCGTGGTGAATATATCTTAATAGTTTAAGTTTTGCTTTCCAGCCGCCGAGCCCAGTGCCGTGGTGGTGGGGGGGGGGGGGGGAGTTCGGACGTAATTTAGCGATTTGTGCATATTCATGTGCACTACCGCCAGAGTCGTCTCATTTGCGCGGCTCTCGTTGCGTTGCATGCGAATGAGGCGCGTGCTGTACGCTGTGGAAAAGTAAAAAAAAACGAGTACTTGCAGCTGGTAAAACAACAAAAACAAAAACCACTCACGCAGACACTACGTCACCGGTGGTGCGCGGGATGCACGACTCACGACGCTCGTCACGCTCGCTCGTGCTTGGCAAGCGTGGCGGGGAGTGAGGTAGTAAATTGGTGGAAAGTGAAATTGACTCCTCACGCCTATCAGCTGCTTAAGAAGGAGCGGTGAGCCGCCCCCCACACACACCTATCGTGTGAAATCCTATCGCTCTTTTTTTTTTGGAAAGATTTGGACGGGGCGCGTGGGGCTGTTTTGGGTCTCACCCGAAAAGAAATCTCATAATGCGACTAATTATGAACGTTCGGCGGAGGGTTGGAGGTCGATTATGGGATGGAGTGGCAGTGGTTCATCCAGCGAAGACGCTCGCACACAAATGCTCCGATTCGAAGCGGTCAGTAAGCGCCAGCTTTGTTTAACGAACTGTGAGATGTGCATAAATCATCGCCCAAAGGCCGTGCCCGTAACGGTGACGTGCAGGTTGACGCAAGTGCCATAGTTAACCGCTCCCAGCGGAGACGGCACCATCCTTGAAGAGTTGTGGCACTGGTGCAGTAGAAAAAGGGCGTGTTGGTGGGTGTTGCAACATACGCGCGGTTCAGTGTGGAAGCTGGAAATTCCTGCAACAGACATGAATATTTCAACAAACGGCTTGTTTTTGAAATCAAGATACAGAAAGCCCTTGTCGCGGGAAGGGTAACACACATCCCGATCGCTTTTCCATGTTCGAAATGAGAGCAAAAGCATTTTCCGGGCCAAGATCATGCTTTCAAATAGCTGTGAGCTATTATTTACCGTCGAATCAGGAGAACCCATACAACTAAGGCAAGGTCCTCCACACTCTATCTGCAATGACCCACATCCTAGCCCAAGTGCGTACACTTGGGTCTTTGTGTTGCCCGGCCTGCAATGTAGGTCATCTTGGAACCCGTCGAGGGCCGGTTTTTTTTTTTTTGCGCTTCAAAACACATCCGTGTACCCGATTGGACCAGGGTTCCAGCGTGAAGCTTCCGATGCGTCCAGCAGGACGACCCTGATAGTGGGCGACTGCTCCGTCCGATAAAACTGGTTCAGTTTGACACACTTTAATTGCAACAATTTTTCAATTACATTCCCACCCGTTCGGCTTCATCTCCCGCACCGGGCGTCGCCGACACAATCCTAAGACGATCGACAAATTCGTGGAAAAAAAAACACGGTACGGAACTGGAAATGCTGCAAAATCGAGCGGCTCCGGCTGGACGACCCGTGGTCACAACCGGGGGCCGTTGCATCCGCGTGCAAGAAAGTCAACCGGTGGTCGATACGGCTTCCCCGCTGCCGCTGACCCAGTTAGCAGCGCTGGGCTGGGGAAGATAAAGCGGAAACTTATTGAAGGTTGCAGAGCAGCGAAAAAATGGGAATCGAACAGCAAATAAAGCCCGCCGCTCCACAACGGGTTGTCTTCTGCTGGCTCGCTTAGCAAAAAAAAACAACAGAAGCTTGCAACACGAAAAACCCACAACCTTTTTCCTCTCCCTCTCTCTCTCTCTCCCACACCTTGCCGGAGCCGAAGAGCCTTCTGGATGAGGAAAATCAAGATCAAAATCAATGCAAAACCAGTTCCGTTCGGTTGTGTGTTTTCGCTCCATTAGGAGGCTGCAAGGTTGAGACCGGTGCAGAAAGCCCACTACCACTGCCACTGCTAACGGAATGGGTCAGTCTAGTTTTCGATTTCCCGTAGGCTTTTCCATCTCCGAACCCGTACCGCTCGGACCATTCCCGCTGGTCCGGGAGCGCACCAGCAGCAGCAGCAGCAGCAACAGCGCAACCCTATTTCGCTTTTTTGCACGTGCTCTAATTATAGTATTTGCAATGGTAATCACATAAAAACGTGCCGTGGCACAGCGTTGGGCCAGTTGCAACTGCTCTCTTCCGGAATGTACCTCATTTCTAATGGCCACCATAGATTGGGGTGTAAACATGCCTTCCCGGGCACGGTTAATGATGGCTGATACCGTTTAGGGCGAGTGCGTGGCGCTAGCTATCGAGCTCAGTTGTTGTAGTATGCTCTGGTGCCGATCGGTGTTGGCATGTTGGCTCATTGTTGAATCGTTTAACCGATTACCGAACGGCAGCCAATGACAATTGATTGCGATTGATTCGGAAAAGGCCCCCTTTAATTTCGGCTGATAATCGCCGCTTGATATCGCGTAAGCGCTGGCATGGCAGTCGTAAGACCTGTGGCCTGTTTTCCAACATCCTAACCCCCCCCCCCCACCCTCCTTCCCCTCGTTCCCTCAAGCTCGACCGCTTCGTGATGTACTGATTCGCTGTACTGATTAAATGGTAAAATAGTTACGCGGAGAAAGGCGTGTACCGGCTTTGGGGGGTGCCAGCGCCAGGTTTTTGATTTGAAATCCAAAATTTCACCCCAATACGCACCGAAGCGCCACCGAGCGAGTGATACGTCGAACCATGTGCGCCGGTCGGGACGGTTCTCCACACCGCGGTCGTATTTTTACGTCTGGTACGATGTTGTGATTTTCTTTCCGTTTCCGTTTTTAAATCATCCAAAGGCGCTAGGCTGCAGCTCTGGTGGCGCGTTCGGTGGTACAAGTGTTGATGAAGGAAAACAATGTTTCAATAGGGTGGAAAGAGATCATATTGACGAAACGAACGAACGTGCCGTAATCGGGGGAGAGCTTTTGTATTTTCGGCCGTACGAAACAAAGCATTCGCAGTCGCTTCATACACTTAAACAACGTCTTGATAATAGCCACACTGTGAGATCTAAAAGGGATACCACTCTCTCCCTACCCCCATTGTGCGTTGCGGCCGCAATTTTTGGTGGGTTTTATATCAACAACTGATCTGCAACTTCGAAAAACGCAGCACAACGGAGATTTCGCTCGTTGAAAGAGAATTATCTGCTTCACCGATAACTGGGTTTGGCCAAGGGTCATGCTTCCCTTCTTCCAACCCTTGGGCTCCGTTTTCGTCACCACTCACCAGGAGAAGAGGCATTCAAACGATTTTCCATGCCCCATTTGCATACCACACCGCTTCAAACGATGATGATCGGGCAGAAAACGCACAAAAGCTTATGGCGGCACAATCATTGCTCATCGTGCATCAAACTTTCGCCCCCGGGCGCGGTTTGTCTTAATGAGCACGTGTGTGTATGTGTGAGTGTGTGTGTGGGAGGGTGGATGGTGTAGGCACGGGCTGATTTTAATTTGTGCATAACCTCTTCTAATGAAACTCAGCTTAGAGTACCGCGGTGCGGATAGTTCGACACTCAGGATCAATGTCAGATCGTCCGCTCTGAAAGGGGATGGTGGATGAACGTAGCGTTCAGCGAATGCTTTGCAGTTCCCCCTTTACCCCGCTCGAAAGCATAACTTTTGCTTTGCTTTAATTGCTGATTTTGCTCCGAAATGTGCACGGTTAAAAAAAGTGAAACCGAAATAGGCATCTGTCGGAAAGATCGCCATCGTCCCGAACGTTGCTTTTTCCGCGCTTGTAATGAAATTTCCTCCCCTTAAGATCATTCCAAAACACAAAACGCCCGACCGAGCGGGGAGTGAAAGTGCCGTTTAACGAGACCGCTATTAAGTATCGCATTACACAAAGGCAGATCAACGAAAAAAGGAAACACGTAAATGATTTAGAGCGATTCGCTAATTGATAGAACTGATGCAGCAGATTAATGACGAGCGATTGTCACCTGGACCGTTTCGAGGGTGGCGTTTTAATGAGCACGGACACCGCAAGGGATGGGGTTTTCCACGGTTTGGTGTGATGCTTGCGGTTCATGCAATAAAGCGAACTATCACTCGGCAAATCAGTTACTATTTTCAATGAATTTCCTTTTTTTAATTAATTACTTCGATTGTGACAATATTTAGTTCTGATGTACAACGAATATCATACCAGGACAAACTATTGATCAAGCATTAGACATCTTCACTATTCAAAGGCCCACATTTTAATTTAACTGCAGTCGTGATTGATGAAGTTAGGTAAATTTAAGAGATTAAAATATAAAACAAATTACATCGTAAATGTAAACATTTACATACTTATTTGAGGCTCTTTTAATATTCTTAACGTGATCGTAAATCATTGACCTCAACCCTTCCCATTTGTTCACTTTATTTCTATTAGTTCTTTAGAATTAGTTCTTTAGATATTTACGGACGAATTAATTTTCGTTAAGAATGTTGAGCTCTAGTCGTCACAATTAAAGGCCCAGATAGATACAGAAGAATGTATAAAAATCTGATTTAATGTCCGTTAAATAGACACATTTTAATGTGCTAAATTTAAATTAGCTCCTCAATTGTATGATTATTCCATCAATCTGAAAACAAATTTAGCTAAAAATCCAATAGGCCTTTTTTAAGAACACTTTCTCTAGCATGTCATAAAACGGTTCTGTTTTTTTTCTGTTTCAAATCTCAAACATAAAAAACATCTCACCCTTACCTACTTCTTTCCCTGCAACCTACATCCCTTCAAACAACAAAAGTTAGGATTTCAAAAGAGCTATGACCTACAATTCATTCACACTTATTTTTTTTTCTCTGCCAAATATTCTTCAAGCACTGGACAAGCATCACCATCGGAAAGTGTTCACCCCTTGTATGGCTATTTCCTTTGGTTTCCGCTTAATCTTATCGTGTTTCGAAACCATTGTGCCTGGGGCAAGTAACACTCACTCTTCGTTCGATTCAACTGCTGTTTTCTTGGCAGTGCTACCATCATTACCAGATTATGGGTTACGAAAAGCAGCTGGAAAAATTGGTCCCGTTACGCACACAACGCGCTTTTTATGCCAGGCAGCACGAAGTAGTTAGGCGATCATAATAATTTCTATGCTGGACCGTAGAATAACATAATAATGCTAGGCTGCGTCGGTCAATAGCAGGGTTGTATTTTTTACCTATAAGTCTGGATGTTTATCATACCCAAACCTTCCTATCGAGCCCGGCGAACGTGCGAGTATTTGTATCGGATTGGGAAAATTGAGAAAATACAGTTATCACGGGTGTGAAGAAGATTAACTTCTCTCCAACTTTGGTACACAAATTTCCCTTACCGAAATTGCTAGAAAGTGCATGGTCGTCGCAATGGTTGATGGTGGATGGTGTAGCATTATCTCACCGGTTCTATGCAAAAGCTTCCCAACCCGTGCTTAATTAATTGACCGATTATAAAATTAGCCATTTCAAAGCAGCCGGGTGCGGTAGGTAGGCAAGGGAAGAAAGATGGCAGCTAACCAGCAAATCATCGCTCCCAGGCACGAACGAGCAGCACTGGGAGGCAAACGGGCTAACGTGATAATGGTGCACCATTCATTAAGCCTCCTAAGCGTGCACAATTTGCCAAATTTACAACCGTTTTGAATTTTACCCCCGGGTAGCGAGTGGGAATTATGCGTTATTAAATCTACTTGGCGGGCAAAATTATGTTCCGAGCCTCCGAAAGGCGAACTCCCTTCTGTTTCCCAGCGCTGCTTCCTCCGGTGTAGTTGTTGATTAAATGTCCGTTTTGCTGTTGAAGCAAAAGCGATAATCGGTTCAAGCGTTGAACGTACACCGAGCTAAACGGGATGCGTTGCCTCGGGAATGGATGTCTCTGCGGTCGCAGGTTGAACCGCGCAAGGGTGGCGTGTGCATGCGTTCATTGCAACCGCACTACAGTGCGGTTGAACGTTGAACGGCTACATCACGATAATCATCATCGCATCGTAGACCACAGTGGGCCCAATATTTGTGTTAAACGTTAATTATCAAACCTGTGCCACTTACTGGACGGACGGCACCGGAAAGCCCACCTGTCGATAGTGGCGAGAAAATAAAACGCCAATGCGTGAAGAGAAACTCCATTCCACCCTCCAAAAAAAAAAAAAAAACAAAACGAACGGTCTGGTCCGACCAAAGGTTTCGAGCGGAGTTTTCCTTTTTTCCGCGCTCGCGCACTCTAGCCAACCTGATTCCAAGCAAGTGGCCAACCAACTGACCCGTCTGCTTTCGGTGTGGCGTGAGGCTTTTTGGGAGGAAAAGGCACGTACGTTTTCGCAACAATGCTTCTATTTTCTCTGCCCAGGCTTGCGCTTCCTATTGAGCGCTGGAAATGGGATGATTGTGGTCAATCGTTTCGTATCGATGAGCGGGGCCTCAACAAATACAACGTACGATAAATACAGCCATCTTAAAATAGGTCAACTTGCAAGAGGTCAAACTCGTCCGTACTCGGATCCGTTGCAGCAAGGGGAAGAAAAGCGCGGACCAACTCGACCGAAGCGGCACTGTACCCGTCGAGGATGATGATCGAACAGAAGATTAATGATTTGCCTTTACCCATTCGCTCACCAGACACAGACCGGAGGCTCGCTGGACATCAGCCCGATCGGGTTGCGCATACGGGCGGGCAGCGGCAAGGAACCGGCCGTCACACCGTTCCAAAACATCGCCGTATGGTCGGCGGTAAAGTTTGTCGTGTCGGGCGCGGAGGGTGGAGCCGCCTTTCTGCCGCTCATCACCGATCCGGAGAACATCGACAAGAGCACACTGTTCCGTCCGCTAAGGTAAGTGTTGGGAGAACTGTCGGAAGCAGCGCGCTCAACTTTCAAATGCTTATTATACAATTTTTCGTTGACTCCATCCAGTGCCGCCGACAAGCGACGTCTCTCGTCCGGCATCCATTCGCCACTGTTTGCGATTGTGATGCGCTCCACGACCGTACCGCGGCAGCTGGAATGTCACGGGTTCGTCTGCCAGACGCCGGAAGATGCCATCGTGATTGCGGCAACGCTGTACCAAAGCCTGATGGCCCACATGAGCAGTGGCGATGTAAGTATGCGTCCATAGTAGAGACAACATCAAAAAAACAATCAAGTTCAAAGGAATGGTACGGATATTCATACCGGCTGCTGTGTTTGTCCCCACACTCTCACTCTCACGCTCCAGAACCAGCGCCCGAAGCGACCCAAGAATCGGAACGGCGTAAGCTGCATGAGCATCGCGAGCAGCACCGTAACTACCAACACCCATCTGCAGAGCGGGTCCACCAAGCTGTCGTCGCGGCGATCGAGCGCCAGCCAGCGAAGCATGCTGCCGCCACCGCCGAGACCGCCGCGCATGAAGCGAAGCGCAACCAGCTCGCTGAGCGGTGAAAGTGATGCCGTGGCCGGTGCGAACGATGACGAGTCGTCGACCGAGGAGCGAAGGAAGAAGAATGTCAAGAACAAACGGCCACCACCGATACCGCCGAACCCACCGCGGGCAAGTAAGTAATGCGGCGAGTTGCATGCGAATCGTAAGCGGCCGGTGGTCAAATAACTCTTTTGCACAAAGCTCACTGCTCTCGTGCGAACTCTTCTCGGTGAGCGCTCACTCTTCTAGAAGAGTGACGGGCGCCATCTAGCTTTTCTTTCAATTTGTAGGATCACTAGAATAAACTATTAAATTAACTACAGGGTGAAAACAAGGCGGAAATTCGCCAAAACCAAATTGTTGAGCGATGCTCAGTTACAAAGAGTTGATTAAGTTAGAAAGTTGAGTCATGAGCACTTCAAGCGTGCAAATAGTGGCTAATTTTTTGTAGTATAAATGATCGTTTATTACAAGAACTACTGTTATCTTAATGTACAAACATTTGGCATTAAATAGAGGATATATGAGTAAGAGAAACGCCAACTTCTTCCTCGAGATCCTTTAACTCTATGCTTAACACTCAGTTTCTTTGCGTACGACCATACACGCTTACGGACTAAGAACAGGAGCTGTAAACGCAACAATCCCACCGCTAATCTTATCGCACTCTCTCTCTCTCTCTTCCCGTTCCCAGTTTCCAACAGACCGATGCTGGACGAGATCTACACCGATCGGAGCCATTCGAACGACGAGCACGGGATCGCGGCAAAGGAGGGCCCCTACCCGGCGCTGACCGACAACTCGACCGGGGACATACTGACCCGGGTGGCCATACCGCGCTCCGGCAGCTTCCTCAACACGGCCGGCCTGACCAGGTACAAATCGCGCGCGACCCGCCGCCACACGGGCAAGGTCGGGGGCGGGGGCGGTTCGCCGCTCGGGTTCAGCGAGCTGTTCAACGAGTTCCGGCTGCAGGAGAACCTGCACTCGCTGGACGAGATCCTGAATGCCATAATTAACTCGGACGGCATGTCCTTTAACGATCTGAAACCGATCTACAAGGAGTTCCTGCTCAAGCTGGCGGTCACGCTGACGAAGGACGAGCTGTACCAGCGCTCCAAGAGCATCATGCGCCGCCAGAAGAAGAAAAAGTTGAAGCGAAGAAACAGTAACGTACAGGTAAGCTGGGAGGCGGTGTACGAGAGTAGGTATAGGTTACGCATACGTACATGAAAACAACATTAAACCCAATCGCTACTACTCACACACGTACTGGCATGACGCCCGGATGGGGAGACTTTTTAGAGAGTACAACATTGTAATACGGCGACCAATGCACCCGGGGTTGACTTCGCACACGGTAGGGACTAGACATAGCTGGTAACGAGGTAACGAGACAAAGTGTAGCGATCGGTAGAGGAATAGCGTCATTATAAAGTAGCTACTAACGAAACCTTGTTGAAAACATTTGCATGGCTAACTCACCAATATTACCAATATTTCGACATTCAACTGTAGAGCAGGGTGATGATAAGGAATCATCTCGTTTGACGTCGCTACTGTCGCTAGGAATGGCTGCGTGACGCACCAAGAGCGAACAACAAACAAAAAAAAACGGGAACTCACTTGCTCAAATACCGGACTGTCACTGTAGAAACGAACCATAGAAAACTAATAAATCTATCAATCTTCCAAACTAAACGCAACTCTCTATCACTGTTTTCTAACCTTCTTCACACTGTAGTGAACTATCGCTTGTCTCATCCCTCATCGCGTTCACGATATCCAGCTCTAAAACTTTCCACTTCCTCTTTTGCCACACAGAACCAGCGCCGCAAGCTGCTGATCGGTGCGAAAGGGCTCCGAAAGGTGTTTCGGTTCGGTAAGTTTCGCAGCAAAAAAAGCACGACCGGCGGCAACACCGGCGGAGCGCATGCAGGCAGTGGTCCTGGCGTCGGCAACGGGCGAGCTGGTCACGGCCACGGAAACGGAGCTGCGGGGCACGGTGGCGGTGGAGGGCACGGGACCGGCGGGCACGGTTCGGCAGCGAGTGGCCGGGCGCATCAGCTCGCGGACCAGCTATCACTGGATCTTAAGGCGGCCGGAAAGAAGGACCGATCACGAATTGCAACTAGTGGTTCGGAAGTTTCAGACGCTCGACATGAGCATACGCTGACCGCGCACAACCGCAACAGCTCGAGCGGGTAAGGCACGGGAGCTGTAGATTCCCGCGGCAGTTCCAGGCTTCATGCATTTTGACTAACCGATCAAACCTTCGCTATCGAACCTTATTTCAGCTACGTCTCGTGCTCGGAGTGTAGCTACGATTCGGATGCGTGCACGTGCGCGTCGGCTGACCGCTGCTACTGCAGCCTCGGCGGGGACGACATCAACGCGAAGCTGCACCAGGCGAGCAACCGCAGCTCGGCCCCGAGCTGCCGCAGCGAGGACAAGTGCTACTGCTCGATGGGCGAGACGCCCAACGAGGAGGGCTCCACCACCTGGTGCGATACGGATAGCTGCATCAGCAACGAGAAGTGCTACTGCTCCACCCGCCACGGTCAGGTCGGCAAGTGTGCAGCCAGCAATGGTGGTGGGGGTTCGGCTGCTTTGGCCGGCGTTCACGGAGCGGCCGGCAAACAGTGCGCACCGAAGGCGACCAAGGTGGACAAGCTGGCCCTGGACTACGAGCTGTTTACCGTCGGTGGCAGCGGCCGTCCAGTGAAAGCGTCCGAGGCGCTGAGCGTCAAGAAGACGGTCGAGGTGGCAGCAGAGTTTGCCGACGTTAAGCTCAGCCAAACGACGGACATCACGAACCTGAAGGCGGACGCACAGTCGAGTAGCGCCACGTCCGGCAGTTCGTCGCTTGCGTCCACCACGAAAAAGTCTACGGGCGACCATCGGGGTGCGTCCAGCCGCCATCACGGCCATAACCATCACCACACGCACCACGCTGAGCAGAAGCGCTCGAATGGCGGTATCGGCATGGCGAGCAGTGGTAGTAGCGCCAGCAATCTGCACTACCACCGGCACCACTACAGCACCAGCACGAAGAAGAAGAGCCTACCGGTGCAGATGCCGGGCAGTGACTATCAGTACATCCACTCGACGCAGTCCGATCTGATCGTGCGCAGTGGCAAGCAGCAGGAGCTGAAGAGTGCGAAACGGTTGACCAAGTCGGAGAGCTACTATCAGGCTGGCCGGCCGGTGAGCTCCTCGCTCGGGCTCGAGGACTCGTTGGGCTATCTGCCCTAAGGAGGGATTGAAAGGGGAGGTCATCTTGGGATCATACATATAGTTTTTGGCACGCTTTACACAGGTAGGACTTTTCCTGAAAGTAAACGAGCATTTTCCGCGCCCCAATGCGGATGAGACTCCTGGGTAAGGCTCACTCCGGGCCCAGGACCCTTGTTTACTCTCAGCGAAGATAAGCTTCCGGGTTGGTTTTGTTTTTTTTTTTCATCTTTTCATTGAACACTGTTAGCACTTTCACTTTGCTTCCCCGTCTGCCGTTTGAGCTCTCTAGGCACTGTTTTGAAGCGCATTTGTAAGCCAATATGGAGTATTGTGTAGCTGCAAACTTCACTCACCACTAGCTCTCAGCCTGCGCTGCGCTGAGCAAATCTTTTCATTTTTAACATACTCACTAAGAAGCAAGTGCAAGCAGATTTGGACGTAAAGCGACTAAGGGTTTTAACCGAACTAGACAAACTATTGTTAAGCTGTACAATGTTGGCAACATGGTTGGGTACACTAGCACTAGCAGGGTTGAATTATTTTAAAGCGAACACACAACGAAACATATACGCAACATTCGCAAATAGTGTAAGATCAGTAAGGTACAACGTGAAAAGGGTTGGTACTTCATTTCCTCTGTATTTGATGCATACGCCCACGCGCAGATGTTTCATCCACACTTTGTTTTGATTTAGACTTAGAATGGTTGTAGGATGCGAGTTCGCTTTCCCCCTTTTTGAAAAGAAGTGAACCTACTTTAAGACTTTCCTTAACTGCACAAGTGCGCTAGCAAAAGACTTACTATTTATTTTTAGAAGTATTACTGTTTTTTTAAACACCACTGTCCGTTTGTGCAATATGCCGTTTTGAGGTAGGAGAACGCCTGGTGCAATAACTAACCTAGACTTAACAGGTAATCTTGTGCAATGTACGATGCTATTCGATAGCGATCATTAGGTTGCTAGGGATGGTAGGGCGGAGTATATGGGACTAAAAGTATGGAAACAATCTTAGTGCAATAAAAACTTTAACATTAAGCATTGCGTTTTTCCTGCATTTGGGACTTAATTACTTCTGGGGGTTTTAAAACTTATTCGGGTTTCATTGAAACCAGCTGGTCGTTTTTTCTACAACACGGAGCATCTTAAAAATTAAAAAACAACGGAGGTAACTTCGAATAATTTGAAGCAAAAAGGTTAAATAAAGTAATTCGCAATGTAATACGGCTATTAACTACCGGACTTGAAATAAGTGCCGTATGCCGGGAATACCTGTATGGATTTGTTGAACTTTTGTAACACACTTTGGCCAATGCTACAAAACGCTAACCTCGCTCTGCCAGCTAGATATTGCGTTACATAGTTCAGAGGGTATCGTTAACAGCTGGAGCTAGCCAGGGTATTATCACCGTGTGCTCGCACATACGTAACGCGTCTACCGTTCGTCCAACAGACCAGGCCACGGAGAAACACGCTGTTGTTTTCCTATGCTTTTTTGTTGCTTCAGATTTGCAAAACGCTGCGTGTTGTTACACTACATCCTACTCTACAGGAAGGGGTTCGAACAGGCGGGACCGAAATGCGCCCTATCATGCTATTTTTCTGTTGAATGTTTTTGTTGCTCGTTGCTTTGCTGCGATAAGAAACCAGCAGTGATCTGGTCGATCGTGTACTTTAGTGTTGGTGGTTCTATGTTCGCTCAGGTTCAAGAGCATCGTGCCGTCTTCCCCAGTCTCGACAGTCGGTAAGTGTCGTTGATCGCGAGTGGACTAAATTTGTTTCAGGTTTGCCTAATTCACGTACAACCGGTGGTAAGTATCGTTGAATTGAACACTCGAATGAAGCATAAAGCGTTGAATGGTTGTGAATTCCTTGACCGTGACCGTGGCTAGGGCTGCATAATTTTATTGCTAACGCTACCTCATACGATACCGGATTAGTGCGGTTATTCCCTGTGCCGGACAAACTGGCTCGTGTCAAGTAGATCGTGCTAATGACAAGCGTACAATTAGTGCGACCGGAGCGGACACAATATCACGGAAGAGCTCACTGTTGCAAAGGAACTAGCAGGTGGATATGGTGTAATTTTTAGCTTATGCAATCCTAGCCCCATGGGGGTTTCAAAGAGAAAATGTTTAGTAATATTTTGCAGTCGTAGACGTAGCTAAAGTTTTTTTTTTCATTTCTGAAAATATCTCCTGAAGGCAAGGACTTTTCTGACCTCTCTAGCGCAGGTTATCTTTCGTAATCTCACTAGTGGACCATTCTTCGACAGTGAAGCACGTACCAATGTAAAGCAAGAAAAACATGAGAAGCTCAAGCGAACAGGATGTTTTTGATTTAATACAAAGTTACTGAAAATAACAACATGTTATTGTCCATCATTCAATAATGATAAGCTGAGAATGGGAAATGAGTCACTTGTTTGAAGCAACTTTGGAGTGTGGTTCCTGATCAAACTAGTTTCTGCCGTCCAAACTATTGCCAGAACTTTCTGAAGTTTGTGGTTTTATTGTTATTTTTAATCGTTGCCAACCTGACAGAAAACAGAGAGCTTAGGATGCCCCAGGCCGACACCGTGTTCCAGTCCCGCTCGGACGGTATCTCAGCGGAAGGTGTGCGCGACCAGTACGCCGACGGTAAGGCGGCCAAGGTGTGGGAAATTTTCATCGGCGACAAAAAGTCCCGCACCGAGAACTATCGCAACTTTCTGGTAGAGAAGCTGCGCGAGAATGGTGTTCGCCGCATATTGGACGTCGCATGTGGAACCGGCGTGGACTCGATCATGCTGCTGGAGGAGGGGTTCGAGGTGGTGTCGATCGATGCCTCGGACAAGATGCTCAAGTACGCGCTGAAGGAGCGCTGGAACCGTCGCAAGGAGCCGAGCTTTGACAAATGGGGTAAGGGATGGTCTCTTCGATGGAACAATGTACACTCTAATCAACAATTCAATGCTAAAAATTGAACTCTAACCCGCAACAGTTATTGAGGAAGCGAACTGGCTCACACTGTACGACGACATTAAACATTTGCTAAACGGTGGCTTCGATGCGGTCATGTGCCTCGGTAACTCTTTCGCTCACCTGCTGGACAATTTCGGCGACCAGCGGGAACAGATCCAGGCCATTCGCAACTTTGAGAAGTGCGTCAAGCCGGGCGGTCTGCTGCTGATCGATCATCGTAACTACGACAACATCATGGACACGGGGGCAACACCTGCCAAGTGCATTTACTACAATGTGCGTGTTGCAAACACTCGCATTCGCTGCCCGCTTAATGACACGCTAACCGTTCACTCAACTCTTACAGAGCAGCCACACGACGGACATCAAAACGTCGGTACTGTATGTGGCCTCGAAACCGACGCTCGTCACGCTGGACTACCAGATCAGCACGGGTAACGATGTCAGCGAGTTCCGGTTATCCTACTACCCGCACAAGCTGCGCGTCTTCGAGGAGATCCTGCGCACCATCTTCCGCGGCACCAAGTCGCACGAAATCTACGGTGACTTCAAGCCACTCACTGGCGTTTCCAATCCGGCGTTCTACATTCACGTTGTAAAGAAAGCGTCATCTTAGGCGCGGTGTCGCGTCTGTCCCTCCGGACATCTTGAACCTCAAACCTTCGCATCTTATACGCCCAAACCTGCGGATTCTGAAAATAAAGTAACTCACTGCTGGCTACTGGTTTTTTTCCCAACATCACAAAACCGCGTCCAATGTAAAGCCAACAACAGTAAGTTTGAGTGTGAGTGTGGTGTGCTCAAGCTAGCCACAGCATGAAGTGGCTACCGGGCGTTGTACTGAACGTTGAGCGGGCTCGTTTACCTTGCACTCGATAGCGATTATTATTTTGAGCAGAGCAGGGCGGATGGCATTGCAGCCGATTAGCAGTATTTAGATCAATGATGACGCCCATTTTTACCTCCGTTTCTCCATTTACGTGACGGAAACAAGCGTTTGGATAGGTTATTTGGGCTTGTTTTAACGAAAAAAAAAAAACAGAAATTCTATTTGATGTAAAATAATGGCATCAACGAACTGTGTTTTTCCTCCAATTTCATGACTTCTTACGTATTTTACCTAACCGTGTTTGAAGCCCCACTTTCGGTAATTTTGACCTACATTTAAATACTTTGATCATAACCTTCTACAACAGTTTTCCATGCATAAAATGGTAACGTATGTCGTATTTATGTTTTTATTTTTACAATTTGCTGCTATTTGTACTTCAAATCACACAACAAATTGTGCGTGAATGAATGAGCGTGTGGTTGTGTCGGTATGTACCGTGCAGTTCTTTCATGAACGAAGCCCTCATACACCGAACGGGTTATCTGGGTAGAAATCAGCGTGTCAAGCGTGCCGCAAACAACTGTGCGTACGCGTATACAGGAGGTTTGCGTCATCTATAATGCTGACATGGAAGTCAACGCACTTTTGTCCCATTGTGTGCTATTAGGTTGACAAACGTTTCTAAACTATTTTTGTTTTCTAGTTACTTTTTTTTTAAGTCATAATAGGTTCGTTCGTTTCGTTTTAAAGTCATAATAGGTTCGAGGTTCGTCGCTTTTCGCAGCATCAATTCTTTGCACTCTCAAAGAAAACGTACTGAAGATGGAGTATTAGAAAAAGATGAAAATTGTATAAGTTGCAGATCGTAGCTGCATCAAGAAAGACCAATTGATAAAAAAGTGACGTTGTCTGTAAACATCGCGGAATTCGTTCAAAATGAAACAGTGGAATTCACTTCCCCAAAAAAAAAAACAGGAGCTATTATTAGTGCTAAAATGGTTAGCATAAACTCTCGAATAACGCATATCCTTGACCGTGACTGTGATGGAGGTTATACAAGTTTCATCCTAGCTACCCCGTCCAACATCCGACTCTAACAGTACTAAATTATCTACAAAGCTTAGCCTAGGATCTGGTTAGAACGCATGGATTTTTGGAGTGCACAATTACAAGCAATAGCGATAAGCTATCACGAGTACTACCTTACGGAAACTACTACTGGACAGGTTTTATCAATCATTGTAAACGATCTTTTGGACTACTTGTGTATAGTAAAGGATTTTAATTGAGTTATTCTAATGTTTGAAGTTATGATACTAATCAGAAGCAAAGTTTGTTTACACTTTCCTTCACCCCACTATAGTTCACTGCACTAAAATGGCACGTTTGCTACTGGCCCCAATAGTAAATCGTTGAAAGTAATTGTCCTTCCTGCACATCAGTACAGCAACCGACAGCCATTACAAATTACTGCCACATCGCGAAGGACGCAAAACAAACTGAAAATCGGAGGATTGAAGTGCTATAAATCAACCTACCTTACCTATAAAGCAAGCTACTATAATTTATTACACACAGGAACCAGGCGATAAAGAGGACAAATCAACAGTTTGCTAGCACACGCTTGTGCGACTGGCAACTCCACGACGTCTAATGAGCGGTTCGGTAAAGGGCTGGTGTTGCCCTTTAATTGAATAGTTATCGTAAAAGACGAGCCGGTGCGTGGTTTGTGTTGGGATTTTTTAATCGTCACGTTTCTCTACCCATTGACGGGTGATGGGGCGCTTCAAACAGTCATTGCAGCTCCGCGTGCTTCATGATTCATGTTCTATGATAAACTCAATGAAAGTGCACGCTTTACTCAGCCCAGCCACTGGCTCCCGCACCTTCACTCCCGCTTCCGATGCAGCACGGTGGCAGCAGGTCATGGAAGATGCTGATTAGTTCATCATATTCACATGCCACATCTAATAAGACGATGACGAGGACGATACGCGACTGGTGTAATCGCTACCGGGTTAGGCGTTAGGATTTTCACTACATTTACCGTTATGGATGCGACGGCACAGCCCCGTCCAGCGCTAAAACCAAATCACCCGTTTGTCGCACGCTTGCACGTGGGAAACCTGATAGTATCTACGAATTTGTTGAGCGTTTGTGCACACGCCAGCTGCCTACAAGTTACAGGCAGACTCAAGCAATCGTACCTGCATGTGGGGCGCACGCCTTTCAGTGGTTTAAAAAATTGTTTCCAGTTGTTCTAGATCTCCGCGTTGCAGATGTACTTTTCATTTCACTCATACCTCACTACGCCAATTAAAGCCGTTGCCGAACAGAACTTTCCATCGGACGTCCACAAACAATTACAATTGTAGCTATTGTGTGATGCAATTATAACGAGCCTTTTCAAACAAAGGAGCAAAAAAATTGCCCCCCCTAATAGCTTAACGTGAAATGCACATTGGATTGCAGGCAATTAGCACTTACCCGTACAGGCTGAGAGCATGGCAGAAAGCATCTCACACGCGCTTCAACGATATGTAAGACATGCTGCTAGTGCGCTAGACACGCGTTTTTGCTGAACTGAGAACAGGCGTGTTGCGTAAATGCTGCTCATTCTCACCGCTAACCGTCGCGTATTGATTTGAAAATGGACTTCTAATTAGTATTGATGGATGGAATTTTCATCAGTTAATTATTCATGCCTTTAATGTAAGCTCAGCTAATAAACAATTTTTAACTATGTTACTGTACATATGCAAAACTGTAATAGTATCGTAAATTGTTAAAAAAAATGCACAAGCACATACTGCCATCGACGGCAGGCATTCGCAATGGCAGGCAATGGTTGAATATTTACTCATTAATTCTCATTTGAATTAATTAATATCAATGTTTTCGTAGCAAAGCTGCGTAATATCTGCTTAGAGAACCATGACTCGAAAGCCTCAAGTTTAAGAAGGGTTTCATGCACTCCAGTGACATTTTTATAACAATACTTTGAAAATGTGAATGACATGTGCGAATGCCACAAGGACTAGATGTGGACGGTGCCTTAGAGTCAAGTTTAAGGTTGACAAAGATGCAAAAATGTTAGCGTTTAGCAAAAAAAGAATTTGAAAACCAAAATGAAGAAACAAAATCTCTTATAATATTGCTATCAAAACCTGTTTCTTATCGTGGTATACATATTCGCTAATTTATTGTAGCTTTGGAATATTTATTTAATCTATACTGCGACAGAGAAACCTTTGGACATTATTGGACCTTTGGATTATTAGAAACATTGAGGGGGTTTGATCTCGACTGCCTACAAGCAACAAAAATACGCAAACCTTACGCCAGTGGCCGTATACAAGTTCGATATTTATGCATTGACAGTCCTTCCCAAACAAAAAATCAACAAATCTTCCGCAGACCAAATCCATCAAACCTGTCCTCTGTGCCTTCAACTTTCAGAGCGACTTCTACTATCTGACCTTCCACATACTACACGTCCAGCAGCGATCCTTTCCCTAGTCGATCGTCGCTCGGGCGAATGTTTGCGGAACTTTAAGGACGGTAGCCGCTAGCCAGCCAAACCAGAACGAACGTTACGCACCGTTGTGGGACGGTGGATTTTCCCAACGCTCGCAACATTCGGACCCGACAATTGAATGGCGATAGGAGGCGCTTGAGGTTAGCCGTTGCTACCTCCGATAAGTTACCATCGTCGTCGAAGTTGTACGAACGAGCGACAGCCTTGCACTCGATAGCAATTATTATTTACACAGTGTTAAGCGGATTGCATTGAAGAGCGACGTTGTGTCTGTACACTGCAGCGGTTGAGGGTACAGTTTGTAGAAGAGGGTTGCTTTGCTTTTGGCCTTTTTTTAACAGACACTGTACCATTGCATCATTTTGTGTAAGCGGTGCATACTCTACACTCTTCGCTACAGCCGTGCGTTTGTTTGCAATTAAATGTACAACAATTTTTTTATTAGAAAAAAATGTTAAAATAATATAGTCCACGCGTCATCGTGGCACTATCCGCACCATGTGCTTGTTGTCTATCTTGAGCGTAATGTCCAGCTTCAACACCAACTGCTCCATCGTGAGGTCGGTGGAAAACCTGAACGCGGCAAGCAAACGGCACAGCATCACCTTCATCGACATCAGCCCATACTTGTAGCCGATGCAGTTGCGTGGCCCCGCACTGAACGGAAGAAAACAGTACGGATGTCGGTGCGTGCTGCGCTCGGGAAGGAAGTTGTCCGGATCGAACGTGTCCGCCGCCGGTCCCCAGTGCTTTCCGCTGCGCTGTACATTGAAGATCCCTAGCACCACCGTCACACCGTTCGGGATGATTGCGTTAGCTGTAGCGGGTGAGAAACATGCAAAATAGCAAACAAATAAAAACGCTCTTGGTTGATTGGCTTGTGATAAAATAGCTGGAATAGCGAGACATTACAAATCTTCAGATCATCCGTGCACTGACGGGCAATGACGGGACCAACGGGAAAGAGACGCATCGTTTCCTTCAGCACCATTTCCATGTACGGCAACCGGGAGAGCTGATCGTTTTCCACCTCGGTGAAGGAACTGCCAAGCGTAGCCACCAGCTCCTCGTACACCCGCTGCTGCACGTCCTGGTGGATGGCCAGCATCAGCACCACGTGCGACAGTGTCAGGGCTGACGTTTCGTTTCCACCCAGAATGATCGTATCGATCTCGTCCCTGATAGCACGCTCGTCAAACACGCCCGTTTCCTTCGCGAGCCGAAACAGCTGATCGATGTAGATTTGGGGTTTGCGATATTCGTCCACCGGTTGGGATGAGTTCGGCTTTTCCACGGGAACGGTGGAACGGTTTCTGATCTCCGACAGCTCGTCCCCTCTCAGGGCAAGCACGCGGCGGGACATTTTATATGCGGTCGCGTAGCACTGCTGCTGCACTTTGTAGTAAGACGTCAGGCGGTAGATCCACTCCGGATGGAGCCACACCTTGTAGAGCCGATGGTTCAGCAGCTCGGATGCTCTTGAAACGAAGAGAATGCAAGGAATAGGAGATGATGGTGTGATTTGCGAAACAGCTCTCCATCTTTTACCTCTCAATGGCGGCGATGTACTCGTCACCTTGCTCATTCTGGAGCTGCATATTAGTGCCAAGCGTCGTAGCTGCACAAAGAAAGACATCATCACTCACTCTGCTCTGCTCACTCAAACCCTCCAGCGATCTTACCACAAACCATATCCAGCGTACACTTGGAAATGTACTCGTACACGTTGAACTGTTTTGGCTGATTCACACGCCGCTGCAGTTGATCCACCATGATGGCACTTTTCGCGTTAAAAACAGACATAAAGCTTGCTAGAATTTTTGCATTGAAACACGGATTAAGATGCTTCCGGTGCACCTTCCAGATGGGGGCCGGTGCCGAGAACAGTCCCGTTTCGCACTGGAAAAATCGATACACGTGCGCCTTCTCCAGACACTGGGAAGCGTTTAGCACGGTTTGCAGATCGTCCGCGTTGTCGATAAAGACGAACAGCTTCGGGCCGAGCCAAACGCGGCACGGCGATTGGTACGTGGTGGTAATGTCAAGAATGCACTGGAACTGCTGCTCGGTACTCTTGCCGAGGAATAGATGCGCACTGCCGATGAGCGGAAAATCGGGTGGACCATTCAAATCGGCCGAAAGTTTCAGGTGTTTCCATCGCCGTAAACGCCACACTGTCCACCAGAGGACGAATAGACCGAGCGTTGTTACAAACACTGCCAATCCCGTCATTTTCGATCACGAGTGTACAACCGGGATGGATGCTCAATGTCGCACTAAACAGTGGCTCCTAATTGTTGGAAGCTTTTATAGGACGATTTTACGGCTCGTAATGTTCCCGGAAGCTATCTACTCGCTATGTTCCTGGTTGGTTGTGAAGTGTTCCGTGATGGAGCAAATTTTCAACAGAAAGAGGTCTAGAAATTTGCCCACTCATGCGTTCTTATTGGAGCGGGTTGATAACTACACCGATGGATGCAATTAACACCCAGTTTAGGTGAGAGATGTTACTGCACTACGCACTATTTCAAAGTTACCATACAATTTCTAACATTTGCCGTACATCATGCCAATATCTAGAAATTCATTTGAATACAATAAAATTATTTAACATTCAAAAATAAACGAAGGTTTGTTTTGTACCTTCCTTAACAGACTATAAACATGAAAAACGTTCCCTGGTCAAGGCTGTGACTAATCCGATTAGAACCTCACTTGTCAGCTTTCATTTTCATTCATATACTCCGCCTTGCAGCAACGGTGAGACGACAGAATTTCATACATCCAGGCGTTTCAATCTGACAATTTCTCACATGTGCATATGCGCAATGCGTGTGCTCTAAAACTCAACCACGCTCGTTGCAAATTGCTCTTACTAACATCTAGTTAGTCGCACGTGCTTCTGCTTACGCTTCCACGCAAATTGTATCATCCCTTCCGAAACGTATAATTTTAAACTTCAGCACATGTTTTCGTCAAATATGCTGCAGTGCAAACATTATTTAAACGTCAACCCAAGTTAAAGTGTTTGTTTTTCACAAACTACACGAACGGTCAATGACAATTGCAAGTGCTATAATGCCACAGAAGGGGCTTACATTCTTGCATTAACGTCCATCAAATACCCCTTTTTAAGCGATGGTGTGATAAAACCGCACATAAAGCAGTGACCAAAAACCACAAACAATTTACATCACTTCGGTGCAACTTTTCAATACCTGTTCAAGCTACATGTTTTATTTGCCGTCCTTGCATGCTCGGGCAGGTTAACAAAAGGTGTGACAATCGGTTAATAGCTGCAAATAGGATGCGCATGCCACCCAATCTGGTCAGAGAGAAATCAAAGAATGAGCTTTATTAACACCTCGTGCGTGAACCTTCAGAATTTGGTTTGAATTGGTCATTCATATATGTTTTAAATGAATATTTCACGTTTCCAGTGCCATTCTCAATCAAAAGCTACCCGGTTTTAAGCACCTAAATAACTAAATAACTTGCTCAATCGTTTTAAATCAAAATGTGAACAGCACTCGGGCTATTATTAGAGAGCCTTAAAACACTTAGTTTCTAAAATGCATTACACTTGCACGCGAAGAATTTCTTCCATTGTGTACTTGCGAACGTATTTTTATTGCCTGTGTGTGATTCCTTCCCCCAATTAACCCGGCGAATGCGCCACCACGAGACAGTGCAAACAGTGGCTGTACTTAGCATTCGCTTCCTAAGTCATTAAACTGGCTGCGAGGGCTGCCGACGCGGCCAAGGGACCGACCGTACACCGTTGTCCCAGCGTGGCAGTAAAAGTGTGCACGACGCGCTGCCGCCCCGGATGCTATCGCACATTCAAATGCATCAAGATCAGCTGACGCAGTCGGGGCGTAGTAGTAATTCGCTTGCAAATCAATGGCAGCGAGTGAGAGCTTCCTTCCACTTTTCGTGTGTAGCGTTCTATAAATTGAGGTTCGTTGTCGGCCGGGCGGTTCAGTTCTTGGTCCGGCTCTAGGCAGTGTGGTGCTGCACGCAGTGAACGTGTTTGTCAGCCAGCGCGGTGCGCCTACTAGTTCGAACAGTCGTTGTTAATCGGTTGCGCTCACGTTCACGCCAGGCGGCTGGTGTTTATGGTTGTTTCGGGTTTCCGTCGGTGAAGCGAAGGACTATGGCACTGCAATTGGTGCTGCTGTACGTTAGTGCGGCATTGGCATTGGTCGCGCTGGTGTGCGTACGGTGGAAACGGCGGAAGCTGTACGCGGCGGCCGCCACTATGGATGGACCACCGTGCCTGCCGCTGGTTGGTCATGTGTATCTTATCTTCGGCAAAAGATGTGGAGGTGCGTTACGTGTAACCTATTGATAAGGCTCCTTTAAGCATAATGATGTGCTATGCGCAGTGTAGTTTTTAGTAAAAAGGATCATTAGATGTAAAGAGGTGTATAAATTAGTGAAAATGATGTTATTAATTTATGTTAAAAATGTGAAAATGTTTTCATGACGTGCTAATACTTCAATCACTGTGCAATTGGAACATATTCGTTAGCCCTTACTGAGCCAGTGCGACTAAATGTTCAATCAAACTAAGCAAATGAAAGTTTTCTTAAACTCAAAGAAAAGATAAAAACTGCCAGTGACATGTTGTGAGATAAAGTGTCAAAAGCCACCATGCTTTTTTTTATTGAAAATTACAAATCTAGCATCAGTAGATATTTTTCATAGGGATCTACTTATTTTCAGCGAAATTTATATGAACATTTCTAACCGATTTCGTTCGCCAAACTCGTAACACTTATCTAGTAAAGGATTGCTTTCGCAATGCGTTATTTGGAAGGGCATAATAATTGTTCATAATTACGGCTTCAATCATTGCTTGCCTTGGACTGGACTGAAGGCTAGCTTCGTAAGACCAGTATACTCCAGCCCTGGTAAACTGAGGCTGATATATAAATTTGTTAAATATGACGTGTTAAATGCTTCTAATGTAGTTTAAAAAAGCATTTTTAAGATTTAATTTAGGGAAATAAAACAGATCTGCTATCCATCAAGCACTCACGGACAATTTAACTAGTAGAATCTACTGAATTGATGTTTAACGAGTTCATTATTTTGTTCATTTATTTTTATTAATAAAAAAATATGCTCCTCCGATGTTTAAAATCGCATCTTCTATTTTTAATTAAACATGTCTTGGTTGCAAAAACTGAAGCGAAATGACCATGACCTCACACTGAAAACCTAATTTTTTTTCATAAACAAAATTTAATGCCAAACATCTCTCCCCTACAAATGATGTAGAGGACATTTTGCAGGTGTTGGATCGATACGCTCCACGATATAAATCCCCCGTCGGTGTTTGGATGGGTCCGCAGCTAATCGTCGGTATCAAGGACAATCCCGACTACTACCAAACGATCATGAATTCGCCGCACATGCTGAACAAGATGGATCAGTACACCTTTTTCCGGATCGTCAACGGTTTATTCGCTGCGCCAGGTAGACCAAATCCAACATCCGTCATTCTACCATGCATATCTGCAGCTTATAATGACACTTGTTCTCCCCCTCTAGACCATACTTGGAAAAATGAACGCAAACTGCTGAATCGCTCGTTCAGTCCGGCGATGCTGTCCAGCTTTGTGGATATTTTCAACGACAAAGACTTCATTATGGTGGAAAACTTGCGCAAATTCGTAGGCAGTGGTGAAATTGACTTACATCTGTACATTGCCAAATGTACCATCGATTCCATTTTTGGTGAGTTTGTTGTAAAGGTTAGGGTTTAAAGGTTGTGAGCTGTTTGTTAAAATTGGGCTTTGTCTGGTGCTTTAGGAACGGCTTTCGGCAAAGATCTCAACACGCAAGGAAACGATGGTGCCGATGAGTACCTGCACTGTTTAGATACGTTTTTCTCGCTAGTCTTCAAGCGCATTCTGCACGTCGAACGCTACCCAGAGAGTATCTATCGTCTCACCAAGGATTATCAAACGGAAACGCACTGTGTGAACATCATTCGAAGCATGTCGCTGGATTTGATGAAAGAGTTGAAAGAAAATGCAAAGCGAGCGAAAGCGACAACGAATGAAGATACCTTCGAGCGCAAGCCAGCACTTAACTTTGCTGAGAACCTGTTTGAGCTGGCGGAGAACAATCCCACACTGTCGGAGGAACACATCAAGGATCACATCGATACGATGATCGTGGCTGGACACGATACGACCGCTACCACCATGTCCAACCTGCTGCTGATGCTGGCAATGCATCCGGAGGTGCAGGAGCTGGTCTACCAGGAGGTGATGAGCGTGTGTCCAGACAAATCGAAACCAGTGACGATGGAGGACGCAAATAATCTTGTCTACACCGAGATGGTGTGCAAGGAAACGATGCGTCTCTTTCCGGTTGGTCCACTGATTGGAAGAAAGTGTGTAGCAGACGTTAAGCTTGATGGTAAGCTATTCAAAGACTTGGGTTGGGTTGATCGTAACGCACTCGGCATTGTGTTTTATCTTACATTACAGACAAGCACACCATACCGGCTGGCTGCTGTGTAGCGCTTGGTATCTACCAGCTACACCGTGACCCCACAATCTGGGGACCCGAGCCAGAAAAATTTAATCCGGATCACTTTCTGCCGGAGAGAGCTGCCGAGCGCCATCCGTACGCCTACCTGCCGTTCAGTGGAGGACCACGGAACTGTATCGGCATTCGATATGCCTGGCTGTCGATGAAAATTCTTATCGCGCATCTGGTACGAAACTATCGCTTCAAGACGACGCTCAAGATGGAAGATTTAGTTATAAAGTTTGCAATTATACTGAGAATCATGAACGGTTGTCTCGTATCGATAGAGGATCGGAGCTGTAGTCCGGTGTAATTGAGTGGTACTGTTTGATTGCGCTCGCCTGTATGACTTGGCCAAACTGTGTGCAAGAATACAGTAAAACATGGTGGATCGGTTGAAATTCCAGCTCCTACCAGAACTCCAATTTACTTCCCCTGGAATAATCTTTCCGACTACAATCACAGATGCCGGGAGCGGTTCATGACTAGTGATGATGCATTCTGGTGCAGAAACTGAAATGTGAAATAGTTAACGAAAGTGTAACTTCAACTCTGTAAAACAGTTACTCTGCTACTTGCAGAACTACGCAATACCCATCCTAATGAGATACACTTTCAAATAAGCATAGAGTTTAAGCTTTAATTGCTGTACAATTTTGTACACTACACTTGACTTGGGAAAGTTCTCTATAATTAATAAATCACTCCCAGTGCGGTCGACCAAACAGGCATTGTCGTGTATATACCAATTTGATGCTAACCTTTTCTAAAGCCTAACGAACTACCGACAATTAATCCGAACTGGTGTGTGAACTTTATTCCCCCTATCACATATTGCATAAGATTAGTACGGTTCATTCCCATCAATTATTATCTTTAGCAATTCAACGATCATATCTCAGACATCATTACCTGTTCTCTCGTACTTAAATGCTGCTGATATGCCGTCTCGATAATACGATAGTCTCGATCAACGTTCTAAATGAACAGAGGAATAGGTGGATTGTATGTTTTACTTTACACAAACCGAAAGCTTCCAGCATATCATTCCTGTGGCAAAACTGGCATGGACTATTCGCTATCTGGACTAACGACAGGGTAGCTGAATGATACCGCTTTTAATCAACTTAATCATACAAGGTATGTTGGTTGTACCTTTTTAAAACAAGTAAGAATCGGCTGTTTGGTGAAAAGCTACATTTCGAACGGCAGTTTTTTTTTGTCGTAAAATTATGTGTTGTAATGTTGTAATAAGTAGAACGGTATGAGTGGTGTAGGTCAAATAATGTGTCAGTTGACGTGAACACGCTTGGCTAATATTCACTTATATTAGATAAATTTCAATAACAGTAAGACCCGGTTATTATCAAGTCTATCCTTCTATATTATCCGAGTGGATGCTCATTTAGAACACGAGCAAGCTTAGATGCTAGTTAGAGTCGTTCTATTTCGTTTTGGACTAACAACCGTATTTAATATTGGTATTAGCCTTATTTGACCAAGCGAGATATTTGTGATAAATTTATGAGAAACAAACTTAATATTTACTGTACACCTTTAAAATTGACAATGACTCTAGAGTCGCTACGCTCCATCATACAGTCTGAACCTGAGTAATACGCATCATGTTAAAACAATTTATTTAAAACTTGGTCAATCATGTTAAAAATATTTGTTATTAAAATGTTTGTAAGTCTCTTTTTTTAAGTAAAAATATTTGTTATTAAAATACTTGTAAGTCTTAAGTAATACGGCCTGGCCGTCACTACCGAAATAAAAAAAATATTTGTAAGTCTTATTTAAATATCTCCAAAACATCGTAAACTCTAGCTGTATAATAAATGTTTAATAATTAAATACCTCTTTAAAAATTTTATTGATAAATCTCAACGCTATGCACATTCTATCAAACTTAAAATCTTCCTACGGTGCTATTGAACCATAACGAAGGATATTTTTATTATTATTTGGATTGTTATCTTAACCATTCGCCGACCCATAGTATTAATGTGGTATTATCATCATGAAAACCAATACTACTAACAAACGATCTTCGTAATATATGTATATATTTAACTGTGCCAACACTATCTACGTTACATTACACTAGTGTTACTACCCTAAGGTTCAGAGTGTTTGATCGTAGTATTTTATAATTTAACAACCGATGGAGAATGTATAAACGGTCGATCATAACAAATGCAGCGACGATGTCCTTAACTTAGGCTAATATTTCGACAACCGCTTGCACTGCCGCACTCTACCATATAAAAATCTTATTAAATAACTGTCTCTATCTTTCTCTTTCTCTTTCTGTTTCCCTCACACTCTCTCCCACACATACACACGGGGTTCCCTAAGACGCATTGCGCATTGAGTTTCAGTCCTTGTTTGGTAGCGTACACGCCCCGGGCAGGCCTGCCTGCATTAGCCCGAACTCGATCCGATACAGTCGCGCAGACTTGTACCCGTGTCCGTCGTGTTGTTGCCCACCAGCTGCTGATCTTCTGGTTTGCAGTCGTAATTGTTGTTATTATTCACACAGCCGATCTTGTCGACACATTGGTCCGGTACGGCGGGCAAGGCAGCAGGCGAGATCTCGCTGTTCCGATTGCACCCGTCCTGCCGCAAAGGATCATCCGAGCCCGCATCGACACCGTTCGTATCGTCCGGCAGCGAAAGTCTCGGTATCCGCTCCGTCAGGGACTGCAGCGTTTGCCGGTCGTGCACTTCGCTGAAGATGTCGATCAGATTGTTGATCCCGATCAGGTATCCATCCTCGTGATTGCCCACCTTCCACTTGCTGTCATGCGTAATGGCCACCGTCTCGGGCAGGGCAACAGTTTTGGCAAAGTCGATCAGCCAAACGCTTGCCTTGTGCCGATCGTGCACAAACAGCAGCGAGCTGCCTATCACTTCGTGACTTTTGAAGAACTCGGAATACTCCAGCGTCGCCCGGATCGCCTTCAACCGTTGGATGTATTTAGGCTAGAAATACGATGCGAAGGGAGGGATAAAAAAGATCCAAAGATATAACCATAGGTATCGAGCATTGTCCGGGGACTTCTTTTTTACCATTGCGTGCGGGAACCCGTCGGTGAATTCGCGAAACGCTTCACATATTTGATCGCGTGATTTAGTCGTTTTGAAATCCTTCGAACTCGTACCGTCACTCTTTTTAATACCCTAAAAATACAAAAGAAAATAACAAAAACGATAGATCGTTAATCTTGCTCATTAACATCATAATAAATTATGGTGAACTTGCAGACATTCAGGAACAATTGTTGAATTAAATCTGTCGCAGTGTTTCAGTAAATTAGTTCCAATAATTCTTCAGAGCGATTTTGGGCATAGTTAGATGCAGTTTTGAAGAGTTTTAAAGATATTTCAAGTTTCTCTTCTTTAGCAAATTAGCCGTAGCTAGATCAATGTGCAAATAGTTTCAGAAAGTTCCAGAATTCAACAAAATGGGAAAGAATATGGGGAAGAAGCAATATCACCGACAGTTTTGATGCCGACTACAGAAAAGACGATGTAACGAGGAAGCTGTTCTATGTTTATCCTTTGCAGCGAAAACAACTCGGCCGGATATTGCGTTTGCAGTGAATTTAACCAGTAACTAGTTTTCTTCCATTCCTGACAAGCAACACTGGTAAGCCGTCAGCCAACATTTGTTTGGAAAGTTGCAACAAAAGCTGCATTACAAAAAAAATATTTCTGGTAAACTAACAGAATATGCCGATGATGATACGTGAGAAGATCCGGACTGCCGCAGTGTGCTTCAATAAGTGCAAACGTTTTCACAAAGGAAGATGAATGGTATGCAAAGAAGCAACTGGTAGTAGTAGGTAGCATTGGGTAATCCAAGAACAAAACCTCTAAGCTTCCGTTAACACTACTCACACGAAAGCATAAAAAAGCAGATGTTTAAGCTTGGCTACATATCCACCACACAAAGTGATGCAAGTATTCTGACGGTTGTCAAAGCCGGAAGGATACGCTGGTTGGGGCACGTGATGAGGATGCCGGACTCATGCCCCACCAGAAAAGTGCTCGTCAGCGACCCGTTCGGCACGAGGCGTAGAGGAGCACAGCGAGCTCGTTGGCTGGATCAAGTGGAGTTGAACCTGTCGGAGATCGGATGCAACCGTGGCTGGAGGACTGCAGCCCTGGACCGAGTTTCCTGGAAGCGGATTGGTGACCTGGCCATGTCTTTTAGACGTGCTCGGATATGAGCGGGCCAAAGAAGAAGAAGAGACATATCCACCACACATAAACCAGCAGATCAATAAACGATTAATGAAAACGTAACAAGATAGTTTTTGTCGCACTACAGCAATCATAGATTAGGGAGGAGTGTAAGATCGTAGTAAGCTATTATGATGAGAGCAATAGTAAACAGGAACAAATGTGGAATAAGATAAATAACCTTGCTCTAATAGCTATGCTATAAAATACCTGATTCTTGAATGGTACAACAATCCTTGCTGGGCCAAAACGTACAAGAGCACTGATATGCTATGGTTTTTTTTCTGAAAATTAGTGTACCCAGCCATAACAAGATTGCATAAGGAGAGCTGCGACTTTACTTAGGCTTTCCTTTATTTATGGACTTGCAAGAATTTGTTTGCATATGAAAAGAGTAGTGCACACTGGCAAGCTGGCGAAACTGGCAAGAAAGGTCCAATTTAATATTTGTCCCGTGGCGAAATTATATCACAAAATTGCTGCTCTACGCGAAGAATTTTTTTGAAATATTTAATAATTCAGAAAAGGGAAATTAAAAAAAACTCCAAAAACAAAACAAAAATATCTTCACAGCAAACATAACAGATTCTCTCATTAGGCTCCGAAAAGGTAAGGGAACACGGGGCAATATGGGCACGTTAAGGGGTTTGGCTGTAGTGTTTTTAATTAAAAACCAAACGCAATGGTTTTCAGATTATTCAGAGCTTTAATGTTTTGTCTAACAATAAAAAATGCAACATGCCCTCTTAACAAATTATCATAAACTATGAAATTAAAACTGATGTTTTACATTCAGCTTTTATGTGACGCGAGGTAAAATAGACATACGAATGGGGCAAAATGGGCATGAGCGAAAAGCAAAACGTCATAACATTGGGGTAAGATGGGCACCAACATATGCGCTTAGGCAACCGGCACAGTTTCGCAGCATTCAGTAAGATTTATCTTCCCTGAAATATGAAATAATGTTGATGGATTTTCAGAAATACGTTGAATGCATAATATTTATGAAAAAACACTTACACCAGTAGTTAGAGCTCCATAAAGGGTGCCCATATTGCCCCGTGTGTCCCTATTTCGAAACAATTTGCCTCTGTTTATCCATCCAAGCTGATTTGAATCTTTGAAATCGATTCATTGGAAGATGTAACCGATACATTTATTGCTAACCCAAATAATCTGTGTTAAAACAAGTGTGTGAGCTCACTAGCTCAGCTAACAGAATATATAAACCAAATAAAATACTAAGACAGACAATCATAGATATATTCTACTGGATGGAATAGTTTTGTAGGTCATACACCTCTGTCACCACTTTATGATGAGCCTATGATAGCCAAATATAACATTATATCAGGGAAAAAAGTTCAAAAGATGTTTATCATCTTGAACATATTTCGTAGCTTTTCCGAAAAGCTTCAATTTAATTATCAGATATATTCTTTACGCAGCTTTTGTCAAACTATCCGTTCAGTAGGACTTTTTTTTTTGAGAAAAAAAATTCTGTCAGCTTCACGATATGCCCTCGTTTAACCGCCTGATTATTTGTATTGAACAACTACCCAAACAGTGCAGTGTTGCTTTCTACACTGTGTTTGGAAAACCCCGCACAGCAAACGCAAGTTCCATATGAGTGACACAGCTAAACAGCATCCGGGGCAAAACAAAACAGTTGCCACATCCTGGATCTATCGACGGAGCGACGGAGAAGAAAGATGAGAATGTTCCATGCAAGCAGAATCGAACACATGGCCTAATTGATGAGTAACGACCAGACGAACACATACCTCTATTCGAAATCCAAGCGTAGACGTGCTGGAGATGGTTTCCCTCCACACCATGTAGCGTGGCTTGGTGACTCCCTTAGCACGGTGTTCCTCTTCGGTGGGGGCATTTTGATCGATTTGTATCATCTTCTCATACATATCCTACAACCGACGAGCGAAGGGTTGGTTAAACGTCAAGCAAGGGTGATGGTCTGTTTTGAAAGTAAAGTTCAAGATACATACTTTCCGAAGTTTCGGCTTCTCTTTGGCTTTGGACAGCTCTTCTTCCAGGTATGTGCGCACACCTATCTTGCAGTCCATGACGCACGGTTGACAGAAATCGCTGAGTAAATCCTGCAGCTGTATATACGTAGCTAAGGGTTGCAAAACTTGAGAGTTAAGGAACGGTACTCATGTAGCTGCCTGTCATAAGAAAGCTGAAGACTTGGATCGTTTTTGAAGTGCCATTCTAATCTTGAATATGCAATAATTTACAAGTATCATGCCACATATTATCAAAAACCTGTAATAAATATATGTTTGTGTTCGAAAAGGATACATTCTCCATCTTCACTGTTCACCTGACCCTTGTATTCAGGAACGTAGGGTCTCAAGACATCCTTCATCAGTACCTGCGAGAATGGTGGAAGTGAGAAATAAATTAAAAACATTAATCAAACACCCATCGACCAAAGCTTTCACTAAACTTCTTCACTCACCTTAAAACACTTTTCCTCTTTGGGGCATAGCTTCTTCAGTACCGTACCCTGGTCCGGTCCCGCCTTGAAGTTTCCCTGATGCCCGGCAAGCTGCACCCACGGGTAGCGCTGCTTTTTGTACGTCTGGAAGAACGGAGTCCACTGTACGATGTTGCGCAACTTGCGCCATCCGGAAGGCTGTCAATCAGGGAAGAGAGAAACCAAACAGAGACGATTAATAATGACGTCAAATCGGTTTATCAATGCCACCGATCACAGCTATTGTGATGCGTTATGTAACGGTGTCATTTAAAGGTCTTAAACAAAACCGGCTCGGCGACACATTTTTAGACGTGCCGTATTCGTTACGGACACTTTCTTTAGTGTAACCTGATTGATGAAACCTGCCAGTAACCGCAAAACTGTTACACGGAGTTTGCAGCGGCGCCTTTAATGCCTTATTTCAGGATACCGCACAGCTTTGCGCCTCTGGATAAGGTGTCGCCACGCAACCACATCGATCAACATTCGTTACAGTTCACCGAGTGGCGTCGTATTCGATTTCCCGGCCACGATGCGCGTCCATCTAGGTCGTCTCATTACGGAAACGTCCAGAACCGGTGTAGCGGTCTCTGTTCTTTATACTGAAACCTCCACTTGTTAGGTTTCGTCTCTCGATCGATAGGTCAAATTTCTCTCAACAACAACCTTTTGTGACAGTTGGTAAAGCATCAACCTGCTCCAGTCCATTGCTGACAATATGAAAAGACAATTAATTCACTACAGTTCTACCATCTTTGCCTTCAATTGTCGAAGCTGTTTGAATGTTTCATTTCACGTCCAAACAATATGTTAAAAATGAATTTTATGTGACAACATGAGACAGGCTTTAAATCGCTTCCCATCTTTGACCTGTCCCAGCGCAGGGTGGAAGGGACAGTGTTTGGTTGTTGTCCTCTTCTCTTCCCCCTCCCCCCCCCCTTGCCCACACCCGCATTGTGTGTAGCATTTTTATTAACAGCCAGATTGCCAAACCGCCCGCTCTTTTCTGCGCAAGAGCATCGAGCTTACGTAAATGCTACCACACTTGAGGCTATCACATTTCTCCTCCAACCGCTCCCTGACGTCCGACGGAACAGCCGAGACTTTGTGTCACGGGCAGCCGTTTAACGGTCGCGCAAAGCCGCGTACGTTCGTCACCGATGTCGTGCGTAGCAAATGTCATGCGGTTTATTATTATTACTGTCCGCCTGTCGATTCTGCTCGTTAGCCGAACGTGCGGGCTGAGCGGAACCGGGAAGGAGCAGCGGGAGCTCGGCTTTTTCACAGGCCGTCCGCAAATTAAGCTCGTTAGCCCGTTGCGACGACACTACGCGTGATCGATTTGTGTCGCGGCATGTTCACCTGCTACAAGCTTTTAGTTCGATTAGGCTTACAAATGTATTTGATTCGAGTTTAGCAGTGCGTTAGATGCATTCGGTAAGCAAACACATGTTAAAAAGAGTTGGTGGGCACTGCGAGGCGATATATTGTGCTTGGTTTCGTCTTTCTTGGTTACACACCGCAGCACGTGTTAACGAGGCCTCGGTCCCATGCGGGAGAGCAAACCTCAGCTCGCGATCTGATTCCGAACAGTTATCAAGATTCATACGGATCGCAGTGGAACGCAATGACTTGAAGAAAAATAAGACTGCTCGTTTTGTTCTCCTCCAACTATAATTAGAAGTCCCTTAGCACATAGTCAGCCCATTGACCCAACAGGTCTGGGAGGGTCACAACGGAATAGCTCACCAATGCTACTGAGTAGGCCTCCTCGGTTTTTATGCAGTCTCTGGAATTCGCACTCAAGAAGCAGATTTGTTTGTTTAGCTTATCGTAGTGCAACGCTGCATATTGACAGCTGTAAATAAACAGCTCGTGCGCCGTCGTCGGTGAAGCGTACCAGCCTCTTTTACATCCTCACATCCGATGCACATGCCCTCGAAACTAAGAGTGATCAGAGTAGTAGTGCAGTACAAGCAACTCGTTCATGAATAATCGCATCATACGTCGCAGCTGCACAGATGAAATCGTACTCAAGAACTTAATGACGACACATCACGTTAAGGTATGTTTTACGAAAACTCATCTCCAATCATTTCTTGTGGTACACTAAAATTTAAGCAAGTTATCTCACATTTCCCTGACTCCATTTTATCACTCGCTAACAAACAAACCGCACGCTAGCCGTGCAACGCAAAACCCAACCCAGCATCACGTTTTGCGAGAGCCGCCTGGTGCGTTGCGAATCCAAACGAGCCAAAACCTCGGCCTTACCTTCGCGCCAGACTCATGCCGAACGTCCGGGACGTCCGAGTCCCACTCCGAGCTCAGATCATCACTCGATGCATCGCCGTAATCACGTGGCATCGGTACCTCCAGCAGTGACATCTGGTACTGCTCGTACCCGGGACACAGGCTGGCGGACTGACGCGGCGACGGTGACCGATTCGCACCCATGCGATGCCGAAGCGGCCCGCCTCCACCACCACCACCACCACCACCTCCGCCCACACACTCCGCCCTGCCACCCTCGCCCGCCGGATGCTGCAGTATTGGGAGCTGATTTTGATAGTGGTACTGCGAATGGGACGAGCTCTGGCTGCGCTGTCGCAACGGCTGCTGATAATGTGGCAACTGTGGCTGCTGATATTGGTGATGGTGATGGTGGTAGTGATGGTGATGATGATGATGATGCTGCTGCTGCTGTTGCTGCTGTCCTGCCCCGGCGTGTTGCTGGCTCGGTGCAACATTTGTACCACCGGTCAGTCCGGCCAGGTCCGCGTCCTTGGAATTTTTGCGACTCATGAGGGCGGAAAACTTGCGTGCATCGTTGGACAGCTTCCGGGTGAAGGACTTTTTGCGCGTCCGGGGCATCGTTTCCCCGCCGGACGTGCCAGCACCGGCGGCAGCACCGGCACTCCCCCCGTTGTGCTCGTCCCCGCTGTCCGACATGTTCTTCAGATGGTCCTGCTCCTCCGGGCTTAGGTTGGGAAAGTGGAGCAGCTTCACCGTCACCTTGTCGCCCGACTCCGTGAAGTACACCTCCTTTGCGCTCAGCTTATCAAAGTCCTCGTAAATCGTCACCGTTGGCAGCGTGCAGATAGGCATCGTTTTGTTGATCGTGCCGGGGCCGAACGGTTCGGTGTTTGGTGGCGGGTTTTCCCTGGTGTGAGGTGCTCTAAGGAGCACTGCATGACATGGGTAGGAGAAATATGAAGATCAGTTGGCATGCCGAACCTGAGGCGACTCCCATACGCCAAATTCACCAGGCAAAATGGTGTCCAAACACAGATCGACCGCTCTCTTTCTCTCCACCACACTCTCTGTTTCCGGCTCTCTGCACGTATCACACCATCATGAACCTTTGTGTCTCAACCGGGACAGAAAGACAAAAAACCCGAAAGCACTGTACGACCCAACCCGACAGCCAAGCCCGCTTCCGAAGTTAATTTGTCTTCGCGAAGGCACGTCAACCATCATCGCTGGAGCAAGTTTCCTTAACCGTATCCATCGCAGAACCTTACCCGATCATCACAAAATCGGGAATGGAGAAAAAAATGCTTTTCACCAACCAAGTGCGTCTGCGGTACCAGTACCCTCCCTCGTCGGGGCAGGAAACTGGACGCCGTTTTGTATCACCCGTTGCTACACGCGCTCGCAAACCTGAACCTGTCCGGCGCGGGTCAACAGCGAGGGAAATTTATTGCGGTACTTAACGACTTATTTGGTAGTTCGCCGCACCGGACCGGTTGCCTCGCAAATAAAAAGTGCTCCAGAGCGGCAAGCTACCGGACCGATTGCCGGTGACCACCGCTGGACGGTTTTGGACAGTGCCGGGGCATCAGGTGCCTTTATCAAACCGTGAAGGCAAACACAGTAATCAGCTTTGCATTATTGTAACTCATTGAAATTACCCCACGAATGGGTATAATCGATCACGGGAGGTTTCAGCTATATGGCATTGTCTCGTCGGAACCTGTTGGCGCTCCGTGCCGGGAGGCATCCCCAAAAAAGATGCTTGTCATTGTGAGTGCTGTTGGGTATCCCCAAACGCTAAAAACAATTCCAACCCAAAAAAAAGAACGCCGCCGATTGGGGTGAAAGGCACTCTATTGATCTTGCGTGATCTTTCCAATGTTCTTCATCCACTTCCACACGTCACGATAGAAAAAGTAAAGTACATCGCGGCCTTAATTGCCCGCTTTCGCCGGATTCCTTCTTGATCGTGTTGCAGTTCTAGCGCACTGCCAGCAAAGTGGATCTTTTACGGCACTTCTTCACCCTCTCTCGCTTTCACAATCTTGATGACATTTTTCTGCGGACGTCATTGCACGTCACGCAAAGATCTTGCCAAGATGCAGTTGGCAATGCCTTCCGAGGCAAAGTAAGGAAGAGAGAGAGAGAGGGCAGTCAAGCCACTGCACCACATCGCAATTGCACGGTGCAGTTCAATGTTTCAGCCGAGTACATTACGAGTCTTCCATTTGGAGCATCGCACTATTGTGTAACCGTTTTGCGCCAAGCAAGAAGGTTGGGGCAGTCATTTTTTTATTTCTCAACCACCAAGTCTGCTAGTTGCTCGTTTGATGCAACGAGGGTTTCGTGCGGCCTGGTCCGATCTAGCAGGCAAGCTGAACTTGATGATGATAAGGAAACGTCAGGGACGCCATTAGCGGCCATTAGAGATGACAACCGGTCCGGCGTGTATGTACGTGCAGAGGCGGGGGACCATTGCCTGTGGACAGTTGCACCACGGCTAGATTGCATGAGCTGGCTCTGGAGTGTATTTAATTTGAAATAAAAAAAAAAAACAAAATTCAACATATTCTCCATAACGAAGAACTTGAGAATTCAAGTCTAATCATGAAGAATGTGTATCCTATCTCAGTAACACTTTGTGTCAACTATGACGCACAGCTGTGCAGATCGTTACAAAACAACTAAAACAAAACCTTCGCCCCGTTCGATATCATCGGAAAAATTCTTAATTCAATCCTGTGCGTCACACATACAGTATGCGTGCGGCTCGAATGTTTTTGAATTTTAAAACACCCCCTTTGACGCAAGCTTCGGTCGCCACCCCGGGGGCGAAGAATTGATCACCCGAAGCCGATGCGCCACCCGGCTGTAAGCCATTCTGTGACGGTTCGATTCAGCACGATCGGCTTGATCGTCATCCTCCGTTTACCATCGAACTGGTTGTTGGCAGTGGGGCGTGAAAATGGCTAATTGATGACGTCGATTGCTCCGTTCGAGCTGGCAGCGTATTCACGCCCCCTTGTGACACATACTTGACGCAGGCACGTGAATCAAAGTCAAAGAGTTCTTTTGTTATTGCAAGAAGCGAAAAGACGAAATGATGACACATCCGCAAGCCATGATGCAGCTGGGAAGGAGGCAAAATCAAGAAATCGGAATCAAAGGCCCTCAAGCACAAGAGAACATTCTAACGAGGGAAGAAACGCTTACAATAACGCCCGCCCATGGTTGTGCCACTTCCAACGCAAACCGTCCCGGAGGATGGGACGATCGCCGCTCAGTGCTCATTTGCGCTTCTTTTCAACGGCGAAAAAGGTTAACCCGTAGGAGTTGACGTGTCTGGAGATTCGCTCGCCCCGGCCCGGGATTTAATAGCGGGAAAATGTTCGACGACTCCCAAACAGCTGCGTTGGCCGGAGCGCTGACATTGGAAGTTCATTAGCTCGGAACGGTTTCGATGCGTCGGAAGCCACCAACATATGCTCAGAGAGCTAAAGGGCGCACATCTGTCTGGGTGGGTCCGTAAGGTGTGAAATTATGTGCAGGGTTTCCCTCGAACTATCGGGGACAGTTGGCACACTTTCTGGAAACGATAAATCCTGTTGTCGCTCATTCTAGCAAAGTAATGTACGACAAATTTTGAGAATGTTTTACAGCTACTACATGTAAAACGACAAGTCTTTTGTTTCTGTCTAGACAGAAAAAGTAGTCTACAATCTGCTGCAGGTCCAGCTAGAATACAGCATTGTTACGAGGTTAAAAGTCTTGTCCCCCCACCCTCCTCTTTTCGGTTATCGTTCCTAGCAGGTGATGCCTGGTGAGAATGTTTTTCCAAACACGTAACCTCATTTCATCGCCCGCCCCGAACACTGCCCCAGGGCACTGATAGTGTCAGCGTTGTTTAAACAAACCAGCACAGATGGCGCCTAGAGTGCGTGAGTGTGACCACTCGACCCCTGCACCTTTCCCCGGGAGCCGATAGAAAGATAATCCGACCCATTCGCGCACGAAATGTCGGTCGAATTCGGTTCGGAAACTGGAGAGGCTGGAAGTTCCGATTCCCCCTACCCACCAACCCTGTCCAGCCTCCCGCGTGCGCGCCCTGTACAATGCCGCTTTCCCATCGGCGCACCGGTCTATTGCGATGTAGCGTTTGCACCGCGCGCGGCATTCCGTGCACGGGACGGCGGTCTATCGAGCGGTGTATTGTTTTGCAACTAGTCCCACCCTAATCTCCAGATCAAATATTTAGCCTAGCCGCGCGGTTTTTGTTTGCGATAAACACGTAGCCAGCGCGGGAGAGAAAGAGAAAACGGTCGCAGGACGGTCCCGAGACCAAGCGGGCCAGTCCAGGCCAGGATGACTGGACCGCCATGTTTGCTACACCCATTTTTTGCCTTGGTTTGTTTGAACGCGGGCCCTTGGTGGAGTTGACGCTGCAGTGGAAGAAATTGCATTCAAAGCACACTACGAGACACATCGCAACGGATGCTGCAATCACACTACGTACACTGGCGCGGCGGCGTACACGCTTAACACATGCTCGAGCAACGAGCAGCCCAAAGCACGCGAACTGCGGAAATGTTCATCTCACAAACTTCAGCTCCAACGTCCAGCTTCCAGTGGTGTCGCGACCGGTCGAAACTGCTCTCGGTTTGCTGTCGCCGAAGAAAGTGACCAAAACTAACAAACCGGTAGCTGCAGTTTACGTCCAAATTTTTGGCCCTCTTTTCAGTTGGCGGAGGCAAAAGTGAAAGTCTGCCCTGTCCTGTGCCCCCAAAAAGAAAAAAAAACACGGTTCGCAAAAGCACTACACACACGAAAAACCTCACGGGAGGTGTTCACACCGCGGTGCCCTGTGACACGGGGCACAACTTCGATCGACGCGCGTTTGAGTGTGAGTGGTCGCAGCAGAATTAGGTGTCGCTTTGAAGCTATGAAAACGCGACCACGACTACGGCATCGACGATTGCGATCGATTGGCGGGACGCGGATACGCAGGGCACCGTCGTGCGGTGGAGTATGCCGAGCGCAAAGTCTCCCAGCTGCCAAGCGATAACGCGCGACGTACATTCGCTGCGAACGGTGGTTGGAATTAGACTGAAATATCAACAATAGCGCGCTGGCTGCGGGCGCAGCACCCGCGCGCGCTCGAGTTTTGCGCAGGCGGCACCGCTGGCGAAGGGCTGACCCCGGGGGTGGCGGCGATGGCGCACAGTGAGGCGCGCGGATGAAGGCGAACGATCGTGATGGTGACGCTGATCGTTGCGTTCGCTTCACACGGCTCCGGCATTATCAGTAAATAGGAGCCGTGGGGCCGTGTGTTTGTGCGGCTGCAGAAGCTGTACGCTCACCGATCTCGCAACCGAACGGATGGGTAACATGTGTGTGTGTGTATGCTTGTGTATGTATTCGTTTGCAAAGCGCGAATGCGCGATCTCGCACTCTCAAAACAATAGCGCTGGATGGCACTGTGGGCATTGGCGGACAAATCGGCTTAAGCTTTTTTTTAAACATTTCATTTTAATATAATATGTGCCCTGTATGAGAAAGATGCAACAATGTTCCTAGTGTGATGATAATACGAATATGGGTTGATAATATTTACAAATACTTTTCTCAGCTTTTCTTTTGCTTCAATTAAAGTTCACTACCGTTGACTAAATACTACTTTTGGGGCAAAATATTTAAATTCTCCCCTCTTTATGATTGATATTATCCTAGTTTAAAAAATTGATCGGAACAGTGTATGTTGTTTACTATGGCCTTTTATTTATTGTATTCCCTAATTCCACTCGCATAAATCGTTTTGGTAAAGTAATCGTTCAATTTATCCACAAAAATAATATACAATACCAACGAATTCATGCTCCAGCATTGGGCTTATGTTTTCAAGCAGCTTTCACCACCGTAAATGCTGTGGTGGATTCGCGCTCGGTTATTTAAGCCTCCACTAGATGGCGCTTGTGCAGCCGTGACGTCCGAGGCAAAGCTCAAGCTCAACGAGCTTTTTGAACCGTGGATCGTACGTACTACCGAAGAGATGCTTACAAATAAGTAGAATAATTAAAAAAAGTTAGGAAACAAATTCTAGCTATTAACTGATTCATTTTTTTTTTTGTTTTAATTAAGTTATATTTGTGTTTCTTGTGTGTTATAATTTTCAGTGTACGCAAGCAACAATTTAAAAAGGTAAATTTATTCCCTGTTTGTCTGTTTGATTACTAAAAGCGGCGATTTGTGATTCATCCATGAATTAATTGATATGGGGTTGGTTTGGGGCCGTAGTTTTAGTCAGAAATATCCAATACTTATAGATAAAAAGTACACGATTTGGAAAAGTTTGTATAAAACTGTTCAATGCTGTATACAAACAGTATGAGTGTAAGAAGAGACACATTAAACGATACTATTCCACGATTTGTTATTCATCTGTTTCAGGTGGTAATTTTAAACAATCTCATTCTTTTCTCAAATCCAACTTGATTAAATTGATTTTTTTTTTTCAAATGTTTCCTGCATCAAAAAGAGCGATCTATTTAAACAACATTGATAATAATAACTAGACAAAAAATTTAAAAAAAATTAATGAAATTTCTTAATTCTACCTCAAAAACTCTAATAATTGCTTCGATCACATTCTTTCGCACCTTCTTGAAGCAATTGAAACATACAAACAATTCGATCCTTACACGATGAAACAACTAGTTGTTGCAGTAGGAATGCATTTAGGATCTAAAAGGATCATGTTTCTTTGGTTGATAGGCATACCCGTGACAGATATGTTAAATCTTTGTTCCATTTTATCCATATTATGATAGTCGTTAGGCAAGCAAATGAAAAACTTGACTAAGAAAACCCAAACACTCGGATCAAATTACAGGCTGAAAGTGTTGCTTTCGAATGGCTGTGACTTTTCATGCTCCAACCAGCCTGACCTTTCCAAATGGCCCATAAAACGACTTTGTTATTAGTACTGAAGAGGTTTTTGACATCTGATAATGCTACTGCACGATCGTTCGAAGCAACTGCGCTACAGAAATCTATTTCGTGATATAGATCGCGCATTATGGACCGATCTCGTATCACCTGAATAATTAATGAGCGACAACATTTAGACCATCCGACAAGGAAAGACAAATATGATATTATAATGAGCCCTCAATAAATGACCTTTAGTTGAGGAAAGGACTAAAATTATTCAAAAGCTACTTTTAGCATACCCAATCAAGCAAATTCTCACCCCCGCACAAATTTCTCGCACAAGTTCACCAACAAAACTTCAGTAAACGACCATCGTTGCAGTGGTAAACCACAACCGTGTCGGTCGTCTGTCATTGCGATTGCTGACATCGTTTTTCTTCCGCCTACCTTTTTGCTACCGCTCGCCATTTCCTTCGGCCCGATGGTGTGCCGATCGCCGATCCCGAGCAGACAGTCATCACACCGGCACACGTCATCACCCAGGATGAGCGAGCTCTGCGAACCGATGCTGCTGCTCGAATCCATCGAATCCGTCCGGATGAGGCGCGATCCGCCCGGGCCCGTCTGCTGCGACGCCGCCTCAATCTTCTTCGCCAGCAGCGTCTCCATCAGCGACCGCGGCCGGCTGTTGCTCGACGTGAACAGGGACATTGTGGTCGATCACGTTTCCACCGCACTTTTGCTCGCCGCTCACGCGCACCTCTTCCCCCTCCACCCACCACTTTGCATACGCTCGCACACACACACACGCACGATGGCTAAATTATTTGCTGAAATGCTTTATCTGCACCGCGGAGGGAAAACTATGCCGCCGCCGCCGCCGCCGCTGCTCACCCCTGCGGTTCAATTGCGCCCCCCCTGCCCGGAACCGCGTTACGACGCACCGGAAGCGAATAGCCAGTGCGTGCACGTTAAACAGTCACTCCGCGAAACGCACATCACAAGCAATTAATTAAATTGTAATCGTTAACCGTCGTTGTGTAATTAACCGTCCCGGCCTCTCTCTATACACCGCACAAGGGTTAATCGATGATCACACCTAATTGCACACTGTGAACCTAAAGATGAGGATGAAATAGGGGGAGGGGAAGGGTAGATTGGATAGTATTAACATCGGAATCGGCCAATCTGCGGCTGTCCCCCAGGATAGCCGCAACAATCGCTAAGGGTGGGCTCCCATTTCAACAAGGGAATGCAGCACCACCAACTCCCGACGGTACGAGACGATGAAGAATTGAGAAATAACGGCAACTGCCCGGACTCTCCCCCCCCCCCACCCCACTAAACGATAAAGAATGGAGATGATTCGGGCGGCTCGTTATTGTAAAAGTCGCATGCTTATGGACTAACGGGCGGCTCACTTTTGGATGGTGCAGATTGACAAGATCTGTCTGATCGTGAGATTACCTACATAGCTGCAGAAGCATCGCTATGGTTACAGTTTTTTTTCTTCGCAGCAGCAGCAGCTTGTGCGAAATTTTGATGATTTCATTCTTCCCGTTTTTGTGCGGATTTACGCAACGTTTCAGAAACGCAGCGGAGATTGTCATGCCATCGTCCCTCGGTGAGTTGTGCACCGCGCGCAACAAAACCACAACTGTCAGCATCATCATTAAATGAAACGATTTGTTATTTGACGTTGTGTCTGTGCTGCTGACGTGCACCTCAAACGGGTGTGGCTTGATTTAATAACATTTTTATGATTCATATTTTGTACCAAAAGTGTGCTCAAAAGGCAATCGTTTTATGTATTTTAAAAAGTTTGCTATATCAGCATTTTCCATTATTTCATGGCTGTTTTAAACCGATTGTAGTAGGTTTGACAATGCTCAAAATAATGGTAGTTTCAGATTTAATTTTTATATTTTCTTGCATGTTAACGAATATTTTAAATATTTTTGCCCTGGCATTTCTTTTGCATTTTGATAAGATGCAACAAGGTGGCATAAAAAAGCATGATCTATTAAAAAGATTTCTCTGCTTATTAACGCCCGAACTGCACCCATTGCAAGTGAAATTCGCTTTACCGACAGTGATACGAAAATAAACCAAACTTCAAAGGTGTTGTCAACACCCACCTCCGTGCACCATGCGCCTCCAGACGAAGGTGAAATAAAAATAAACGTGCAAATTGGCAGCGATTCTTTGTCACCCATTGCACCGGGCCTGAACGAAACATGAGCAGCAAAATGGGTAAGCAGCTCGTTTGCTTGTGACGACTGTTTTACGCTCCGTTTTGAGGTTGATGCGTGCACCAAGGGAGTTTGTCGAAATTTCGGCATGCAACGGGGTTGTTTTTTTTTTTTCGAGACACGAATACATACCATTCCCATCGTATTACGATGACGTGTTTACAATGTGCTTACTTTGATCGTTGGCTAAATGAACCGTCGTAAAAGCTTCAGATTTACAAACTCCATTCCATAAAACGTGGTCGAATTTTTTTTCGGAAAATTGCAATATTTGCATATAATGCCCATTGCGTACAGATAAAAAGTTTTTCAATGCATTCAACTGCCGTTGGCTGTTTTCATAGTGCGACCGGGCGAAGATCAACAACAAACCTTAAATGAATGTTGACAAGCAATGAAGCAGATCAGACATGACGTTTTGCACCCTAAAATACAGAAACAAGGCAAATAAATTCCTTCATTCCAATGTACACTATGTTTAGCATGAAATACTGTCTTCATGTGACAAATTATTAGTACTTTCTCAAAATCATGAACGAAGAATAAAAATATCTCAAAGTATAAGCGAAACGGCTTAGCCATTTCTTCGGAACAAAAATCAAGCATCAAGACTATGTAAACTCTTATTTGAATTTTTTTAACATTGATAATAAATGAATAAAGTTGCTAAAAGCCCTTTAAAACCTGCGAGCAAACTAAAAACAACTTTATGCGGTCGAAAAAAACCTTAAAACCATCTTTCATTTTCAGAACCTTGAACCGTCAAACAAAACTAATATTAAAAAAAAAAAAAAAACAAGTATTATAAAGCCGTTTTACTACATGAAACAAAAAACAAACCTTACAAACCCATATATAAACTTGTGTGGAATTCACCAGCACCATTATTCAGCACCGTTGCCAGAGGCGCCTCCATTATCTTTACTAAATCATTTTTCACCCCAAAAGTGTATTAGCATGCGCAAACACACATTAAAAGCGCAGATTCATTTGATGCCCCCGGGGCAAAGCGTCTTTTTGCACCGTTCCGTGCGGCAGAAAACCCTTTAACTGGCTTCTTCCAACCGATTGTCGACCTGTAATACGGCTGTGGCTTGTAATCATAAAACATCAAACATTAGCGGCGACCGAACGGACCAGGAATGTTGATTAGACGGGTGCCGTTATGTGTGTGTGTGTGTTTTATTTTTTTGTAGTTATTAGCATTCGAATTTGTTACTGTATCAGTTAGCTAAAACACAGCGCAATATAGAGATGACGGCGTGGAGATAATTTTCTTTACTTTTTATATCATTAAATCGATCTAATAGAAAACATGCAGCTCCACTACATTAGTCTAGTGCTACCGTTGGCAAGGGCTGGCAAATCCACAGAAAAAAAACCGGTAGCAGTCGATCAGGGATCGAACGTAACACCACCACTCCCCACCCCTCCCCCGTAGCGGAGTCAGACAATTGACAACTTGACAGAAAATTAGCAAAAACGTTTTATGAACCAGATACGTATCAGGTGACTTCAATGGCCGGTCAAGAAAGGCCGTCGAGCGTACCTGCTGCAGCGCGCCGGGCTAGAAGTGTGAGCTCGTAAATCTATCTGCCGCTGACATCGCACGACGGTGAAGAGGACCGACCGTCCCGGTTGGTGCCAGGTGCCAGCGTGAGCTTTAGTACGATCCGCGATCGCACACCGGCCCGTGACAGATGGTGTGAAAAATTATCGCAAAACAAAATGACCGCTTCCGTCCATCCTGCCTCGGCCACTGCAAAACCCAATCCCGCCGTCCGGCGCGACACTTAAGAGCTTTTCGCTGCTACCCGCCTGGAAGCCGCTTGTCATATTTGCATAAATTGATCGACTTCATACGGCTTCGCATGTTTGCCGACTGTCATCGGTTGACGGCTGGACGGCGGTCGACGATGCTCTAATCTCGCGGGACGGTAGTTGGCACCCATCCACTGGCTACAACTTGTCGCTCGCCTCCAAATACTGATTTCACCATCAGAGCTAAATCAGACCGAAGGCATACTCGAAGGCGGACTCCACAAAGGGAAAGGGATGCCAACACTCATCCCCGCATCCCTTCTCCGACCAAGCGTTCCCAACACCGTGGGCCCCTCTTCTCGCCCTGCCTTCCCTTCCTTCACCCGTCACACAATCACGGGACCGCGAAGCGATACATTTTTAATTAATGATTAACCACGGATCGGCGTGCGTAACGGTAGCGGAGTGCTGCGCGAGATCCCGTTCGTGAGTCCGGTTAACAATCACGGCACACGGGCACGATAAACAAACACTAAATCGACCCTGGCGCAAAGCACCCTGAACCCTAGTGCACGATGATGACGTTTGCCGCACGAGGTATTGTTTTGCGAGCAGGCGCTAAACGAAAAGTTAGCGGCACCAAAAACACAGTCACACCCAAGACACCAGATGCGAATGTGGTTGCACGGCGCGAGAAGTTCAAAATTGTGGCATAAAAAAAGGCAGATAACATGCGGCGCTACTTTGAAGCAACGCCGAAAGTGCGTCCCATAACGATAAACTTGCGCATTTTATGACTGTTTTAAGCTGAATGAAGTGCTTCCTAGATACGGCGCCGTTCACACGCACACCTCGGGAGGGGGTCGCAATTTTGGTTGTTATCGTTATCGGCAGTACATTACATTGTGTATTTTACAGTAATTTTCATAATACCTGTAATGCCTTGCTGAACTGAATAAAGCTATAACGTCTCGGGATAGGACAGAAGTGCTTCTTCTCACCATCTTCGATACTGCTTGTGCTGGTATAAGTTTAAGACAGAGAAATTTCGGTTTGTACTTTTTGAGCTCCACAAGCATTGCATTTAGGGACCGACTGAGGTGATGGAGACGACTACGACAACGGTCTTTACACGACAGTAGCGGAGTGTAAATCCCATCCGGACCGTTCCACCGTAGTGTGTGGACTGATTATCCTACTGCTCTGTATAATAAGTCGTCTAGTAAGCAGAAAATGACCGGCGTATGACTCTTGGAATTTGTTTAATGTTTAATAAAATAAGTTTAATTAGAAGAGCTATTTAAAAAATTGAGTAAAATGGATTTTTTTCGTTGTTTGTAAACTGATCTATATGGCAATTATACATTGCTAACTCATTGGAATTACAATTCAATTGAAAATAACTAATTTTGTCAACTGGTGGCCAGCCGGTCATTCTATAGCCTGAGGAATCATTTCACCTCACGAAACCTGTCGCGACGGACGAACCTGGGACTACATCGCACCTATATAGTTCCAGTACTCACGTATGCCTCTGAAACCCTCTTAGCCGCGCTCGAGAGGAAGATGCTCAGGAGGATTGTTGGCCCCATACGTAAGGAGGTATAATGGAGGAGCTGATACAACGACGAGCTATACGAGTTGTGCAACGAGCTCTCCGTTCTGCAGCGGTTTTAGCTCGCCCGGCTCCGGTGGGCTGGCAATGTTATACGCATGGACCCGGACGACCCAGCCCGTAAAGTGATAGGCCCAAGCTGAGGTGGGAAGATGGCGTTGTGGCGTCCGGCGAAGACCGCGAATTGGTTGTAGCGCCCGATAAGTAAGTATTTTTTATCAAATGTTTTTGATATTGCTATACGTACAAGATAATGAATATGTTTCATAAATAAATCAGCAGAAAATCATAAAGCCGTAACAAAGATTCTGTGGTAAGAATAATCTGTGTTAAACAAGAACTGGACGTAGACGATTTCATCTTTGGTTTTCACTTATCGCCCCGACTACATTATTAACCAACCGTATGCTACTGGCACATCAGAATTATAGTTTATTAACCAGTTTATCACCTTCATAAAAACTAACTAACTATTATTTTAATTATGAAAAAGCAATTCTTATGCCCAATAAATTAAACCTGTGGTACAGGACAGGTACAGTACTAGTGGATATTCCTTTTCACACAATTCATACCAACTGTAAACGATAAGAAAATTGATTTACGAACGTTTGGTTTAAATGTTCTGTAAAACAACCGATAAACTACTGCAGCCCCCTCTTCCACCGGAGTTAACACGTTAGCTCCAGTATCAGTTACAAGCATTATCCGCCAGGGGAGAGCTGTTTGCTCGTGCTCGTTCCCATGCCCGTGTCAGCCTAACCAAAATCCACATGCTTACAACACCGGTACAGCGACTAGACATCCTGTGGTGTAGTACATCTGGTCGCACACAAAAACATTTTCTCTTACCATCTCCACGTCCCTTCACGTTGGATCGCTAAACCAAACGAAACCGTACAGTGGCAAATGTATTTCCCGTGTCGGCGATAGGGTACACCTAGTACAGGAATACCTATCACTGGGAAACTTTTGCAAAACAGTGCTAACAACAAGTAAAAGCAACACATTGGCAAGCATATGTTCGATAGGTTGTTGATGCTTTAACATCTGTACATCAAATAATACACACCTTATAAAGGATCTTCTTCACTTCATCACCAGGCCACTACAGTAAAACAACAACCCAAAAAGCGTCTCGACCGAGGGCACCACCGTGCGTATTGTTCTGCACGATAAATTATTCACCTTTTAGCACCCTTAAGGTGCGTGTGATACGACCACTGCAGGGTGCCAAGGATGAGCGTCTGCACGGGTGCACCAGCGCTCGTCATGTTGTCGTGTTATCTTATCGCGATAGCACAATCTCGCCCGATCTACGCTAACAAGGTTTAACTTTCAACCGCTTTTGGCATAATGTGCTGCCTTCCCTGGGGCCGGCACCGCATCGTCGGAAGATGGAAAGGAAGCGCTGAAAACGTGAATGCCACTGATTAATCATACAATATTCATAAATCCTTTGAAGGATGATAGGCCCGCGATATCTTTCCGCGATCGGTGTTTTATTATCAGGCAAATGATAATAATTATTTATAATTACCCGCGCTAGCCGCGATTTCGATGCGGCCCATTGCCACGGGGGATGTAATAATCGAGGTGTAATAAAGAGGTGTATCGGGCCCAGTAAGCAGAAGGTGCGGACAATGATCCATTGCCGTGGCGCTCTTGCGCCTGTAGTTTTTTATTAACATGTTCCCTGCCCATCTCATAAATGAATTAATTTATAAAGATCTTGTCAGTGGTTCACTATAAACCCATTAGCAGTGGTTTTTTTATGGGAACGAGTCCATTTTATAGGAGTCGTACAAGCAAACCCTCCATCAAGGGTTTAGACTCTGTTTTTTTTTATTCCAAATATTGCTTGGATTGATCATCTTTTTACACTAAAACATTATTCCCATTCAAATATTTAAACTCATTGCCTGAAGGGTCAACACTGCGATGACCGAAAATAAAAATGATTATTCATCACGGGACCAAACCTCCAAAATCACATTGCAGAAGGATCATTGAACCATCCAGTTCGCCATCATCAATCGTGGTTTCACACGCCATACCTAACCCCCCGCTGATGGGCCCCCGGGTTGAGGGTTAGTAAGCATTAGCAACCCTACCTCCCCCGTTTCAAGCTATTCCCTTTCGATCATCCGTTAGAAGGTATGTATTTGCCCTCTTCTCCCGTGCTAACAGCTCGTTGACGCGCCCTCTCGAGCCGATTACCATTTGAATCGAACGCTTCGAATGCCATCGGATGAGTTTCGCGAAACGATGATCGGTGGAGGGAATAAATACCAGCTACGGTTTCATCCCCATCTCCAAAAGCCCTTTCTTTCCCGGTGCCTCAAGAAGCGAAAACGCACCTCCATGCCACTTTCATTCGTGCTGATCGTGACAGCGGTCTTCTGGTACCGCGTTGGGTAATGCTGAGCGAAATTAATCACACGATACGTGTGGTGACTTTCAGGACTAGCAATGCACCGTGCCCCCAACAGCCACGGGGACTGGATTCCGCCGAGGTGTGGCGTCAATCTCCGGGCGAGCGCACCATTCGGTGACAGCATAATCGATCTCAGCGCCAACCGAACGCACGGTGCATGCGGGCAATCCGCATACCGAACCGTTTTTGGTCGCGTCGACGCTGCAGAGAATAAATGCACCATCGGGGCAACAGCTGATAGTGCAACAGGGCGTGAGAGAGAAAGAGTGAGAGACACCGATCCATCTTTACAGCCTCCATCGCGGAGGGTGTCTTAAATGGCGTCTGATGCATGCGTCAGTCTTCTCAATCTCTGCTGCACTTCATTATTGGTGCGACTGAATAATTCATCGCTCATCAATCGATTACGGCTGGAAAAAAGGGGCTACCGAGGGGAGAGGGGGATCCCTCCATCGCAACATCTTGCAAGTGTAGCGCAAAGTAGATAAACACCAGTTAAGTCAACACAGCTAGACCAATCTCGCTCTCTCTCTCTCTCCTTTCCTTCCTATTGTCAGCTATAGGATTAAGTTTAAGGGCTTACGAGTGCTGGCTGTGTAAACGCCACTCTGCTCCACTCTGCTCCTCTATTTAAATTCATATTTCATCACCACCATATCCAAGCTGTTGCCTAGTGTGCGGAGAGCATACAGAGCAAGCGCACAGTTTTATTAGCACATTTTATTTGCCCACTTCGGGCACCCCACATTTGCAATAAAACAAACACCCGCCAAGACCGTAACCGATGGGACCGATCGTATCCATCACTAATTGGGCTGTACGAACCTACTCATCGAACACGCTTCGGACAGTGGGTAAAGGAAGGATAGCATCAACAGCATGCCTTCCCCCAAAACCCATTCCCGGTCGGTTGAATGAAACTGTCCTCGCGGCACGCACGAAACAAAAATGCAATAAATATTCCCATTGCAAATATCGATTTGCCCGCCAATTTGTGCGATCACATACGCACGCACACGAACCGTGCGGTCTTCCCGTTTTCCACCTGAAGGAGAGGGGGGGTACGGGATGCCCCGGATCAGCTTTTCAGCGGCGGGTCGTATTTTAAATTAACTCGTTTATTTAAACTTAATTGACTGTTGTAATTTACGACCTCGCGCGCTCACGTGACGCGCGACGATCACCCATTGTAGGGCGAGAAAGTTGCTCTGGCCAGAGTGGTGGTGGTGAGTGTTGATGATGCGGTCACTCCAAGCGTCCGACAACATCGTCAGCAGGGACGGCACATGTACACGTCGGAAAGGGACCAAGGACACGAGCCGGCAGGTCTGTGCCGTCTTTGCGGGAGGAACGTGGGGGGGGGGGGGGGGGCGTAGAGGTAGAGTGTAAAGCAGTTAAGAAGGGCTTGAAAGGTTTGTGCTCCAGAAACCGGCCAGTCGGTAATCGTAGAATCTTGGCGGGAAGCGAACATTACGCTCACTTATGACAAAATCCCTATCAGATGTAATCCATTTTACGGTGTGCTATTCAGTTCACCATCAGCTCGGTGTGCTTTTCGGTGGGCGGGAAGGTAGGGCGGTTTTTGGGTTCTGTTTTTAATTTTGCTTTCCGTACGACACTGCGTAGGATGGGAAGGAGAACCCAGCTGCCAGAAATGGATGATGCAATCAAATCTGGTTTCTCAATCATTTTGGGAGGTGACATTGCTGTACTGAAAATATGTATCAAATAACACTTGTCGTGATGGGTTGAAAAGATAAAAAGGTCGCAAAGGGCCGTCACAGCTGAAGAAACCAGAGATAGAAAGGTAAGTTAAGAGTCAGTATCAATACAGTTCATTTAGTAGCATCAATTAGCTTCAGACTCATTATGTATCCTGTTTAGCACAAAAAAGAATTATGTTTCAAGCATTTATTGGTTTGCATAAAGGTAAAATGAACGATCATAATAAGAACCAGTAATAAAAAAGCTCAATAACTAAAGTGTTGCGAATTATAATTCACAACACTTCTTAGCCGGTCTTCGATCGTTTTCCGATTCAAGTCACGACTGTGATATAAACTGTGTGATGTTTGGTATCAGTGAAGTTTGCTAGTTTATTTCTTGTTGGTGTACAAAACAGGCCCTTTAGAAAATAAGTAAACGAGCAAAACTCACGCAAAAATTTGGACAATTTTCTATAACTTCGAAGACGTTCATTTTTTAAATCCAACATCAATGGTTGGGAATGTTTGAGTGCCGCATCAAACTCTACCATATCCAGTTCCGTTCCCAATGTAGTCTCTTCTATCCAGCATTCAATGTTTTACCGTCTTCAGGATGTGAAACCTTTCTATTCGATGCTCTCTGAAATGTCTTGATTAACGTCACCCTTGACAAAGTTCGCTTATAAATGTAACCGCACACACCGCTTCACCATAACTGGTTTCTTTATCCTTTTTTTTTAGTCCTATCTCCTCATCCCTTTTCTCCTTTGTCGCTGCGCGCACTCGAAACACCATCGTTGCATATTTTTATTACAAATTTATTCCATAAAACTGCATAATGATAAAACAGTACCGCTTACCGAGCCGGCCCGAAAAGGCACCTTCCAGAGCCATGCCACTTGCTCGCAGAAATATATCAAAATTATGAGCATTTCGAACATTTCCCATCATAATTTACGACCATCATTACGCATTCCGGGCAAAATTTGAGCCGTCAGCTTCCCTGCGAAGCCGAAAACGGAGCACCTTACAGCTCGGGCCGCGATCATAAAAGGCGAAGAAGCTCGTAAAACCCGGCCAAGAATTATCGCCTCCCCATCCCGGGTTCGTGAGTGAGAGTCGTTTGCAGTTGCTTTAGAATAATGGTTTGCGATCGTGAAGGGAAATGCACTATGGCCAATAAATTATAAACCCTAGGCACAGTGGACCGCTCCCCGATACGGTGCAGAACACACATCGAGACGACACGCATCAATCATGGTTCTCTCCCGGCGGCGGCGGTACCACCAACTTTTCGGGAAACGATCGAAGCAACTCGGAACTGTACGTAACTGTATGCAGGTTGCTTAATATACCGAGCAGTATGAGGGGTATTACAAAAAAGCAAAAGGCAAGCTTACTCTTGTTCCCTGAAAACGACATCCTTCGTCCCTGTAGCTGTTGTTCCTTTTTTGTTTTGGTCAACCCGACACCGGTGACAGCGGGAGAAACTCAGCTCAGAAGGGAATATATGTTCGTGCCGGTGCCACTCTTCCTTCGCGACCAGGCCGGGGAGCTACGGTCGAGTCTGGGGGGGGGGGGAAAGAAAAGTGAATGGAAACCCGTCAAGTGATCACCGGTACAAAACGCGGTGAAAATCACTGTTGACAGCTGCAAAATGTCAATTTCATCAAAAAGCCATTAATCAATGCTGTCCATCGGCCCTGGTGCCGATCCGACCGAATCGATCCTGCAGTGACCTGCCGTGTCTCCCGGACGCATTCGAGTTGAAATCGTCGTTATGGAAGCGCGAAGCCAATTGCCATTTAACACGCCGCCCATGGCCCAGTTGGGACAAACTGTTCCGTCGACAGATTGATTTCATTGCTTCGGTGCTAAAGATACGCGAGTCGAAAAGCAGGGCTGAAATAAAGATATCACGCCTGGTAAGAACAGTACGGCGCACCGGTGGTACGTGAGTTCCGGTGCAGACCCAACGCCCATGCATACCCGCCCGCTCGACGCGGAACGCAGGCGGAACGAAAACAGCAATCATAATCATAATAATGTCGTCAATCCGTGCTGCATGCCATTTTCCTCCCAAACTCCAGGACCGCCCCCCCCCCTCCCGCTCCATTGTACAATGTATGCGACGGGCGTAATTTCCACCGTAATAATAATAATGCATTGTACACACTGACAACGATGTAATAACCCTTATTTATGATACTTATTGCAACAAAAAGGCACGGTTCCGGCAGTGGTTGTAATGTAAAGCATGTAAAGTGAGATCCCATACAATGCGGTCGCTTGCAGGGTCCGACGTCGAACGGCTTAATTGAATACCTTCGCGACCCCGCTAAACATCGCTCACAAAAGTATATCTTCTTTTTTCGGTGCAGCGATAACCCTTTCGCTATGTACTAGCGATATGTACTTGTGTAAGTGTGTTTATTACTTTTCTTTGTATCCCTTTCCTGAACCCGTCGCCGTCGAATAAATCAATAAACATTCCGCTTCAGTAAGGGGGCCGTAAATGAATTAATTTGAGATCGTTTATCGAAACCCGATAAACTCCCGTTCCAGTTCCAGCGAACGATCGATGCCAGCAAAAAAAGGGACAATCACACCAAAAAGGGACAAATCAATGTACATTCCATTTTTCAGATGCAGCGAGGAAGAAAAAAACAAACGGACGCCGTACGCACACTTGCAAACGAACCAACGTTCCTCAAAACTGGTGGGGCCATAGTTTGTTTCATGTCAGCGACTTCGACCCCGAAAAACGGTTCTCTTCGAAACGGAAACGGTACCGGCACGGGGGTACCCAGGCAGTGCATAAAATGTAAATCGACAGTCAAACCACGCTACGAAAACAGACACACTGTTCGCTCAATTTGGCAGGCTGGGGAACTTCTGGCTGGGCGAGGCGACCACTTTCCTCAAACTGACAAACTGCAGTTCGAAAGCATATTGCAGATGGGATTGGGCCGCGACGATGTTGTCAAACTGTCTCGCATTGTAAGACAACGGGGGAGCGATGAAGTTGTTTTTTGTTGGATTGTTGCTTTGTTTTTTTGATTGTTTGTTCGATTCCGTGCAGTCATGAACTTTGCCGAGGTTGAACCGGAGGATGTGCAGTGCTCATAAATTCGTACATACTTCCTAATTGATTAATAAAACGAAGCTATCCGGCTGAAGGGACGCAGCAGTGCAACTTTACATCAAAAATAATTTGCTTCCTCCGTCGAATAATTTGAGTACCGTCGAGATGAAACTAATCTCAGCAGCAGCGAACACTAACTTGCATCCCACAAGTGCGGACAGGGGAACGCACATGTCTCTGCCTTCTCGCGATGCCCAAATTAGGATGAAATAAGTGCACGGCCAACCGTGGCACACCGAACGCGTTTGGCGTGTGTGTTTATTGCTTGGGTCCAAAATTGGTGCGAAAAGAACCATTCGCCTGGGTGCGGACAGGGCTAGAGGCGTACCAAGCAGCAGGAAGATTGGACACCATCGCGCAGCCAGTGGACGGGCATCTTGAAAACCCTTTCCGGCCGCCGGCTCGTGGCTGTTACACACCAAAATGGTAATTAGTGAGCCCGAAAGGCTCTTAACTGGGTAGCGTGTGTCTGCCACTGCTGCTGAGATTGCTTGTTTTAATGCGCCTGCGAGTGTGTGTGTGTTTTTTATCGTCGAAAGCTATCGTTTAACGCACGTGACAAATGAAGCACTGCTGGAGCGATCTGCATTCTGGGTCCAGGAATGGTTCGCCAGCGATTTAATTGATAGCCGTCCGAAAGGTGCCGAAACGTCCATTTCGCGCGACCAAACTGACGCGTGATGAGAAGGCCTATCCAATCGGGCAGACAGGCGCTGGTAGAGAAGTTTTAAAGGTGTGAGCAATAATTCGCCAAATTACAGAGCCTCGTCCAGCCGATGAAGGACACCATCACTATGCCTAGTTGTTGCGGCAATCGTCATCTTAGTCTTAGTCGTCTCTTCAGTACTGTCCACTCTCTTTCTCTCTCTGGTTGTCTGTGGCAGCTTCATTACACGCGGCTCGGGGTACGGCGCAGAGTCCCCCGAAACGGTCGCAACTGTTAGTCACCAGATATGGGCATTCCAGAAATTAAGCCTAAATCAATGTCCATCCATTAGCCGGCCTGAACGGTGGAATTAGTGCGTCGGCGAGCCTGCGTCCTACAAATTGAGGGCTTTTATCTGTCAGCTCTCTCCCCCTCAAGACGCACGTCTCCGCATCTGAAGCGTTGTGAGAGGTAAAGTCTTTGAGGTTTCGGCTTTCGACATCGCCATCATAAACTTCAAACTTTCGTTGGGGGGCCGTTAAGATCAAAGGTTCGTTGTAGCTTCATTTCTTCTATTAAATTTGCGATTTCCAACAACCACACTGCCTCATTTGCACTGGCCCATTTCATTCCATCCGAATTCAAATCGCCTGCAATCCATCAAGGCTTACCAGCGTCGCACCATTCGTATTTGGGTGCTCTCCTCACGCCGAAACCTCCGCCCACCGTACACATTAAAGGGCTCGAATGGTGTAATGATGCAGTACCGCGAGGTGGCTAGTAGCGCTCGCGAACGAAACCCCGAGCGTATCTGGTGAACTATTTCATTATGCTTGTATGCGTGGTTTCGGTTGTGCCTATCATTTTTACTTTTATTTCTGCTGGCCAGGGAGAGGGAGACTGCCAGCCAGGCATCCAATCGATACACATCGTGCGTACAATCACCCGAATTCGTCGTGATCCACAGGACGCCCTTGGTCGTATCGACTGTCTCACGACTGCGGTGAAGAACCGCACCGAAAACAACACGCCGCACACAAACACACACGCTCAGCTATGCTTCGGTTATGCTCAGGATTTATGAGCAGCACTGATCACGCGCTATTACACGCTTCCATAGGGGGAAGGGATGGAGAGTCACCAACAACCAACAACAAAACAACAATAGTTGCCTGCCTGGCTGCCCGGCTGCCACTACCAAATGCGTCTCGATGCGTGTGCAGCACGCCACAACGGCGTAAGGTGATCGAAAGATCACGCTGCGTCCGCGCAGTGGCTTTTGGAGCTGTATGAAGCGAAATTTTCTGAAGCAGCAGCAGCAGCACCGACAGGTCTACCAACGGCACCTACGTCACCAGTTCAGCTCCAGATCCGGCGGCCTAACCGTATGCAAACGATGCGGCGCACCACAATAAGGGGGCCCCCAAAAGGCTTCAACAAACAGATGTAACCATTGATTGGGGTGCGAAGGGTGCGATAGGGGAGGGCTTTTTAAATTATTCCACCCGTGGCTCTAGGCAACTCAAGACGCATGTCATGTTATTTGTTGAGGGCAACAAGGGGGACTGTATGGTGTGTGTGTGTTTTTTTTGGTTGATCACACTCAAGATACACTATCTCGAACAACGCTCAGCATCTACACCAGTTGTGTAGATGCTGTAATGATAGTTCACGGCCCTCTGACCTTCGCAACGTAAACAGTTCGCGTTTCAAAGGTTATGGTTCTCGCCTGCCTAATGCCTGCGGACGAAGACTTTAAGGAAGTAACCGACAACCATGTTCAACAAACAAGACAAGGTGTGAAACTATTTTATCAGTCACTGATGCTGCCTAGTGTTTTCGAGTTTAATGTATACAGAACGACTTTTTTCAATTTTCCTGAAGTGCTACACATTCGAATTCGTCCACTGAAGATTCTTCTACTATTTGCTTGCAAACAATGACTCTTATAAATCGTTGAGTTGTACAACTTTTTAACTACGAAACGACTCGTGTTCAGCCTCCGTAAGCCTTTAGGATTCCAATTTTTCATAGAAAAGTTCAACATCCAATCCTTCCATTATTCATAGACCGCTTCTAAGGCTAGTCCCTTGCGCTAGTCTCGACCGTAGGCGAGTGACGCACTCGGACGATTGTTTGGTACACCTTTGTTATGCTTAAGTAGCTTCCTCGTTCGGCTTTGACATTAGAAGCGAGCAACAAAACCGACCATACAGTAGCCGATCGCTTTTCTAAGGGTAGGAAAGAAGTACAAAAAAAAAACTCCAGTCCAGTAGAAATGACTCGCTTTTTCCGGTAATCGACAACCCCAAAACATAAACAACACGCTCCCTTACTACGCCGTGTGCTGTCGTTACCCTTTCCAAAAGGGTTTTACTCGTTCCCTGCTCTAGTGTGTTTGCTGCGTTTGGTCTGTTTGTGCATTCACTGCTTAAGAAGATTAAGTTAAGCACTGCAAAGGAGTTCATGAAGCGTACCTATTGGCACACTGTTCACTAATAAACAATGTAGCCAAAAGGCCTTGCTTCGTTTTCTTGTTTTTGTTTGGTTGCACGAGGCGACTAATCAAGTGGAAATGGAGCCTGCGGCAATAACCAGCGAGTGCTCCATCTTTCACTGATTCCCACGAACAAATCGATTTGTTTAACAACAGCTGCAAAAAAAAAACTGTCACCATCCACAGTGTAAGGTGTGTATGTACAAATCGCACTTTTTTCTCTCTCTATCTCTCACTCTTGCTCTTCCTCCCTCTGCTCGTCTGTTTCCATGTGCGCCACACTAATGCAGACCCATCTGGCATGTCAACAATTTGTAGCATTCCGCTACGTACCGACCGTTTTAGGAGTTGAAACCGCTGGCAGCCCTTGCGCGCTGTTGCATTCTTTGCACCACGCGGCGTGTCTACGCGGCGGAGATCTCATGCACCAACGCAGTCGTGGTGCGCGGGAGAGGGAGAGCCTTGCCCCGATAGCTCGGTCCTGGACAAGAAGCAGGGACAAGCAGTAAAGGAGGGAGGAGCCCCGAGCTCGCACCTGGATCAAAATCAATCAAAGGCAAAAAACTGGTTGATATATTTCATAAATGTAAATTGATTATTACGATCGACACAAACACACACACGTACACACACACACGTACACACGATCGACAGGTTCGAAATAAAGACGCTAACGAATGTGCAGCGAGGCCCGCAGCGAGAAAGAAAACCGAACCGCAGTCTGTACGATGCGATCCGCCGGGGCATTTCTCGTCCTCCCTTTTGATTGCCCTTTCCCCCTTTCCCTCTCTCTCTCTCTCACTCTCTCTCTCTCTCTCTGTGTTTTCCTCTCTCCCTCGCGAGCACATGTTCACTTTCTCTGTTTCTTTTCGCCGCTGCAATATCCTCGCCCTGCAACCGAAACCCCGCGGAACCCTTCGAACGTTTCAATCTGCGGTCGATCGGTGGACCCGCTGGCCCCCGGCCGGCCGCAGATGCTGAAGAAAGCCCCCTTGCGAAAGCATTCGCGCGACCGTCGGTGCACGGTGCCATGCGGTGCCGTGTCCGCTAATCACTAAATCTATTTCAATTTGTCCCTCCGTTACGTCAGGAACGCGGCGAGCGTGCTGCCGGAGGAGCAGAGTATGGCGGTCGGGTTTCGCCTCGAAATGGTTGTTGGGCAGTGCGTACAGGTAAGATAAGGTAGCACTCGGGTACTGCTGCTGCACCGGCTCTGCCGTACCGCCACAACGAGCACAACAATACGATACACAGCCAGGCATGTTTATGACACTTTTCTGTATCTTTTTTTCTTTTCTGGGGGATTAGGAACCATTGTTGTCCCATCACGAGCTCTAGCTAATCGACTCGACTGACACAATTTACACTCGTATAGCACCTCGTATGCCACACATACAACAACACTAACACGAATATGGTCGCGCCTCGAACTTGCAGTTTCATTTTACCTCGTCGAAAGACACAAATCGGAATCGTTTAACCGGAGATCGCAAAACACAATACCCGCGAAGCGCGTAAAACAGCGCGACCGAATGCACGAGCGATGACTTGGCGACTGCAGAAGATCGTGGCGACTATACGCTTGCCCACAGCATCCCGCAGCAGATGCTGGAGCAGAATGGAAACGAATTGTTCACGATCCGGGCCCGATGGTGTTTCTCTTCGCTCTTGCATGCGAATTGTTCACGCTCCCCGCTCCCGGTATCGCTGCTTCTGTTTCTCTCTTTCGTTCCTCTCTTTCACTCGCCCTCGCTCCCTCTCTCTGTATTTTATACTTAGGATACAGGATACTAGTCCATATTTACTGCACTCTCTAGATTATGATGCTCATCTGGGACTTGCAATAGGAGCAATTTAAAAGGGCTGTATTTTTTGGGATTTTTCGGGTAAAAGGGAGCGGATGCAGCTCGTATCCATTGTATCGTATCCCATTAGCACTGGTGCCAAGATGTACTATCCTGCAATGGGTGCACTAATAAACCCATTATTTAAGTGGAACTTTAAATTAAAAGGAGCAAGACGCTAGTTTTATGCTATGGTACTTGTTTGACTCGATAAGACTCTCGTTGGACATTTCGCACTGAAAGAGTGCTATTGTTTGCAACTGTCACTACCTGACTAATAAGGATACACGGTTTTTTTAAAGAGCTTTCAGATCAATCCTTCAGAAAGTTATTTGAGTCACGGTTTAACAGGTTATTTGGAAAAAATCTTTTCAATAAACCAATGATATAAAATGCTAGTTTTTTTTTTTTTTTTTGTAATGAAATATCTTCTCCTTCATTCAACATTTTTGAAACTTTCTAGTACAAACCCCTACACCCTACAACGGTTGTTTTGAAAATCCTTTTGAAATTTTTCAAAAGAGTTCCCTAATAGCAAAACAGTCAAGGTTTCTCCTTCTTCCACATAGATTTTTTTATGAGCAAGAGCGAGAAAACACTTCAATTTTGCTACTAGGGTTTGAGACTTTTCCGTTTGGCTCTGATATTTTCAAAACCCAAAAGCTCATTCCTTCATTCCTTTATTTAACAAATCCCTTACTACACTCATGAGAAAATGGCTTTTTTGTCTAATATTAAGTGTCCTAATCCATCCAAGCTAATCCCATCACACGAATCACACGATGTACTGCAACATGAAATAGATAGAAAAAAAAAGATTTCCAAAACTGCTTACTGAAGTCCCTAAAAGCCGCCCAAAGTGCCAATTCTTCCCAACACTGACCAACATGAGTTTCAACTAGCAGAAACACCTCCATTCCACACCCTGCGACGTGTAATTTTGCCCATCTAATTTGATTAATCAATCTCATTAATGTTCCTAGCCGTTTATGGACGTGCCATTAGATGAAAGATTAATCGTTTCGGGTGCTAATTTTATCCGTGATATACATGTCCTACTAAACAACGGGCCTTTTGCTTTGTTTAGTTTTTCATACCCCGCTTTGTCTTTCCTTCAGTCCCGTCGGACCATTTACGAGGTAGAAATAAAAAAAAAAACACCAAACATGCCCATCCTAATCTTGTACGTATTTTTACCCATAACGCAGGTTTTGATACCCAACCACCCCCATCCCTTGGCTGTGTTTCCTTACCTTGCCCGAAATGTAGATGAATGACAGAAAGTTAATAACACGAGGTGGAAAAAAAAGCACGAAGAAAAGAAAGTCAAATATTTGTTACACAAAGAAACCATACACCCGGCTGAACCTAGTCGGGCGAAATCGATTTATCATTTTCTCGTCATAGTCTTGGGCGCAAAACAAAACCAAAATGATTTGTGTATTTGCTTTCGCTGATCCTCGTTCGCCCGTATGATCTGCCCGCTTGTTGCCGACCAAAAACGGGAGCATTTCGGACCGACCTTAGCTGTAGCGTGTTGTCCGGAATGTAAGTCATTTTTTCCACCGCAGTTAAAAAAAATGCACAGAAAGCTGTCTCATTACTGCCGCCGTATTGGTTAGTATTTTATAATCCTCATATTTTCCAGTTGCCTTTAAATGCTTGACGCTTCTAAACGGGACACAGCACATGCCAACGTTGCATACATTTTTACATGGCAGTACTGTTTGGCTTGAGGCACCGGCACCTTACACTCGCACACATCTTGCTCATTTACTTACTGAGGTTCACTCACAACGAATGGAAATGGTTCACGCCAATCGTTCCATGATTCAGCTTTCTGCCAGCAACAAAAGATTTCAACGAACAAAAGACGTAGCTACGAACCTTCGCTTGTTCGGTGCGCTGTCGTTCAGCGCAAATTAGGTATACTAACCTGGAAGAAATGAGGAGAATATATGCACATGTTACTATGGATTAAAAAGAAAATGTTTTTTTTAGTATAAATTGGAATTGGAAACAACAAAATTGATTAACATAGAAGAACTTTATTCTGATGTTCTCCGAGTAGCCGTTACGCATTTCTCTTATGAACTGCTTCCGTTTCAATTGTTATTTTTATTTCAATTGAAACAGCAAGGCCTTATGCTTCCCAACTATAATCAAACTCTAATCATATTTTATCTAAAATGCCAAACACATTAATTTTTGATTTATCAATTTTCATCGTATTAATGTTTTATGTAGGAGCTAAATTTAGGAATTTCTTTAATTCCATTTAACGGAATGAAAGGTAAAAAACTAATTTTCTACGATTGTCCTAATTGAATGCTTTAACCTGTTCACACACACAGGTTCATTTAACAAAAAGAAATCATTAGAAAATAGATAGAGAGTCACGCAAAAGCTAAGTGCTTTAGGCGCCTGAAGGTATGCAACGTACAAGCAAGCAGAGCTTTTCCTTATATACAGGGCTTGACAGAAATAGCCTCTCACCAACAATAATCATACATTTTAATTTATCTTTTCCAGCCATTGCCGAGCGCTTTTTCAAATAAAAAAAACTAGAACCTGCCAAATCGATGTTATTTAAACTTTTTGTGGTTCATCCCGCCAACCATTTCTACGAATAGCCCTCTTTGCCCAGCTAAATGCTATCGAAAACTTTATTCATCGTTTCAACCCCAAACTACCACGATGCAACAATTCACGATCCTGACGTCAACAACCCAACAGAGTAGGCTGATGAAATACAGTTTCTTAAAGTTCAATCTAATTTTATAATCTTCTTCGATCCATGCCGGCGGTTTGCTTGTTTTGCGTCATTTGCTAGTTCGCTTTCTCCACTTCATTCGCATTTGTTGCTGTGCCGATATAATCACGCTAAAGTTGCCACCCAATTTCCGCAGCACAGTTCCGTTTTGTGGCTTTTGTTTGTCGTTTGTTCGCTGCCACTACAAGATGGTTTCAATTATTTATCTCTACTCATGCGCATTGAATCTAAAAGAAACTATTTCATTTAATCAAACCAGAAAGCGTCTTGTTACAATCATTTGCACTTATTTGATCGAGTATTTGTCTTCTTTGTAAGTATTTGCTAAAAAAATTCTCACACTAGCCGTTTATTTTTATCATTTTTAAGATATGCCTTTTAAACAGCCGTACGCAGTGGAGGTTTCCACACCACCTTATCCGAAACAAAAACCGAACACAAATAGCGAAATTGACGATGATACAACAGGGACCGTATCGACTGATAACGTTTTTAGGTGAGCCAGTGAAGACGCAAAACAAAAAGGCACAGCCGTCAAACCGTACTGAGGGAGTGAAGTAAAGATACGAAATGGTCTCTCCGCACCGCTACAGCTTCTACGCTGAAATGGTCAGCTTATCGCACTGTAACAATGTGTAAATGTGGTCACGATCTTCACCACGCCAGGACAGTTGTCGCTCCCTATTTTTAACGCGATAACGGCCTGTTTGCAAACATACGCTCGGCTTTGCGTCTCGAGGTTTTGGGCGCTTTTCTTATATTTTGACCACAAAGTAACATGCAATCACATACACATAGACACAGTGTGCCACCAGCTAAAGGACCTTGCGGGTGAGCTTAGCTAATTCTTCAAATCCTCGCCGATGCAGCCGACAGATTTGAATCTCCTTTTGGTCATCCATTACTCATCCACACCAAAGTGCCTCAAGTGTTCGTTCCGTGAGTGGATGCCGTGCCCACATTACAGTGCCTGATCCCTCGGCATCACCGTTACAACTCTCAGCTTTGTAATCTTTTTTTTTTTTCTTCCGTTTGTTTGCTGACTTCCCCTGTCCTTTTCGCTCTCATCAGTCATTAAGTTGTTACGCTGCGATAAAGGCCATAAGCCCACACCGCCCACCTCCCCAAGCACTCCTTCCCCGTACCACCGTGCAGCTCCAATCAAATGCCACTTGATGAGAGCCAAATTCGAAACTGCCGTGCAGCTCCGCTTGCTGCGCAGCATGAACCGTTCCACCGTACCCCGCCACAATTGACGTCATTCGGCAGCTCGGTACAGTGCCGCCGGAGCAGACGGACGGCCGCAGAGGGTCGGCCGGTGCCGGTCCGAAGAAGTATATCGTTTCGCGAGCGCCAATTCCGACCGTGCGCGGGCTTAAGCTCACCTCCAGACGTTGAGCTTCTCACTTTCGTTGCAACAATTAGCGTTTGTTGCGCACAGCTTTTGGCTTAGAGGTTCGCCCAGAACACGGCCCCAACAATCGGCAGACCTTCAAACGAACGGTGGAAGAATGGGCAGACGAAGGATTGGTGGGCTGGCACGTTCTTGGCTCACCGTTCAACCAACTGCTGCCGCTGGACCCGCTCGCTCGTGGATCGCTTGTCCAAATATTATGACATCGCATGATTTTCTTCGTGCATACTCCAACAACCATTATCGGACTGGTACAACACTGTGTAAACGATGATTGTGCAAACATGCGACACGGAGGGAAGCGGCAATTGACACATGCGGGCTGACAATAGATATTTGGCCGACTCTATCGACAACCAATGCATTATATAGACCCCCTTAGAACATATTCTAACCGTCCAAAAAGCAAACGGCTCTCCGCTTCTTTATTTTGCACGTGCTCCGATCCAGACCCACATCCACTGCACGGCCACAATAATGTTGGAAAGCAGCTCTAGCTGCCCAAACGGTCCGCTTTAATTGACACAAATATTCCAAAACCCCTCGTATGGTCCAACACACGACGGACAGTGGTTTCCAGCCCACCGATCTCGCCATCCCGGTCGGGCACTGTTTATTCCCCCGGGGGCCGTGACGTCAATGGACGACCGATTTACTGATTAGGTAGCTTCGGACACATGAAACAATGAGGAGCAGCAGCAACGAACAGAAAAAAAAAACCTCTCACCCCTTTAACCGCCCTGTAGTTGCGCTGCGGTGGATGGAGTGGAAGGATCGATTGCGAAATAAAAAGCACGTTCCGCAAGCGCCTAACCATTCGCTGGATGCTGAGGAAGAATATGTTGCAGACTTCTGTTCGGTAGCGTACCCTGCCGGTCAGTTTCGTTTACGCTTCTTGACAGCTTTGAGTTTATTGAGTCAGTTAAAAAAAAACGGGCGTACAAAATATACAACATTATCTATCTACCTTCGATCGGCTCATATCAGACCAGGTTGCCAGCAGGGCTGGGCGTGAGTGGACTATCGCTTAACATACTTAATACTACTAGTGACGCTTCACCGCACCATCTACCGCTAAGTGTCGGTGGGCTACGTGACTAACCTTCTTTTTGCTGCACACTCGCACATCCCCCTGCTCTGCAGATGCTGGATCAGTCGCTGCTGCTACTGCTGCTACTGCTAAGGCGACTCCATTGCTGATGGCTGACGATTCTGGGGACGCTGGGGACGAGTGTTCGGTCGGTTCCTCCGCCACCGTGTCGGCTGGGAGCAGGTGGAGGTTGGCCAGCTTCGACCGCACCACCGAGTACCCTTCGTCCTCGTCGCAGCTGACGGTGGAGCAGGTCGAACAGTCGGACACCTTGCGCTCGGGCGTGCGCAGCCCGCACTGGTAGTCGCACCCGTCGAGCGCACTGATGGACGAGCCGCAGTAGTTCAGATTGCTGCAGGACGAGGCCGCACTGATGTCCGACTCGCAGTCGGCCGAGCCGCGTCTTAACCGGTGCCGCCGGAAGTACTCGATCTCCTCCAGCGTGATGCCGCACATCGTGTCGTCCGAGTAGTCCGACACGACCACGGACGGTGTCCGGACGTACCGCACGCCATCGCCCGTTTCACTGACGTAGCTTTGGGCCGACTCGCGCCGCGACACGGATGTGCTGGGCGGGCAGCCGAGCTGCTGCGAACCGGCCTGCTGCTCGGTGGTGGGCTCGGTGGCGAGTGGCAGCTCGATCAGCTGTGCCTCCAGTATCATCTTGCTGCGGACGACCGTCGGGTGCTGCTGGTGCTGGTCGCCGATGAGGGTCGCCGTCAGGCTGGGCAGGGTGGACGGTTCCGGGACGGGTAGCAGGGCCGCCCGGAGCGGAATGTCCGACACGCCGAGCGTGAGGCGCCGCACCTTGCCGACGGTGGCGATCGCTTGCTGCTGCTCCTGCTGACTCAGCTCGTCGTCAAGCCCGAGCGCCGAGTCCGAGCTGGACGAGCGCGTCACCCGGTCACGGTTCTTCATCGCTTCCTGTGTCACCCCGGTCCCGCTGGTCGTGTGTCCCCGGTCCTCCTCGTCGCTCGAACCGTACGGGCTGGCGGGCTGTGTGCTGCTGCGCCAACCTTCGTCCGACTGGGCCGGGCTGGAGCTGTCTGTCGTGCGGCTTGCACGTACCGCGTCGTCAAGGGACCGCACCGTACTACTGCTGCTGTTCGTGCCGTCGCCCACGAGCGTCTTCGTTCGGGGCAGCGATTCCAGCGATACTGACGCAGGTAGCGCCAGTTCCTTGCGTATGTCACCTTGCTGCTCTTCGCTCCCGTGCGGCCCACCCGCCGGCGCCCGCCCCCACCGTGCACCCTTATCTAATCGACTTTTATCGCCGCTCCTTACAATACTGCTCATAAATCTTTGCACTTCAGCCTCCTGCTGGCGGATGATGTTTGCGTACAGTTCGATCAGTCGCTCCACGCACGGAAAGCGGATCACTTCCGCCTGCCGGGACGACCGGCCACCACTCTCTCGCTCGTCCCGGGCAGGCCCGTTCTGCACGGGGCCGGTGGGCTTGCGGGCGCCAGACCCGAGCAACCCGGCATCTTCCAGCAGCAGTGCATCGTCCAAACAAAGCCGACTGTAGACGACCGTCTTGCGCTGACGCTCGCCGCTTCTATGTACACAGGCCGCATCCATCCGCGTCCCGTTCCCCGTGCCACCGATGCCCATCGCGGGCTTATCAGCACACTCGTTACGGTTGCTCGCTACAATCTCCCGGAACCTGGTGACGGTGGGCGCTTCCCGGCCGTCCGGCGGGCTCGCTCCACCAGCGATGGGGCCGTCCCCGTCGGCGATAAGCGCACTATCGCTCGCTCGACAACTGTTTGCTGTCACTTTGACGTCAGCGGGCACGGTTCTGGTGCACTCAAACTTTCCAATTAGGCCGCACACCATCGGACCCGCCGCCGCCGCCGCCGGTCCACCCACAGACCTTGAGAGGCCCCGATCGGTGCCAAACGATGACGGAGGCGGTGAGAAGGCTGCAGACGAGGACACGGTCGAGCGGGAAGCTTCGGACACGGTGATGGTCGATGGACGTTCGGCGGATGTGGACAAGCACCTGTCGGCCATTGCCGGCATTAGGGCTGGCGGGTGTGGGGCTTCTGCGCAGCGCTTATCTGGCGGATGACGAACGAGGGACTCATCCTTACGTCGTTACGTCGAAACACTGGTCACCTTGCACGTAAGCCCGAGTTTCCGATGAACCTTAGTCACTTGCCGGGGTGGAACGATTTGGGTAGCCAAGGTGTGTACGCATCGTCCCGCACGCACTGCTCATTGTCACTGGGATTACTCAATTAGGAGATGGGGGAGTGGTGCGGCGAGACAAAGGGCGAATGGTGGCATCAACACAGCCCTCCCGTCCTTCCCGCTTGGCGGCAAACGATAGTGTACGAGGCGGCGCTAGTGTGAGAGAAAAGACAAACAACAAACACAGAAACTCATTAAAATGTTTTATTAACAATCGATTTTACGTCAAACGCTATGGGGAACGAGATTCTGGAACGCTTGTCAGGCGTCAATGGAATTGATTGCCTGTCGCAAGAGTTATCATGTTGGCAAGGAGCGATAATCGTTTGCTTTCTTTTCCGTCTACTTATATTATTTAATTTAAACATATAGTTTCATAGCTGATGCTCATAATCACATCCAATGGTTACAAACTGATATAATTACCAGCGAAAATTGTAGCTAAAACTGCTGGTATAAAAAAATACAATAATTGATTATATTCATAAATCATAAACAATTGTATCCCATGCATCCTTATACGCAATAATCTTCATTTTTCTGACTGTATAACTCTCTTAAAATTATACGACACAATATTTCTCTCAAAACTTTTTGATTTTGCCTACGTTATATCACAGGAAAAAATATCTATCCGTCTTTGCTCCAAGAATAGTTTGTTTTGTATAATGTATTCGGTATGAATATAACAATGCTGTAAAACTTACAATTAAATCATAATCATAACAAATGAGAGTTAGTACAAGGGAAACTTCGTGTACATTCAAATCATGAACAATTAATAAAAAAAAGTCGAGGGTAAAAAATCGAATTTTTAATGTCATTAAATATCTGATGAACAGGTGTTTAAATATCTGATAAGATACTTTAAAATTTATTATTGTTCAACACTTTTTGTATTCTCATGGAAATGATTTAAAATATAACACTTCTTCTAGCAGCTAATTTTCTAAGTGATGTCGATCAAACTAGAGATCACTAGAGTAAGTCTACTAGACATATAAGCGCCGCGTAATTCGAAAGTCAGTCTTCACTACATTCGAAAGACAATGGTCCAAATGAGATTTGCACGCTGATCACTCTGACTCATCATGCCACTGTGTACTAGCTTGTTAGAAATTTTAACGCCCGTTTCAAAATAATAGTGTATTGATACATTTACCTTCTTTCAAATAGCTATATGCAATATTAATCAAAAATTTCCTCATACTCAATATCTTATCAACTCTTTGTAAGTTAAATGTATCTACTGGAGTGTTGGTTACGTTTTAAATGGTTATGGCCACTTAGCTCAGGAAACAGGAAATGTATCAGATAAGTCGACATTCTCTGTCTACTCTATTTCACAAATTGTTCATAGTATTTTTCATATGCTCAAGGTAAAGAATTTCCAATATTAACACAAACTGTTTACTCGTGACTGGTGCACTAGCCACGGCAGAGAACTCCATTTATTGAAAAGCGTGCAAAAACATTATTTTCATCAGTCTCTTGTTGATTGGTTTTTCAAAGATAAAATAGCTTTTTTTAATTTTAATTTGTTTTGATTGCATTATTTCTCTTCCCAATATTACTTTAATACCTTCCTTTCGTTTAGAAAAAAAACCCACAACCATTTCCCTAACATGCTTTTCTTCCCGCTCGACCGAAACGGATCTAACGGTCACCGATAGCCGGATCGGGTTAATGGCCCAACTGCTGTTGCTACTGTTGAGAATAAACACTTCCTACTCACCGATGGGCCTCTTTCTTTTCGGCGGGGAAGCAATGGACGGACAGCATAAAACCTACCCCTAGGCCCCCTCATTCACAGCTGGCACGCACACAAACACACAGCAACAGGCACACAGCTGTGCTTGGCAAGGCAGAGAAATTTTATGGCAGACGCGCTTTTTTCTACTCTCTGCGCTCTGCGAGATTGAGTTCCTAAGTCGCGGCCGTTCTCTTTTGAATTGCCGGAACGCTGCCCGAACGCACATTTCGCGCTGAGACAGATCGGCGCATAGACTACCGCACCCTTCCCGCTTCCCTCCGCTTGCCGGAGAACATAACACCGCATCACCACTAAGAGACCTAGCCCCTCCCCCTCCCCCTCTTACCCTTCGAAAACCCCCCTTTTGGGTCGCTTCTCGCCTTCTGCCGGCTGAGTTTCGTTCTGGCAAACAGGCACACCGATCATGTGCCACACACCAATGTAGGTCAATGTTTTGCCACAAACGCCACAGCGGTGGGCAAGCGTGGGCACGACAAGGCGAATCTAACATGACTAATCAAGCAGGGTAGAGAGAGAGAGAGAGAGGGCGAGAGATGAGATGGAGTAACAGAGAGGGAAAGAAAGATTTGCAAAGCCCACGGTTGTGGATCGCAACGTAGTGTCATGCAAACCACCCATTAGTGGACAATGAAACTTCAATATTTTGATGACTTAATATTGGAATATTAGGATTGGTTGCCAGACTGCATTACAGTCGCACACTCAAGGGGTTTTGGTTGATTTAGATGGCCTTAAGAAGGTAGAACAGGCTTCAAAGCATTTAGTAAGCAACAGTGGAAGGGTTTGGGAACCTTTTATAAAGATTATACCATAAATAACTTGAATATTTAGTTGATCGAATGATTAATCGAATGATTTGTGAATTTCATTAGTTAAACAAGTTTCCAGAATTTTTCGATCCTTCCATCTTAATGAATCTTTGGTAGATTCATGGTACTATATCTATGCATTGATTTATGATTTATGATCTATGATTTATGAATCTTCAAGGAGTTTTGTTTCTTGAATGATTTGGGGTTCTTAAAATACCCATAATGCTACAAAGATTAGTGAATCAGAAGAATGAAATTAAAACGATTAAAACAAGACTAATGTGCAGAATAAATTCCAATCTTTCGATTCATAAACTCTAAAAGGATTATTTCATTTTTATAATTACTTCATTAGAGATTCAATTCATGTAATCTAATTCATATGTGCCCATAATTAAGAGGAAAGCTTTTTTTTTCAAAAGAAGCTTACATCTTAATATCCAAACTTAGCTCAAATAGAACAAGATTTAAGTAATTTGTTAATGTGTTATTTATAACACAACCATATTTGTTATTTAGCTGAATAAAGGTAAATCCCATTAAAATATGATTCAATACATTTTGATGTGTTTTTCCGCACATAACTAATTTAACGATTTAATTTGGATGCTGCGAGACTTTACGAAAACACAATTGCAATGACTGTAGGCGCAAATCAAGCGCTTTTACGCTTATCACATACATCCATCTTAACACTTTGCGATACGGAAAAGAGAGGTCTTGCTCCCGTCCAAGCTGCCATTCCATTCCCGAAAGCATCACAGTTTAGTATCGACGTAAATCTGTGTACAAACGACGCATTCCTCACGCAATGGCAAACGGGTGTGCGGGATACACCTTCCCACAGCATGCGGCCCGGTGGTACACAATCGATCGACCATAAATCCCTATTGTTTATATGATTTAAGATTCAATTATCCACCGATTTGGGAAGAAATACAGATGTTACTGGTTGCGTCTTAAGCGGTGGAGCCCGGCGGACGGTTGTGAAACGCTTGCGTGTTTATTCTTTTCCCTGCCCGCCATTTCCATTCGCTACCCTGTCCCTCCCCCACCCCCCCCCCTCGGTCCCGCTTTCGTTGTCGCCAATGTTTACGGCCAAAATCGATCGGCTAAACGATCGAACCAATCGAACCACCTCCATCCTCCCGCACCATAAAAATGCCAATGTTACGCCGTGCCGCGAAGGGCAATGAAATTGAAAATAAACGCTCGAGACGAAGGCGCGTAACGATTTTCGGCTGCCTGTTTGGGCATCCCATTCACCTGCCACGCTTCACGGTGCAAAAACGGAAAGCATATTGGCATTTTAAATTCAATTTTATTGGCCTACACAGGCTTTATTGGCTGCACAGGACAGGGTGCAAGTGCCAAATGGTACCATCCTGCCGATGGAAGGGGTGCTGGACGTGGAGCGTTTTTTTTTTCTTCTTAATCTCACATGTTGATTGTAATCTGGCGTTGTATTGTGTGTGCTGTGCTGTCTGACGCACTGACAGCTGGTTGGATGTAGCGGTATCGGTTTGTTTGCTTACCGGGTTTTTTTTTTGTATGCCACGGATCATTTTTGGTGGCCACAAATTGCGCTGTCGCTAGGCCAATTGCACATTTTGCGTGGCATTGACGCGGCTAATGCGCGTGCCAGCTGTGCAAATCATCGCCTCCTATGTGGCACAAGATCAATGCAGTTGCGTTACGATCAGCCTTGAATTGCTATTCTATTGCTTGAACGCTCCTAACTGGAGCTGGCAGGCGAACTTGCAAGCTTATTGCAGTAAACATGTGTTGTAGATTTTCTGTTAATTGCTCTTAAACTCAAATTGGAACCATTGTAAAAGAAAATTTAATTATAAAACGCCACAAAGCGAGCACAGAGAGGGATAGCAGCACACGCTGAAATGTGTGACCGACTCTACTCATAGTGTATCTAGTGTTGGGAAATTGAAGAATAATTCGGAACGGAACGGAACTAGGTGTTTTTGGAAAACGGAACGGAAATGGTAGGTTAATTGAACCTGATATGGGGCAAGGGGTTTGAAAATATCATGACACGAGGGGAGGGGGGGGGGTTGCTGGATGGTATGTAGAAATACTTTGCGGGTGTTCCAACTAATGCCAACTTTTTAAATAAACCTACCCGTCCGATCCTTCCGACCGTTCCAACCGTACCAATCGCACCTACCGTTCCGACCGAATCTGATATTTTAACTGTACGTACCAGGTTCAAAATTTTGTGTCTAGGTCTGATCATTCCGTTTAAGGATCGGAATGAACCTACTAGGTTCACAATTAGTATCATGGATGTAAAAGTCCTGCTCAAGGCGGTTTCTATTCTAAATTTCAACTTCTTCTACTGAAGAAGATTCTTGCCTCTTGGTAAGTTAATGAACAGACCAGCGAGATATATGATCGTCACTGCTAACATTATCTTCCGATTGTTATACAATGTTTGAACATTTTGAAGCTATTTTACAATTAAAAAAAAATAATTTAAAAATATTATGAAACTCTTACTGGCATTTCTGCTGGTCTAGATAAATGAGCGTTTAAAGTGTGCACATAGATGATGATTGAGATGATTGAAATGATTGAAGCGAAGAATAGTCGCAATAGTAATATAACAGTCCGGTGGTGGATGGAACTACGGCGCCAGCCTTCACACGACAGGAGTACCCCAGTCCTCATCTGGAGGGTGTGGCTTCCTCTACCTTCAATCATTTCGTATTCCAAATTTACACATTTCTTTTACACATTTTATACATTTATACATTTACAGCCAACACGAATCATGATAGAAAATCATCGTAGACAAACTTTGTGTAGCACTTGAGTTCTAATTAAAAACAAACTCAACTTGAAAAGAAATGATTTTGTAATCCGGTATACATTAGTGATGGGCCATACGATACTTTTCACGGATCGACCCAGAGTCGAGTTCGATCCTGTATGAATCGAGTTCGACCCGTGGGTGCAGCGAGTTCGGGTCGACCCGTGTTTGCAGCAAACTCATATGCGAGTTCGACCCGTTGGTGCAGCGAGTTCGGGTCGACCCGAACCTAGGTTGATCTGAAATGAACTCGCTGCACCCACGGGTCGACCAGAACCAACGGGTAAAACTCGTATATGGTTTGCAGGACACACGGGTCGACCCGAACTCGTTGAAGTTAGGTATACGACCTGAACCGCTCCGAGTCGCTTACGGATCGCTCCGACCCGATGGGTGCGAGTCGACCCGCCCATCACTAGCATACAAAAATAAATATTATCAGTGAAAACAAACAATTACATTTATTAATGCACTTATGCACCACAGATAAGACCCACTGTTTGCTATTTCTGTCTCTGCTTCTTCCCGTAACCTCTCAGAAGAAGCATTCATTATGATTGTAGCTTGTAGCTGTAGACACCACTAATGTCTGACTAAATTTGTCGTAATAATAATTATGCTTCTAATTCTGTACGAATATACAGGTAAAAACTAACTTTAAACTCATTAAAAAGATCCTTTCTTCAATACATTAAGAAGGAATCTGCGGCTAAGGGTCTTCAATACAGCGATCCACCGACGAGGAATGTGCCAATAAGCCTCGTATTAAATAAATTCGAAACATTTTCACTCTCAACAAAGGGCGTCACTTCTTCACATGGCGGTGCGAGCTGAAACAAGCAAATACATGCCTTCTAGAAATGCTCTTAATCAATCGCTTGTATCGCTACATCCTTACACATGTTTACTCTGCAGCTGTGGGTCCGAACAGTAGGTCCAACATCGACATTAAAATGAAACACGCGAACCCTCTTGCGATGCTCAGTGCTCTTCCCCGTTCGAAAGACAAAATGGGTCAATGCCATGTCCGGCTGTTCCGCACATGCGTGTGCTATCCGGTCGCCGATCGAACATGCAAATTGCATTGTATGCATCTGCGGTGCACGGTAATCGATTTGCCGTATCCCCTTATGCGTTCGGGCGGCACCGAGCAGCATGAAAGCTCGGCCCGACCCAAAGCATAAAGTGGTTGAGACAAAAAAGCAAAACCAGTCCCATTCGTCCCTTTTCGGCTCCATTTTTGGAAGCCTGCGGGCAGCGTCCACGTCACTTTTACTTACCGCTAACCAGCTTCCGACACCAGCGCCACCGTCGAAGGGGGGAATTGGACGGGATAGAGAAGCAGGAAGCCGTTGCACTTGTGCGAAAGCGTTTTAAAATGTCACCGCCTGTTGCTACTGGGCGCTGGAGCACTACAAAACGGAGAAGGGGCCGCGTTCTTCCACAGTTCCATCGGATTTTGGGGATTTGCAAAAGCAACATCGTTAAGCTTGTGCGCGGATGTCGAGTAACATCCACTGGCCGGGCGCAATTTATCTATTGTGCCCGATCTTTTGCGCCTAATTGTAATTTATTCGTTTAGCCGCGGTCGGGTGTGACCGACCCGGCTGGAGTAGAAGCGATACGGCAGGCCAACGCCAACGGGGTCACAGTCCAGTGACCGATGTCGCCGCTCAATCTAGCCGCATCGGGGGATCGAGACGAGATTATGGTGTCGGGCGTTCTGCTCGGGCGCACATCGTCCACTTTGTGTAGCAGTGGAATGATGTAGGCCACCGCGCAGCTCAATGTTCCAGGGTGCGCGTTCGCTTCGGTGATCGCGGTGCGACAAGCAGATCAAGCCCGAAAGCTCCGCATGCGCACAACCAATTGAAACCCATCTCGTAGAACGATCGGGAGCCACTCGCTTCATCTTATGTTTGCCTTGCCTGGGCCACGTCACGACACGGCGTGTGGCATTGTGTGCGATACCGATTGGTTTGGTACGCCGCCCGCCACATTAACATATCAATTGGCGATTTATTATGCGACACCACCTGCTAGCCTATGGGACGGGGGGGAGGGGGTGCGAACCCTCACGTCAACCTGTACGTGCCACTACGTTCGCCAAAGACGCTAGAAAGATGTAGTGGAAGGGAAGGGGGGGGAGGCAATGGTTGCGGTAGCGGCCGGTGTAACGTCGACGCGTCGGACGTCCGAGGGCGTCACGTGTGAACTTGACAGTAATGAGCGCAGCACCAGCAAAAAACGGCCCGATACATTACACTCGGCAACAAAAGAAGCGGCAGCGCAGGAGCAACAACAACGACGACAGCAAAAGTCATAAAAATACAGAACCCCGCTTGCCAAACGATCGGGCCGGCGGCGGGTGTGAAGCCGTTTTCGCAAATTAGCGGTTTCGTAGCCGAGGGCGAGGCCAGGGTAGCAGGGTGCATCACTGGAAGATGCACCCAGTTGATGGATGGGACGTAGCGATTGGCACGCGGGACACGAGCGTGATGTTGATGGAGGATTGATTGCGGTGAAAATGTGTTTTACCTTGCCTGTTTTTGCCCGTCCCGTCATTCCCCGCGCAGTGTCCCTTGGATGATATCGTGCTACGGGTGTGGCACTGTCACATTGGCGGGTTTTACTCCAAATCGTTGATCGTTGTGGAAAATATACAGCAAGTAGAAGTGTTATTTTATGAAAATATGGGCCAATTGCTAAACCAAACGCAATCGTAGCATCACAAGAAAGTTTGCTAAAAACGCTTGCTTCAATACTCCCAGTTTGCTTATCGTACAGTTTTTTTTCCAATTCTATGAGAATTCTCCTGATAAAATCATTGTAAGTTACTCAGTTTAATATTTGAGACACGTTTATATTAGAGCGTTTTAAGATCCAAACAATAAAAGGACTGATGAAAACTTATTGAAATGAACGTGTGTCTTACGACACGCGGCACGCACGCGTAAACTGTTATTAACATTTTTAAGGTGTGTTTAAAATACGAAGGAAACTATGGGACCTTGAATCGGACAAATTACCCAAAGGGATGACCGTAACACTGTTTTAACAAGTTTCGTTCTGATCCTCTGCTATTTCTTATGTACATAAATGACCTGTTTAGGATCTTACCGAAGAGATAAACTATTGTCAGCGCCTTCAACAGATGATTGACCCGTTCGAAAAATGGTGCTGCAGAAACGTTCTAAAGCCAAGTCCAGAATAATGTCAAACTGTTGTGAATAATGTCAAAAGCCGAGCACCGACATACGAGATCTAGGAGTCCTATTAGACCACAAACTTGCGTTCCGAGAACATCTGGAAAGCGTTATCAACCAGGAGTTCGCCAAATGCTGGGTCTTATGATGAGAATGTGTATAGATTTTCGTAGCTCAATGTGAGAACATTCTACTGTGCAGCTGTACGGTCTATTCTGGAGTATTGTTCCATTGTCTGGTGTTGTCTCTTACAACTCCAGCAATAGGTCAATTGGAAAGCATTCAGCGCAAATTCACGCAGTTCGCATTGCGACTCCTTCTAACGGTCTAACCGTGTTCAGCCGTCTGATTACCAACGGTGTCTTCTGCTCCGTCGGTGGCCTCGATTCGTTAAGGCGTAAGAACATCCAGCGAATTTTTGGCTTACGGCTACTGTGTGGCGAAATTGATTCACCGGTGTTGCCTGAAGCTGTTCAACCTGTTCGCACCATTCAGGCATGTTAGAGCTAGCCTCAATTTTCTACATCAATGGTTAGAGTGCGTCTTCATGTCCATCTAGCTATGAACACTGTGTTAGAGAAGTCAAGGGTCAATCGATTATACGTATACACCTACCACGTCCGAAAAAAAAATTCAATAAATAACCATAATAAATTTATGGTAGAATATGTCAATAAGCATAACAGTATGACGTACAGCAAAAGTCTCAGCAATAGTGAAGATTTAAAATTCGTCTACTTTTAGGTATATGAAATTGTTGAATCTATAAAAATAGGAATTACGATGCATGTGTGACATAATTCTCACTTTAATTCAGTAAGGTGTGTGTTGAAATATGAAGGCCTAAAATGACTTTTAGCTTTTTAATTTCTTATATTCTAAACTCTTTTAAATTATGAGTTAGAAAAATGTTTTTTTTTTTTCGGTGCTGTGAGTAATCTTTAGCGCTCTATTCATTCAGTTTTGTTTCAATTTCAAGCACAAAGAACCTGCTTTTGGATGGTGGATTGATTGCTTAACCATTACTGGTGTTAAAGGCATGGTAAGTAACTTTTTTGTATTGACACTTTAATGGTTTACACACATCTTCACAAGCAAAACCACAAATAAAAGGACACAATATGTTGTACATAATCTCACGCTTAGTTTGTAACTTTGTAGTAAATAGGACATATTAATTGGAAACAAACGAAACCATTTAAGATAGAAAAACACTTTCAAACAATTGTTAATGAAATATTTCAGGATTAGTGGGAATCGTTTCTGCGATCGATTCAAATTATCGCTTCTTCAGCATGTGCATTGCATTGTACATCTTTCTCTCCTTCTCTCTGTTTATAAGCTCCATCCATCCAACGGCATGATTGACGATCGTTGCAACCTTTCGGACGGCGCAACACCGTCTACCACTCGGTCGCTACACAGGTAGAGTGGTTGGATGCTGCGGATCCCGTTCAAGGATATGCCTCGCTCGGAGGATCTCGGCCCCGCGCCGACCGAACTCGGCCCACCCTGGTCCTTCATCCCATCCATCCAGCGCTCCGTTGCACTGTTGCTCTTTCACTCTTCTCACCTTCTTCGTTTCCTGTTGCGTGGTGGCGACCAGTTCCCACATAAATCCGTACCAATCGATCTTTCGGTCGGGTTGGACGGTGGACAAGAAACAGCAAACGCTGCGCGGCGCAGCACGATTTGGCGAACGCGCGGTGGAAGTAATTAAAGCCTTTCATCTACCTGCCCGCAACGGGTGTTTCTGCCTGGTGCCAAACTAGCCCCACCATTCTCTTACCGTGCCCGCCACCCCCCCACCCCCTTCCTTCTCCCACCAGATCACCATCACCTGTATGGGGCTGACACTTTGGCGAAAACGGTTCACGTTCACGCGGCACCGCAAAAACCAATTCCGCCGCGCCAAAACCAAAACACCCGAGCAGCGAGCTGAAACCCGACACCCACGGAGACGGGACGTTGGAGAGAGGGAGGGAGGGTGTTTCGTTTGAGAGGGTTCGGTCTTGAGGGGTTTGAGGGGGTGCTCGCACTGACGTTCCAAAACCGGTGACATTGATCAGCAGGTATCGGTGCACGGGTGGCGTGTATCGTGGTCGTGCGTATGTCCTTTTACGGAGCCCTGTCTCGAATATGATTAACGCACTCGATGGACAGAACGCAAAAAAAGGGACGGAGACGTCAACCGTACACACCACCGGGTGACACCGCCCCGCTTTGGTCTGGCTGCAGGGCAGGACCCCCGCACTTGGGCCCTCTAGGGTTTGCAGTGGTGGTGAGCCCAAAAAAGAAAACAACGCTCGTAAGAGAAGGAAAGACCAGGTACGAACCAGAGAGAGAGAGAGAGAGAGAAAGAGATAATAAGGGTCAGTTAAGGGAGGGGAGATTATGCTGCGAGGGTGCCTTCTGCAGGCATATTCGCTAACGATCCGCCGAGGTAAAGGTCAGCGAAGGTTGCAAGAAGCTAAAGCGAGACGAACTTTCGGAGGAAGGGGGGAGGGGAAAGAGGGAAAGTTGGTTGTTGAGCAGGAAAAAAAACAATACATTTTAAAGAGCATCGCTGATAAGAGCAATGCTTCAATGAGAAGCATTTTTGCATGATGGTGTTACATACTCGCAATGCTTTTTTCATCATTCCCGAGTACCCACAAAACATTTAGCCTTGACATTGCATTTAATTGTGGTTGTGGCTGCTGATTTGTGATAATAAGCTGTTGTTTTATTGCCAGTTTTAAATACTCTAATTTGATGCAAACCGTACCAAACATCCAATCAAAGGCCGAAATAAATAAGTTAGAAGCAATTTTATTGTATTGTTTGTTCAGGTTTGAGCTATAAATGCAAATCCTCTAAAGTTGGCCTGCCTAAATAAGCAGATCAATTTCAACTGTGAGACACATTGCTGGAGAAAGTGTGCCATTTGCTACAATATTGCTTGCACACATGCGACTTGCCCACTCGACCTTAAACTATCATCATTCCATTCGATCGTCATCGATCCGATGTGTGCACCTACCTTGAAGAATGCAGAGAAACAGTGTACCCAGCTGCGTACCGTATTGTTGCACTATCCCTACCGTACCGTACGCGATGTAAACATTCGCTTCGCCCCGGCCGGATTTGCATACGCTGGTTAACGCCACCTGCACTAACTGAACGCCCTATGATATGCACGTTGTTCCCATACTAGACACACAATCCCAACCGATACGATCCCGCTGGCGTTGCGGACTCTCCTACCTTTATGCACACGTTTTGCTCACTCGTGCTCGAACTGAATCGAAAAAAGAGCCCTAATCCACTTTCATACTGCACTGAGCTGAACCCACCCCGCTTATGCGGACTCGCACTGCACACGTTTGCCCACAATCGCTCTTCGCATGGACGGACCGATGCAACACTGCACTTGATGCCGCTACTGCAACGATTAACTGTGTGATAAAGATATCATACACGGACGCCACTACACTGTTACTTTTATTCAATTTTTGACACTTTCCTTCAACACATCTTGCCCTGCCAGCTGCGGGCATTTGCACCGCATAACAGAATTCACATCCACTGGTACGAGGGGTGTCTTTCGGGCCCACCGACTTAACCCCGTTTGCTGGTTCGTAGATGCTGCTGCTGCTGCTGCTGGAGTCACCGCACAGTAACCCGCTTTGCCGCTTGCGCAAACCACCACGCGTACACGAAACCGGCGCGTTTTCGGAAGCACGTGCAGCGAATCCGATGATTCGAGACGAAAGAAACCAGCTGAGACTGTGCAGGTTGCGCGAAACCGCCAATGCTCTCTGAGTTACTTTTTTTTATTTTTTATGTTCTCTCTCTCTCTCTCTCTCTCTCTCTCTCTCTCTCTCTCTCTCGCCGCTCGCGGCTTGGTGGTGGCGAATCACTCACCCTCCGGTTGATCTGGCAGTAATCTTTAAACCCCTTCCACCCTTAATTCGATTTACGCGCGATCGTGCAACGTGGTAGCACCCGTCGGACAAATGTTGGTCAACTTTTTATGGCTGGAATTCACAGACGCATATAGTTTTCTCGCTCTGATTTTTTTTTTACAAAATTCTTACATTGGTTACAATCATTTGTACACTTTCAATCCAATAACAAGAGTTCATCTAAAATTTTCTGAAATTTTTCCTTTCATTATTTTATTTAAAGTATTTTAAACTTTTTATTTTAAAATTTCAGATGTCTTTCAGCGTTCGCCCGCAAGTTTTGAATAAGTCGTCGAATCTCTTTTCAAAGAAAGATAAGGCAGTGGACACAACACTACCAATATCAAAAGATTCATTTCAAATATTTGTTTTCTATATTAAATGCTTTCTGGAATTTGAATGCTGAATTTGAATGAGACTGTTGTAACTAATACTGCAACTGAAAAGAAAGTTTCGCAACATTGCGCTGTTTGATTACCAAAAATAAATCCTGTTTAAAAAATAAATACTTTTTTATATTTAAAACCCCTTACAAAAACATTTAGTCGGTTGATACGAATAATACTGATGTTTCAATGATTCACAACAGATGAAAAACTAATCGTAACAAACGGTCTGTACCTAGAACTTAACGCAAACGAACCGTAGTTTGGTGCACATTTGGAAGTAGCCAGAATATGGCTCTACAATCAAAAGAGTAACAATAAACAAATAATATAATTAGTCATCTACAGTTTATTACAGAGCTTCTGGGTAAACAGTTACGGAAGTGCATAACAAACAAGCAAAACAAACTGATGTTACAATTAAAACGTGCCGTTTTTTCAATAACTATGATTGCGTATAGATCCAAAGATGTGACGAAATATTTGTAAATATTCGACATAAAACGAGCAAATATTAATTATTGTCATAGACGTAGACACGATGATGAATTTGTTCGCTAAATGTTTCTTAGAGATTAATTTTTATGCACGACACAACGCAAAAAACGCTTTACAGCTGAGGTAAGTGATGATTCATTGGCTGCCTTAACAGTGTAGAAGGTAACAACGAACAGTGTGTTGAGTGCTTAGCTTATCCAGGGCGTAGGATACAAACAAATGTGCACAATAATGCAAAAATAATGCCGTTTACCGAATGTATTCTCTGTGGACGAGTGTGTTGATGTGTGTTGGTCCGTTTGAATTTAAGACAAATATTATAATAAAAAAACATGCATCTCCAACAAAACACACTCACACACGCCAGCCTACGACGACCTAGCTTCTAACGAGGTAATGAAAGATTGCATTAACTTTCGCAGCTCCAGCTGATCCTGGGCGATCCGTTCCAAGCTCTGCTCCATGCGCGACATCCGGTACTCGATCGAGCCCACCTTCTCGCGGCGCGAGTGCAGAATTTCCAGCGCATACTTTACGATCTTCCCGTCCATGTTGTTCAGACACGGCATAATGCAACACTCCGTGCCGTACTTGGTGTTACTCTGCAGCAGTCCATCCACTTCCAGCTCCTTGTCCAGCGCAAGATCACCCTTCTCCACGTCGTGCGCGTACCGGGGCACCAGCGACGATATCATGATCGCGTTCGATTGGTTTGGTTTTACCGCGATGTACTTGAGCGGTTGATTGTTCGAGAAAAGCTGCAAGCTGTTGGACGGGAAAAACCATGCTAACCGTTCCGTTCTGTGGAGGGAGAGAAGAGGAATAACACAATTAGTCATAAAACAGAAGGAAAAAAAAAACAAATGCAGGAATGCAGTTCACCACTTACATGCAACGAATGGGTTTCGATGTTTTCAGTGCATTTTCATACTTGTTAATAAGAATCACCTTCTGTGTAATGCCAATGATTTCCGCTTCTGCCTTAATGGTCTGCAAATTTGAATAAAAACTGCGACATTAGCAGATGGGTTCAGCTACAGCTGCGATCTATCACAAACCACTTACCGTTGTATCGCTCACAGCGAGACCGTTCATCAGGTTGAACAGCACGATCGAAACAAAAAACAGAAAGAGTGCGAATATGATGTAGCTCAAGCTCGACTGTTGAAATTTTATGTTCGCGGCTTCAAATTCCCCTGCAAATGTAATTAACACGTTACAAAGTGTGCCCGAACAATAAACGCTATTTATAACATTTGTGCGGAACCGCCCGGTGGTGGCCGCATCATTCGGCCCCGGGAACATTATCGATTAAACACATGCGCGTTCCCATGAACGCAGTTTTCCCAAGCACAATGGGGCCGACTAATCGTATTCAAAGCCGAGAAGGGAAAAAATCACTCACCGAGGGGGTTTTCCCACTTTTCCAAACCCTCTTCACTCACCGGTCAACATTACTGCTGTCTTCATCAACGCAAGCGGAACTTCCCCGAACTGGTTGAACTGATCGTCGTCGCCGTCGGCCTCCTGCATGCCCTCAGTCTTGTCGGTGGTCGCTTCAACCGGATGGCGGACAGTACCGCTTACGCGGAACAGCGTGTAGAAACTGAACGCAAAGGCGACCAAAATGATGGAGTACAGCACCAAACACTTGAGGAAGTTCTTCGAAACCGTCTTCAGCATCACCATGTGCGTCGAGATGGACAGCACCGGGAGGGTGCCGACCAGCAGCGTAAACTCCAGCGCCGACAGCAGTATCACGCAGGCCGATGCGACACGGCGCGTCTCATCGCCGAACTCGCGCATCAGAACCGCCCCGGACGCAAGGATAAGCAGCACCTCCATCGCGTTCTCCGCCGAGCGGACGTACACGCGCATGTTTAGCAGAAACTGGATGAGTTCACGGGCGATCAGATAAACCCAACCGGCCAGCGAGAGGAAGTAGAAGAACAGTTTGAACGGTGCGTCCTCCCGCCCGTAGCAAAACACAACGTACGCCGTGAACGAGACGAAGAAGATCGTACAGATCACCAGATTGATGTAGAAAAAGCAGATCAGCTTCAGCCACTTGAGCAGCAGTATGCTCGATATCACCGGGTGTCTCAGGAGGCGCTTCGTGCTGGACGACTGTGCCATGCGGACGATCGGTCGCATCTCGTCCTCGTACGGTAAACCGCTAAAAGGAACTAGTTCCGAGTTGCCATGGTTTGGTTTGTGGGCGGGCGGAATAAAGTTGGAGAAGTTTATCCTCACCTCGTAGTCCTCGTCGCCCGGCTTGCGATCGTTGTTGGTGACGCACGAGTCGAGATGTTGTTCAAGCAGGAACGAGTCCATCTCACTGATCGGCAGGTCCCCCAACAGATCTTCCCCACCGATGTATGCACCCTTGGCCAGCAGCAGCTCCTGGGCGTGATCGATCTTGTACCTCACCGCGTAGTGCAACGCTGTGCATCTTTTCCCATCGATCTTGTCCACCTCAATGCGCGGATCGTTCAACAGGATGCCCATGCTGCGGAAGTACGGACACTTGTTCTTGTCCTTATACACGTCGATTTGCTTCACGAGCAGCGATAGCAGCGGATCTTCATTCACTAGTTTTACCGCATCGGCCGGTATGATTTCCAGCAGCCATTCAAGCATCGGCACATTGCCCCGAATGCAACACTTGGCCAGCAGGCCGGAAAGGAGCTCAGGTTTGCCGGCAAATTTCCTCTCCACTAGATACCCTTGGACGAGCCGTTTGGCAGCCTGCAGCTTCGCTCGATACACCGACACGGTCAGCAGTTCAGTAAAGTCTTCTTCACGTGACACGTGACCATTGTTTTGCTCGCAGTACTTCTCAAACGCCTCGAGAAACTCCTGCTCCGTGGCGGAAGATAGTTTATTCCTCAGCACTTCCACCGTAACGTGTTCCATGTCAATCTCGGGAATGATCGTACCGGGAAAGTTTTTCTCGATCGCTTTCCGTGCCTGTTTTCGGCGGAAATCTACGTTGACGCTGTAGTTTTGCAAACAGTAATCAAGAATCTCTTTCCGCCAGGGGTCACTTCCACCGGTTACCAGCAGTGCTATCGGCGAGACACTGTTCTCATCGGTCGCATTAATGTCGGCGTAGTACTTTAGTAGCAACTTAATGCACCCGAACACTTCCTTCCAATTGTCACTGTCGATTTGCTCAAAGAGCAAAAACAACGCCGTCCGATCCTCGAACTTCTGGTCCACCAAGATACGCGGGGCGTTCAGCAGCTCCGACAGATTTTCTGTATCGAAGGATAGGGCGGCCAGATGAATGGGATACTCGCTGGTTTCGGGATTTTTCTGCAGGAAGAAACGAGCGGCACCTTTATCGCGAGTGTTTACATTTGTATCTATGGCAACGATGTCCTACACACAGGGTTTTGTTTTGTAAATAAGCCCTTACCGGTTGCTGAGATGGACCCAGTGAACAAAGCCACCGTAACTCCATTATTCGTGCGTAACGCTCCGTGCTACCCGTGTTATTTGTGCGTTACGCGTTTTCAGGTAAATTCATCTAAGCAAATTTTGGTTCTTTTGCTCATAGGGTTCAGGTAAATTCATCATCAAGAATGTAGTTCGTTGATGTTATGGAAATGTTGATGTCTTAATTCCGTAATGAGGTCTTATTTTAAGCAACGGTAATCTACCACTTCTTTATCTTAGATATTAAATAATAGATAGTTAATGGATAATGTAATGTAGAGGAAAGTAGGTAAAAACGGACACAATGGTTAATAGTTTCATCACAAGGATGGAAGCCCTTTTTTGGATGGAAAACCCTTTTTAACCATGAAGAATTCAACAGCTAATACGCATCCATTTGTATATGTAAAGGATGTTTTGACATGAGCAAGTTAGTTATTTTAATGTTGCAATTACTGAAAATATGTGCTAAACCATCAAATCATCAATGGTGCTATATAAGAGTCAAGATTAACCAATATATATTGCTTATCAACCACAAACTTGGTAAACGAACGGTAATATTTTCTTCTAAAATTCGTGTATTTCAAGTGTATTTTATGAAACAAGCTCCCTAGTGGGACATTTTGTTGAGAAAAATAGACTCAATTATTCGAGCAATGCTATCGAAGTTCGTTTTACAGAAGTCATGGAATTCTAAGAAAACAGAACAAGCTCATTTTATTGCTAACATGGTTTGGTAAAGGACGGTACCCTGGCTAAAGAAACTAGCTTAAAATATGGTGTTCCTCGCATGGCATTGTATTGTAATACATTTTACTACTACTGTAGCAACAATACAGTTACAGTACTAGACAGTACAATTGTTGATAAATAAACATCTCCTTTGAGATTTAAAACTCTATTGATTGTTAAATCGTACAAGAACAGACACATTGCAAAGTTTAAAAACGGGTTGATATTGATTCGCAAATATTTTAAATAACCCATATCAAGCCCATATCTTTTCTGAATCTGAATGGCTCAGGTTAAATTATATTTTTTAATTATTAAAAAACTTGTTTTTCACTTGAACTTTAATCGATCTATAGTTATTTTGATTTATTGTAGATTTTACATGTGATTTGCTTTTAGTTCATTATGCAAATGATGAAGCATTTTTATCATATGTTTAAATGTGTTTTAGCATAAGGAAAAGTGCTGCTCAACCTTAGTACAACTCTACTAATATACGCAACGGACATGTATCACCGTACCTGTACAAAATATTTGGGTTATTTTGTTTTACTTCACTGGAATATCTTTCTGCATCATCATTACTATCGACAAAACTGTTGATCAAAGCAGTGACTTTTCTCTACACCGTACAAAACGCGTTGTCACTGCTCTTTGCATTTGTAACAGTCCCTTAAAGCGATATGGAAAATTGATCGACCATTAGCTAATTCCTCCAAGGCTTACATAAACTGATTCTTCTATAATATAAGGTAACCGTTTCAAGCAAACGTTAGAAACAGATTTATCGACTAATAAAATCGGTATTTAAGAAACTTTTAAATTATTTAAATTATTTTGCAAAACTCTAAGAATCAAATAAGACCATAAATTTGAGAAAACTTTGACATACTCTATGAAAATTTTGAATTATAGTATGCTAATACCATTCCACAAATACCAATGTTGTCGTTTAAAGTAAACGTTAAACATGTAAACATGACGATAGAAGAATTGAAACAAGCCTTTTGATAATAACTTTTATATTTTAATTCTACATTCTACAAATATTGCAGCTTATATTTGGATGACATTGGTGGTTAGTTTCTTTTTGTAACGCACTTAAATTAAAACTACCCGTTAACGAAAATAACAGCCGAAGCAGATTAGTTTGTTCATGTATAGTATGGAATTATCAAACAGCTGTGTTAATATTTCAGCGACCGATCGTGTGATGCACTGCACACATTCTTTTCCTTCATATTTCCCGAGCTACTTTGATCCATCCAGTAGCACAAACAGAGTTTCTTCTCGAGACGCAAGCACCGTCGCCCATCGGTTGTTCCCGCCGAGCTCCAAAGATAACGATGAATGTTATTCTGAAGGGTCTCTATGGTGCGGAGCAATTGAAGCTAGCCGGCCGCATTTTAAATACCCACCCGGCAAAACTAATAACTTTGCTCGCCCACACCAATCCCGCAAACATTGGCCTGCTCAGGCAGCTTTGAGCAAATGTTTGCAGCTGTTCGGCAACCGGTGCTTCGTGGTGGTAGTGTTTACTCTTGGCGCTATGCCCCAACCATAGCCGAATGTCCAAAGTGCCAGGGATCCGCCCTAGTACACCGAAAACCGGACAAAAACCGAAGCCGTTTTAAAATTGAATCTTTAAAACCATATCGCACCTTCACCGAGTATTTACCAATCGTAAAATTAAAATGACCTCATGTCAACTAAACCACCAAAGTCCCCTTTTACGCCTACCTACCACCCAACCCGCCATACGTACCTCCGATACGGCCGCTCCATGATTCATGCAGGCTTGGATGAACTGCTTCTTGCCGGGAGTTTTGCATGCTAATTCGAACACCGTGTACCGCGTGTCACGATCGCGCAGATTCACGTTTGCCCCGTTGCGCAGCGCTCGCCTGAACTCCGACAGGTCGTTCGCATGGAAGCTTGCAGCCAGTGCCAGCTACAAATTGGATTGGTAACGGGTGCAACATAACATTTTAGAGACGGATTCATACCCATCGAAACTGCTGACGCGTGCTGTAACCCATCGAGAGCTTTACCTGCGGACTGGTGAGATTTAGATGGAGGAACTTTTCGGAGCTCATGCTGTCCGTGTGCCGCGTTGTCAGTCACGGGAGCGGCGAGGCAGGGGCTGTCGAAATCGAAATTTATGCTAGCGATGAATGACACCGGGTAGGGCACGACACCGGAACGACTTCCGCTGTGGAACGGCAACAGCGACACACTACACTCTGCCACTCAGCGGCAGTGTCCGACGCGATTTGAAGGGGCGAAGCGGAGATGCCGTTTCACGATGTTCCATATGTGGACACGGTCCAGTCAATTTTATGAGTCGTCCAACACCACTACTTTGAAACGCTCGCCAAACTACCGACGCACTTTACTTTCTGTTGCGGCGGTTTTCTCACATTTGCAGGCCGTGGTACTGTGCCACCGTGCTGGGCTGAGTTTCGGAAGGATTCACAAATTGTTTGGCACACAGATTTTGCAGTCCCCGATCCTGCAAAGAGCCTGCAAGTCTTCAGCGTTTCGGTGTGAATGTGTGTCTCTCAGCGATGGACACGGAAGGCACAGTACTGCTCCTCGCCGAACGGTCGCCAAGCGAATAAACGAATGGATCCAACGAACCAGCTAACCGCAGGCAATCTTGCCCCCATATGAGGAGCGCTTTGAAATGTGACCCGCGCAACTTGTGCGTGTGTGTGAGCTCGGGGCCAGTACTACGCGATATGCGGGATCCGCGCACACCGACTAAATGCATCGATTAGCGCGAACGAATGCAGCCAACTTCGAAAGGGAGAATGGTGCTCGAATGAACCGTGGAAGGTACAATGCGTTTCCATTGATTGGCCCTCCATGCATACCATCAGAGACCCACGCGCGACACGCTGGAGAGGAGAGAAAAAAAAGCCGTTTGTCCACTTTCGAGGCATCGCGCTCGCGACGGATGCTGCGTCATGATATCTGTCGGGCGAACATGTCAACTGCGAGATAAAACCAACACAACGACACACAGGCGCTGGAGAGCGATCCGCGCTGGTTGGGTCCAGTTTTTTGTTTCCGCTTTACTGATTTTTTTTTTTCGTCCGCCTAATTTTTCTTTCATTCATATGGCGTTCCATGCGTTCCATGCGCCGGATGGTATCTTTCACCCGCAAAAGGCGTGCGTTTCTTCTCCGACTGTTTACGCCATCATTCACGAGATGATGGTGACCGGTGGTGGTGATGGTGCTGCGTTTGCTGTTTGATTTAACCACAGTTGCTTGTGTGGAGCACGCATTCATTTATGAGTCAGCCTAATTAATATATCCTCTCGATCGCGGCTGCGGTTGAACATTGATTTTTGTCACGTTTCACAACTCACGGAAAGAAACATAATTATTTGTGTAATATTTTATATAATTTATTGAAGAAACAACGCTATCAAATGTGTAGCTCAAAGGAACAACCTAACCGCAGACGATGAAAAGATCGCTCAAAGAATCGTTTAAATGCCCACTCGCCTTAAAGTATGCAATGCGCTTTACTGTAACGCGATAACCGTAAAATGTTTTAATTTCATTATTTGTTTAACCTTAAAGCTAGCCACCACTCATAAGCAAGTTAATTAAATTTCCAATGGGCTAATTCCATTACACAAAAACCTTTTTTGTTTCTTCGTGGTGCCGGGGGGGAGGGGGTCTGGTGTGTTTGTTCCTATTTTTTGTTATGCAGTATATTGTCCAATAAACATGACTGTTCCTAAACGTTATTACAACATGGCATAGGTTTGGGTCATTGAAATTTGGGTTATTGCTGTAAGAAAATTAAGGCTCGATAGATAGATCAAGAACAGGCAAATCATCTAGCATTGAAAACATGTTTTAATCAATTTCACATTCAATTAGTTACAAAAAATTTTCATCATGCTCATGCTCATTTTGCTACTCGAAACGTTGCATCAATTTCTTAATCTCTGCGAGATCATTGGCCATATTTTCCATGTTCTTTGCCATGCGCGACACCTGGAACTCTACGCAGAATACAGGCTTCTCGCGCAACTCCAAAATCTTCATTGAACTCTTCACTATCTTGTTGAGCATGCCATTAAAAAATATGCAGTTAAACTTTCCACCCAATTGTACCCTTTCGTCGAATGTTATCACTTCTTTGTGTTTCTCAAGTGGTAGCAATTCATAAGCTTCGCCTGCTCTTTCAACATCTACATTGATTGATGTCCGGTTTCCTTGCTTTCTGTTCTGGTGTTTCACCGTCAGTGATTCGTATGTCAGGGTAGGCAGCATTTCCGGCACGAACGCAATTTTACTCAAGACCTTCTTCCTTGTGGTACGTTGAAGACATAAAACCCTGTGAACAAATAGCCAGCCACCAATTGATTGTTACACACACATTGAGTCTACATTGCGACACAGAATTGGAACTTACTTGTGGCAAAAAAAATCCCAAAAGTCCTGTGCCTGCTCAAGCTTGCAAATCATAGAGATCAGCTCTCTAATGCCAACAATATCCGACTCTTCCTGGATGGTCTGCAAAGTGCCAGAGATGGGACAGAGAAACGACAGCTTAAGTACTCTACCTTACCGTTCGATAACAGCGTGCCCTGGAGCATCCTCTATACGTACCCTTGTGTCGTCTACCGCTACACCCGTCATTAGATTATTCATAACGATCACCACGGAAAGCACGAACACCGGAAACAAAAAGTACAAGGTGACGGAACTATCAAACGGTAAACTGGAAGCGTCGAGCTCTCCTGCAAAGTAGGAAGAGATGAAATTGTACTTGCGATGGTGAAGCTATATCCGTAGCTCGCATTCAAAACTCACCCGCTAACATTGCTGTAGCTTTCATAGCGCCAAGTCCTAGGCTGCCGAAATTGTTAAAAAGTTCCTCGTGCTCTGTCGAAGTTGCGTTCGAAATCTGCTCACTTTTCTTTGCCGATAGCGTTGCCAACCTAAACAACTTGTAGAAACTGAACATGAAAGACAGCAGAATGATCATGTTGAAGCTCAAAATTTGGAAAAACTTTATCGTTACGGTTTTCAGCATCACTACACTCGTGTAAATGGAGTTCACCGGAAGCATTCCGAGCTGCAGCGTAAGCTCAATCCCCAGCAGCACCAGTACAGTGACTAATAACCATGACTGATGCATCGCCATCAACACCGAATTGTCGGACAGCAACACCAACAGGGAAAGCACGATTAGAACCAATTCTATTACATTTTGCATCGATTTAATGTACGTTAGGAAGCTTAACGCAAACTGCATTAGCTCTCGAACGGTCAAATATACCCATCCAGTCCAAGAGAGGCAGTACAACACCGTTTTGAAAACCGATGCGTTGTCTTCAGCGTAGTATAGCACAATGTACATCATAAACGAACAGACAAACAGACAGGACGCAAATAAGTTGATGTTGAGCAACCAAATTAATCGCATGGATTTAAGCAGCAGAATGCTCGATATCACCGGATGCCAGACCAGCTGCTTCGTGTTGGTTGCCTCGGCCATTCGGGCGATCGTTTGCATCTCGTCCTTGTTGACAGTGTTTTTCCCGGCGTTTTGTTTGTAGGCAGGTGGAATGAAGTTGCGGAAAGTTATCATCACCTTGTAGTCCTTGTCGTCTGGCTTGCGATCGTTGTTGGTGACGCACGAGTCGAGATGTTTCTCAAGCAGGAACGAGTCCATCTCATCGATCACCTCATCCCCGAACATATCTTTCCCACCGATGTAAGCACCCTTGGTCAGCAGCAGCTCGCGGGCGTGGTCGATCTTGTACCTTACCGCGTACTGTAATGCCGTGCACCTTTTCTCATCGATTTTGTCCACCTCAATACGCGGATCGTTCAGCAGGATGCCCATGCTGCGGAAGTACGGACACTTGTTCTTGTCCTTACACACGTCGATTTGCTTCACGAGCAGCGATAGCAGCGGATCTTCATTCACTAGTTTTACCGCATCGGCCGGTAAAATTTCCAGCAGCCATTCAAGCATCGGCACATTGCCCCGAATGCAACACTTGGCCAGCAGGCCAGAAAGGAGCTCAGGTTTGGCTTTGACGAGCTTTTTGGCAGCCTGCAGCTTTTCTGGACGCAAAGCTATATTCAACAGAACAGTAAAGTCTTCTTCACGCGACACGTGATCATCGTTTTGCTCGCAGTACTTCTCAAACGCCTCGAGAAACTCCTGCTCCGAGGCGAAGGATAGTTTATCTTTCAGCACTTCCATCGTAACGTGTTCCATGTCAATCTCGGGAATGATCGTACCGGGAAAGTTTTTCTCGATCGCTTTCCGTGCCTGTTTTCGTCGGAAATCTACGTTGACGCTGTAGTTTTGCAAACAGTAATCAAGAATCTCTTTCCGCCAGGGGTCACTTCCACCGGTTACCAGCAGCGCTATCGGCGAGACACTATTCTCATCGGTCGCATTAATGTTGGCGTTTTTCTTAAGCAGCAGCTTAATGCACTCGAACACTTCCTTCCAATTGTCACGGTCGTCGACACTGTCACTGTGGATTTCATCAAAGAGATAATACAACGCCGTCCGATCCTCGAACTTCTGGTCCACGAAGATACGCGGGGCGTTCAGCAGCTCCGACAGATTTTCTGCATCGAAGGATCTGGCGGCCAGATGAATGGGATACTCGCCGGTTTCGGGATTTTTCTGTGAAAGGATTAACATTGTCACTGGATACATTAGTTTAAAATTAAGACATTAGCCTGGTACACTCTTTTTCTTGGCATCACGACCTCCTGAGTGAGGAAGCCTATTCCCGGTTTACGAGACGTTTACGAAATTTATTATTACCGCGTAGTTGAATAGATGAATGCAATGCTCTGCTGGAACGTTGGCCCAATACGACACGAGGAACAATAAAGGACCTCACTTATCAATCTGCCCACATGAACAGAGAAGGTGTGGTAGCTGAGGTGAGAAGATGGTGTAGTGGAGTCCGCCATCAAGGCCGTGGAAACGGATTGGCAGACGATGGCGCGAGACCATGACCGGTTGCGGAGTAATTTGCTGCAGGCCAAGACCGCATTAATATTTATGCTTCCTAGCAAATATGATGAATCAATCTAATTTTCGTGGATAATAAGGGTCCTAGGTTGCTGCTCTCCATAGGTTCTTTGAGTTAAACAATATTTAAGATCTAAAATGGACGCAACTTTGAAATCGGTATAGACGGCACTTTTTCTGAAGACTTGAAGATCTCAAAGCATTCAGAGACGAACCGTACTAGGTTAGACGGGACAGACCTCTTGGGAACAAAACTATTCTGATGAACAGAAATATAATTATTCTATTATTGGGTGGCATACAACAACACTCGTATGGTTAAGACCTACCAGAGATAGAGGCGAAAGAACTTATAAATAAGCCAAAGCCTCTCAAAACCTACCAACAACAACAAGACCTACCAGAGAACTAATGTGCTTTGGCATTTACTGTTACTGATAGTGTATCTCTAGAAGGATCGTCAATCATGCTTCTGGGTCGCGGCACCAACGTAAAACGTTCTTCACACAATTAGATTAAACTTTATTTACGCTGTGATCTGTCAAATAATTGTCTTAAAAAACACACACATTAATGTGAAAAAACATCGAATTTATGATGTTTTTCAGAAGGTCGGATATTTTTTTTCTTCCCACAAAAAAAACTGAAAATAATAATCAAAACTGCTAGTACAGTTCTTGATTTATGTTCCTAGAGCCCTGTATTGTGGTAAGCACTATACCATAACTTATAAGATAGTTTGTCTAGCGTTTTTGATAGAAGGTTTCTATTATTTTTTTACAACATCATAGCCACGTAGTATCCTAATCATTGTGTGAGAAAAGGCTCTCGACAAGTTATTAAAACTACCCACCATGTTGGTATAAAGTCAGGTGGTGTATAGGTATGGGCTAAGCTGTCTGACTTTTGGTGGTCGCTAACGTACGAATACAGTCGGTCTGTACTATACCAATACTATACCAGAATCGACTTGCCCTATACGTCGAATCTATAGTTCGACATTATCATAAAGGATTCCGAAACGGAATATCGACCACCGACCAGATCTTCACCATGCGGCAAATCTTGGAGAAGATGGTAGAACAGCACCTCGACATGTTTCATCATCATCATCATCATCTCCTCCTTTGAACTCTCGACCAAACTGATTAGGCTATCATGAATGACCATGACCAACGTCACATACGAAGTAAAGGTGGATGAAAAACACTCAGGATCCTTAGCTAGCACCAAAGGTCTGCACCAGGGGGATGGTCTTGCATGTCTCTTCTTCAACCTGGTGCTAGAGAGGACCATCCGCGACTCGGAGGTGAGGACTTTGGAAACCATCAACCATGACATCATTGGTGGCTGCGGCTCTCCTATGTGGCAGAAGCCTACCAAAGGATCGGACAGGCGGCAGAAGACCACGGACTGCAGATTAACGAGGTAAACACCAAGTTGATGGAGTCGCTGTTAACATATTCTGACATACGCTGGATAGGTGAACGAACTTTCAAAGTCGTCCAAAATTTCACCTATCTCGGGTCAAAAGTCAGCACCGACAACAGCATAGAAGTCGAGCTGGCGGCCAACCGGTCATTCTATAGCCTGAGAAAGCTTTTCACCTCACAAAACCTGTAGCGAGGGACGAAGCTTGGACTATATTGCACCTATATAGTTCCTGTACTCACGTATGCCTCTGAAACCCTCCTAGCCGAGCTCAAGAGGAAGATGTTCTGGAGGATTCTTGACCCCATACGTGAAGAGGAATAATAGAGGAGCCGATACAACGACGAACTGAATAATTACCTCGCTGTTGTGGCCATGTTATGCGCAACGACCCGGATGTCCAACTTCAACATAAATCCTCAGATGAGCAGCCACTACTGAACGAGGAAATTCGTTGTATATGACTCGGTTTTACGTAAGCGTATCAGGCAGCGATAATGATAAAAGAATGAAACTATATTAATAACAGACGTTGAAATCTTATCACCGATTAAGTCCCATGCTCGGGAAAGACAAGTACACTTCGGCAATGCATCGGCGGGTACAGGCGGGTTTTGGAAAACCTTGGAAATTTCTCAGAATATACACCATTTGGACTCGTCTAGATAAGATAACATTAAAGCTCAAAAGCACTGTACCCTCGGTTTTGCGATTTTTTATGTTTTAATGAAAAGAAATTAAGTTTCCTTTTTTTTGTTTGCCTTCTTTCCTTTTGGAGAAGTTGTGCCACACATGTGTCATTAATTTGCGCACACTTTTGCCCGACGTATAATTTGCTTCAGCTTCTTCTAATACGGCTTCTGTTATCAGACTTTCAGTTCCGCGTAAAACGCCGGACTCGATTATCGTTCGAGTTGGGTAGCTAAAAAAAACAGCACTTTTTCGGAGAACTGTTTATGAGTTTACTTCCACTCAGCACGTTCAATTGCGATGGATTTTAGTACCAATCATCCAGCAAGCACATCTCAAGACGCACTCATACTGCACACTAATTCTAGGAAAATGTATTGAGCAGCAAAAAACTCTGTTTTACTTACCTTCGTCACATCGGCACCCTTCTCAATGAATGCGGCAATCTTTTCTTTACTGCTCGGTGTTTTACATGCCAGTTCAAACTCCGAATAAATCCCGTTTTTTGGCGAAGAATCCTAAATGAAATGAGATTGCATTAGTACTACGTTTTTCCCTATATCATCGTCTTCGATTCAGTGGTTCGATGGTATAATGGCAGGCGCACCGACTTCTGCTGGGTCTAGGGTAATCATCGTCAGGTGTAACTAGTCTTGTTTAGCAAGTACCCAAAGTCACAGAAAGCCCCAGATCCTTATACTATTGCCCAAGGCTCGAGCAGGTCTTGCTCGAATACATCAGTTCTGATCAGCCTGACAACAACAACATCGTCTGTGATCGTCTTCTAGGATGAACAGGAGGAAAAGCAGAGTGGTTCATAATTTTGTAGTAAAACATTCTTCAGTTAAAAATCACATTACTGTCATACAATTAGCTAGTTTTCAACGTATTCTTTTTTTTTTCTTATCATGCATTACATCCCTAGCTGTTTCAGGTCTGTCAATGTGGATCCTGGGACCAAGCAGGCCACCCACTAGCATCTTTTCATTAATGAGATAGTTAAAAAAGTGTAATTTAATTATTAAAATAATTATGAATACTTATGTGACAATCAACAGAAAAGTTTAAAAGTCTAAAAAATAATGCTAATTTACAGCATACGATTTTTCAGCGACCAGGACATTTACCACGTAAGGTGTTGCACACCTGTTAGTAAACTTGTTAGTAGGTAAGCAAACACAATGGTCGACCGAAAAAAGCGGCCACTTGTTCGTTTTTTTACATCTTTCTCATTAGCCAGCAAAGAAGATATAGCAAGCCGTTACACTTTTTTTTTAATTTCTTATTCTTATTTCCATGTGAAAGGTGCAAACACTTCTTCTTCTTCTTCTTCTTGGGTGGCACAACAACCCCTGTAGGGTCGAGGCCTAACCAGAAGATCAATGTGCTTTGGCTCTTTCTATGAGACTGAGTATATCAATCCGTAGCAAGATTATTAGTCCTGCGTACGGAGGGTTGTGATGTAGTGTACCCATAGCAGGATAGTCATATAGGATAGCAGGGTGGTGCAGCAGCGGTCCGAACGGGATTCTAAGCAACGTCCTGATCGTATGAAACAGGCCTACGCCGTTACCCATGAGACCACCGAGCCACCACAGCAAACACTAAAACATTAAAATATAAATTGTGTTTTAAAATATTGGTTGAAATATTGGTTTAAATATTTACATTGGTTTTTACCACTTTGATTAAATTTGGACCAAAACACAGAAACTGCGTGTGGGTACACGGCACAAGTAGAAAAAGAATATTAAGTGCTTTCAGGATCAGGATTTCAGTCTGATGAAATGAGCAACCTATAAAACTCTCACCAAGTTTATTTGTGTGATGGAAGTCGTTCTAGATGTACGCAACGGGGAAAACCCAGCGTACTATCGCTACCAACGGCAGCCGTTGTAAAAATAGTAAACAGTTAGTTTGACCTTTTTGCGTAACTTTTACGTAACCGTAAAACGTTTACTTTTACGGAAGCAGCTCGCATGGGATTCGATACAGCGTCGGGGCTTATGGCAGGCGTAAGCCGGTGCCACAAAACCACCAAGCTGACCCAATAAACAAATAAAAACGTTCCACCCAAAAAGAAGAACTAGCGCACAAAGACGAGAAACAGTTCAGTTCCAATTCTAAACAGTTCAGTCAGCGTTGGTTTATCTTCGTGATTCGAAGCACAGTGCACACTGAAGGATACAGGATCGGTGGTAGTGCTGCCATTCTTACCTGCCTGGTGTAGCCTGATTTTAACTGCTGGCCGGTACTCATTATGCTGGGGTATAAGAATCGAGCCTTTTCGAGCAGAGCACACACAACTTTTCGTTTTTTCTTTCCGTCCGGAAACGAGTAACACACTTCACTTCGCGATATTAGGTCTAATCTACGATTAGAGACCAGAAATTGGGCGTGAACCCGATCACTTGATTACCTTGGACCACACTGGCTACGGGGACTAACGACAGAGGACTGACTGTTATCGTGACCGATGTCGGAAAGAACAGCCGAACAACTGGACTGAGCTGGCGAATCAGCTCGTGCTATGCGTATAAACGCAACTATGTGCGTCTTCTTCAATGAACGTTAAGATTTTGTCCAGTTCATAGGGCCGTGTGACTTGAAGCTTTTTTTGAGCTAAAAGCGGCACTCCGCCTACCGGTAGGCAATGCGCTAACGGGAGGACTATTTGTCGCTGTAATTTTCAATTTTCAAACAGGGATTACCAATTTCGCAATTTCGTTGTGCAGTGATGACACTGTAATAGCAACAAACGTGACTATTGGTTGTAATAAATCAATTGTTTACTTTGTTTTGCAAACATTCTTTTTAATGCAATCCTTCTTTTCGCAGCAGGATTAGTGTCTTGCTACTGTGAGGTACGACTCACTTAATTATGCGCTGAAAGTTAAACAAAGCGATTGGAATTGTAAAAGTAAAGCTCGCACGAAGCGTGTCAAGTAGAGATGAGAATAATTTACTGATAATGGGTAAAACTACTTCTTGATACTTTTAACTTTTTTTTTTTTAACTTTTGTTACTTTTAAGCGTGACTAGCTACTCTCAGCTACTTGCCTGCCACTAGTTACTTCCCTATAACTACCGTACATCCTGGAAAGCTCCATCAACATGCGCATTATTTCACGGGCGTGTTCTTGTCGGAGCCATTGTGTCGGATCGAAGTTTAAAATGTCCTCCAGTGCGTTGTAATTAGACGATCCCCCACGGGTAGCTACGCCTCCTTCCCTGAACAGGTTGAATGCGCTCCTGCTCTTGCTTTTGTCTGCAAATGCTTATCGATGGCCACGAACCTTCGATTTATCAAAGGTTTGCTTCAACCAATGCAATTTCAGCTACAGTAATTGACAAAATGCATTTTACTCAACGCTAGCTTTCCTCTATTTTTTGGGAGTTTGGCAGACTGAGATGGTAAAAATTAAATCACACTTTGTTGCCTTTTCCAAATTATTGTACGGCCGCGAGTTGCAATTGGAGCAGCTACCAATCAGACAATCAGACTAAAGCAATACAATCGAGCTTGGTGACTGTTTAGGGGCTGCGTAAGTTCAAATGGACGCACTTTGTAGCTGATTAAGAAATGGGACTGTACTTCAAAGTGCTATGTACAGTCTTTTCCGGAGATATGCAGTTCACGGTGGGATACGGAGAGTACACAGTTTTAGAAATTTGAGAGCTGGATGGGCAGCTTGTACAGATTTGACACCCCAAGCAGCAAATAGTAAGTAATTTATTTTTTTTTATCAAAAGATTTTAAATTATAAACATAGCCAATTGCATCGATATTCTGTACAAATTTTATTTAATAAATAATTAAAAAACTGGACACATTTTTTACAAACACAAATAACAATACTCAGGCCGTAGTTGGGCTGTGGTTGGTGTAATTGGACTTACGAGGAAATTGGAGTAACACGGTGTTATCTTAAACGCATAATATACGTAACACAGGAAACGACTGTAGTAGTTTAAGTAGCACTTGACATCCGGTGGACCGGCGGTCAACCTGGTGCTAGAGAGGGCCATCCGCGACTCGGAGGTGGAGACTTCGGGAACCATCTTCTACAAGTCAACCCAGATCTTGGCATACACTGATGACATAGACATCATTGGTCTGCGGCTCTCCTGTGTGGCGGATGCCTACCAAAGGACCAGGCGGCAGAAGACCTCGGGTTGCAGATTAACGAGGCAAAGACCAAATTGATGGTGGCACCACCAGCGGCCCTACTAACAAATGTCGATTTACGTAGGGGTGACGTACGGATAGCTGGCGACCAGCCGGTCATTCTATAGCCTGAGGAAGCATTTCACCTCACAAAACCTGTCGCGACGGACGAAGCTGGGACTATATAGTTCCAGTACTCACGTATGCCTCTGAGACATGGACGCTGTCCAAAACTGACGAAACCCTCTTAGCCGCGTTCGGGAGGAAGATGCTCAGGAGGATTGTTGGCCCCATACGTGAGGAGGGACAATGGAGGAGCCGATACAACGACGAGCTGTACGAGCTTTACAACGATCTCTGCGTTGTGCAGCGGATTAAGCTCGCCCGGCTCCGGTGGACTGGCCATGTTAAACGCATGGACTCGGACGACCCAGCCCGTAAAGTCCTCTTAGGCCGTCCACATGGACAGAGGAGGCGTGGTAGGCCCAAGCTGAGGTGGGAAGATGGCGTTGAGGCGTCCGCCATCAAGGCCGGGATAACGGCTTGGCAGATGACGGCGCGAGACCGTGAGCGGTTTCGGAGTTTGTCGCAGCAGGCCAAGACCGCGAAGCGGTTGTAGCGCCCGATAAGTAAGTAAGTAAGTGACATCCGGTGGATCTTCGCCGCCTCCATCAGCGCGACGATGGGCACAGTTGACGACAAAACCGAACGGATGTATAATAGCGCGAACTGAGCTTCGTGGTAGATGAAAGCTTATTAAGGCGGTCAGTCGGCACCAAATGGGACTTGTCAAAAATGTTGTTGATGTTAATATCAAGAAAATGTTGTATACAGTTACCCAATACCCAATACCGCACATAGTAGTATCGCCATTCCTAAAGAGCCTCATTTTCCTAAGCAGCCATTGTAGGTGCTTGTTCAGCAGCTTCATAGTTCTTCGAAGAAGCGCAGCTTCATTTCTTAATCAGCTACAAAGTGCGACCGTGGTACGATTTGAGTACCATCGGATCATTGCAGGAATCCGTCGAAACATCGGAATTTCTTGGTTTGGATCTATGATAAAATTGAATGAGTATTTTAGCTTGAGTACTTTTCCATGTTTTCGCTAGAAAAGGTAAGTAAAGCTATAAAAAAGCAGGAATTAAAGTTTTCATAAGTTAACGACGTACAAAAATTATGCCTGTTTGAAGGCAGCTAAAGAGCTGTTAACCAGAACCTAGGAGAACTTTGGTGCTGCCTATCCATTACAATTTACCTATAAAAAATAAATGATCTTTAGTGTGCTAACAAAGGCCATTGAATCGTACTTGGTTATTTGAAAGTTCATAATAAACTCTTCTATAAGGAGCACAAACGATATTTGAAAAGATATTCGAGACATAAGCTCGAGACGCTAAGGCGTTCGGTGCAAGACATAGTAATAATTCATCATTGAGTCCTTCGTTCATTTTTAATCAATTTCAGCTAATAGAAAAAAAAAAAAATTTTCCATTTATGTTAAAGCGAGGGGGTAAAAATTATATCAAATTCTATCATTAAAAAAATAAATTCTCACTAACAATTCGATTGTTTTATTGGCAAGACTTTATGTGAAAGAGATTTTCATGTCACAGCAAATTCCATCACAACCGAATTCGTACATCACAAATGATTGTCTTCGCGATCGATACAGTGCGGATCTGGGGTCCCTTGTTTGCTCAACTGGAGCTGCTTGCCTGAAAGCTTCGTAGGTGATTTATTGTCCTCGTCCAGAACGATTTTTTAGAGATGAAAGACACACAAATAGAACTGCACTAAAACAACGTAACGCTGGTTAGAACTATTAAGTTTAGTTTTTATTTCTTTCTTTGCATAGCACATGCCGTGCACGGGAACGTATGACTCATATCATGACCGTATTTTGTCTTTATAAAAATTTCTAAATTTTTATCGATTTTTACACCATTCTTTTTCTTACGTACACATATACATTTCTATCGTTTGTTTTAGTTGTACAATGATTGGATTTTACTAAAATTCACACTATTTTTCCTTTTAAAGAATTGCTTGCATACACGCACAAACTCTGCTGCTACATTGCCCTGCTAGCTTAATATAAACATTTCAAGCATTCCACTTGTATGAAAAATTGTCAGAAGAAGACGAAAATTCAAAGTTCAACCTTGACTTCTTGCCTTCGTGTGTGGGTGTGTGTATGTGTCATTTTTTTTAGTAACTATAAGTAGGACTTTCAAAACCCTCTTCCCTCTAAATCTCCCTCTATCTCTTTCCTTATTTCCCCCTCTCCCCTTCTCTCTTTTGTGATCATGATCAACTAATTTCTGGCTAACAGATAAAAATGTAAATGAAAACGTTTGAAATTTACTGATTCATCCGACACCAAACCTAGATTTACTGCTACGTGCTAGGGATGGTAATCCCTAATACATTAGAACACGTAATAAGCAATTTCTATAATTAAGACTTGTTGATTAAGTTCATGCAGTAATGTATGCCTTTTTCAAATGTTTTTTGTCGTGATCGGTTGTTTAGTAAACGTTTACTAATTTTCTTTTTGTCAGTTCCAAATCACAACATCTTGAAGAACCATGTTTTAAAACGCATCACAATTCAAGCAAAGGAAAAAAACCACATGTACAGTAACTAGAACGCGTGTTCCCACCGAGCAAACGCACGCTTCATCGATAAAGTTTGCTAACGATTTGTGTGATGAATGATATCTGTCCGTTGCCAGATACTTGGCGCACATTTGCTAGGCGGGCGCACCAAATTGCAATGAGAAAAGCCAAGCAAAAATTAAACATACAGAAAAGTACAAACGAAGCGCTGTACGGGTACGCTAAACCTATTTGTAATAATCTTTGCACGTGGTCTACCGACATGCCCCCGATTATCATAACCTATTACTCGTCTACATTTCGGTCTAAGATGAAACTAATTCTTAATGAACGCTTCCGCTGGTATCCGGTTCCCTTTGTGCAGCTCGTTGAACGCAAACTCGGCCCGCGGATAGTCCCAGTTCGTTTCCTCCAGGCAACGTTTGCTCCATTCGGCGTTCATATTCGTCTGCATGCTGAGCGCCTGTATCATCTGCAGCTTCGTGTTGTCGTCCGGTACCATGGGCGCGGTGGCGGCTACACCGACGACGGCCGGCGTTGCAACGGCAGGTGGCGGCGCCATGCCGGCACCGTTTTCCAACGGCTTGAAGCACTTGTTTTCCTGCGCCCGGGTGACACTGTTTATGTGCAGCATTTCGTTGCGAATGCAGAAACCACCGTTCGCCGGTACGATCACGAGCGAACGTTGAAACGAGCGTAGCGGTTCCGTGCTGGCGTTATCCTTGCGCTCCTTAAACACGCCCGTCACGGTCAGCTGCAGCATGTGAGGCTGTGGTGGGGAAAGAGCAGCGATTAACATTTAACACAGTAAATTTTAAGTGCTGGTTTACATTATTTTCCGATGAAAAGGTGAGATAACACAACCGCGGTTTTGCTTACCGTGAAGAGAGTTAGATCTACGGCAAAAGAGGTGAGATCGTGCTTGCTTGGCGGCAGGGAGGACAGATGGGACACCACCTGCAACCGGCCTTGCTTCAGAAAACGACACCGAGAGTCCAGATCGGTTTTGTGCTTTATGTTGCGACTTCCGGATATGTACGCACCCAACCTTTCCGAGAGATGGGAGAGAGAGAGAGAGCAGAAAGACGATCGATTTTTAATTACGTTATCAATGCTTGAAATGTATGCCCCGTCCTACTTACTTTTGTTGATTGCTTTGGTAGGTGGTGTTAACCGTGAGCGAAAACATGGCGTGCTCGTGATAAGCTTCCAGCAGCGGTTGCCTATTGTCCGAGTCATAGATGGTGAAGTATTGTTCTAAAAATTGGCGTACAAGATCGGCACCGGATGTGTCGGTTAGGAATGAGGCCTTAGCCTCCGGCAGTTTCATATCGTCCTCCGGTACGTCGAAGCTGATCGGGGGTGGTAGATCGATATCATCCTAATGTGCGCCGGAGCGGAAGAAAAGTAAATCACAACAAAAATCAGAGTTTCAAATGATTCAATTGTAAAGCACAGTTTGCAGAGGAGGTAATAAACTGACGCGACTTACCAACTTTATAACCTTCGGGAAGCGTTTGCGCACTTCACTATAAATAGACGGTACAAAATCAATATTATCCATTTCAATTGATATTGCCAAGGCATGTTCAATTAGGGTTAAAACGATTAAAAATGCATTCGATTCATTTCTCATGAAGAGCGGTATAAGAGCACATCGTCCCCATCCCGGAGTGAGGGTGTTCAGGGGGTTAATATGTAATAAGTCCTCTACACTGTTGCAAGATTGCCCTTGTAGGTGCGCTACAAGACGATGGAAACGATACAAATGGTCCAACAAATGGACGATAAGCGATAAACACGACCCGGGGGTGCGCCATTGAGACATTGTAATTCTGTGCTTGTGGCACGATTTTTAGCTAGCTGGAAAGGGCGACAGTATCATCCTCGCACTTTCTTCCCGATTCGTAACAGTTGACAAATCTTATAAAAAGTGAGACTGAAGCGTGCACTTTCCCGTGTTGGAGGCTGTAATTTCACTTTTGCCCTTGATGAGTATCGCGTTATTTTGTCAAAGTAAAGCATGCAACCAAACCGAAAAAACACCAACACCATCGACACCAACGTCATGCATTTCGGCGTCTGCTGCTTATTGTACACCCCGATCACACACGATCTTACGACGAAAGCGTACACGTGCAGGGGCACGTGTGCGGTGGAACTGCTGGGCAGAGAGTGTGTTTAAACCGTCATACGAGACCTGCTCTGCTCTGTATGGTGTACGGCACACTCATGCCCCATGCTCGCTCTTTGATAACCGGACTGCAACCGGTATCGATGTGTGTTTTCCGGGGTGGTTAGAGGGACGAGAAGGTACAGCAGCATTACGGCGGGGGATGCGCTCATTTGCAACGAGCTTATAGAGGATCGTAATCCACCAGGCATGATGAGCGACCGGAGCACCCCGCACGATCGTTGTGAGCTTTAATAGAAGCATTGCTTGTACAGCGTTGCACACAAAGCCACAGGTTGCATATAGTATGCCGGTCGATCGGGGTTTTAGCGCTATGCCGGTTACTTACACTTCGACTGCGGAGGGGTTTTTGTTTGAGGTAGATACCTCCAACTATCTTCGGGTGAGTCTGCTACATTCCGGTAGCGATACGTTGGAAATGCATTAGCGACGATTGGTTGTGTTGTGAATTGCGATTTGGAACGCGAGCTTACAGTGTCAAAACATTATGTTGGTTTCGCTCGTTCACTAGGAGAACAAATGACCAAGAAATGCACGCATCCATCTCTCTCTATCGTAATGGTTTCGTTACGTATTTAATTTTAGCTCTGCTTTTAAGTTTGATTTCCAACTAGCTACATCGATTTGCTACAAGTCTCAGGGCGAAATGTAATAAAACAAAACATTGCGTACCCGATACCGATCGTTTCTGATCTTCTTGCAAACGCATACATACAAATGACAATGCCATTTCTTCTAAATGAAATGATACCCATTACTGCCGACAAGATCAATGAACCGAACTAGTTTTAACCGTGGTTTGAATCGTTTAGATTAGACATACACAACGTTATTTAGAAATGGGGCCACTAGGAGGACAAGAAAAGGTGTTAAATTTAGTTTTTCCATGTCACCGCGTAAGATTCTCAGTTCCCAGATTGCGGAAATTGAATGATAACGGAAACTGACTCTTTCCCCCAATGGATGGATATCAAATTTCACTTTCATCGCCCATTCAATCGGCCACTAAGGGGGGCCCCATATATGAACCAGATCGAATGTTTTCCCCCTCCCAACGTCCCCTACACGCTGCCTTTCATTCTGGGATTCTGTGTTTCGTTCCACGCCGTTGTCACCTGTACACGGTGGGAGGGTTTGGGGTCTCCTCTACGCCCATCAGCCGAACGTCCCGAAGGGATCCAGGAAGATCGAACTGGGTATAGCGCCCTGCATGTGCACGGCATACGCACACACGCACACACAAACACAACACCGAACGACGGAAGCGTTTAAGGAGGGAAGGCGTGAAGCGACGATCCAGGCCCACCGGTTTCTGCCAAATATAAGACAACAGAGCACTTGTATTCACGTGATCTCGTGTGCAGTGATATACCTGACGTAGATCGCATTATCGTCGAAATGCTTGCGCAGCGGATTTTCCATCAAGTTCAGCTCCACCAGCTTCAGGCCCTTCAGGCTGTCCAACGTGTTCATGTACGGTATCTGCGGAGTGCGAAAAGTGCAGTGTTAGAAAAGCAAGCAAGCAAGCAAGCAAGCAAACCATTCCCTGGATCGACTTACCCGATTCTTCGCCATATAGAGCACCTTGAGATGGGGCATCTTTGTAGTCATGGATTTCAGATGGTCCAGCATGTACAGCTTGTTCTCATTCAAATTCAGCGCCTCGATCTCGGGTATGTGCTCGGCAATGATTTCGATCGCGGCCAGCATAATTTGCGGCCGGAAGAGCGCACAGAAGATGTCGCTCAGGTCGGGATCGGCATGAAACTTCTGCAGGTCCAGTCCCTTCGTTTGCGGATTGTAGCGCTTCACCATCGCCTGCTTCATGCGCATCTTCAGCTGCTCGTTCACCTGCGTCGGTGGATGGTTGCTGCGCACGATCAGTATCATCCGACGGCCGTCGGGCATTTGGATGGTTCTGTTCGCTCGCTGGATAGCTTCCGCCACTTGAAAGTCCTCCACAAAGAAGGACGCGAGCGATTCGATCGCTTTGTAGTACAGCGGTATAAACACCTGCGGGCTGATCGCTTGCTGGATCGAGCGAAGAATGAACTCCTTCTCGTACTTGTTGCCGTACGGTATCCGCACCTCGTACCAGGCCGTGTTGGATGGTTGCAGCTTTTTGCGCTGATTGACCAAACCGCCTCCACCACCACCACCACGTGAAACACCACGCGGAATGGGGGAGCCGCTGCGTCTCTGCCTGTCGAAGTTGCGATTGTTCATCCGCACGCGTAGGTCTCCGTCGTATGTATCACCACCCATCGTTTCGTCATCATCGTTCATGTGCGCCCGCAGATGGTTTTCGGTAATGCGCCCCTTGCCACGACCTCCGTTCGAAGGCTTAAAGCTGACCCGGCGCTTCACATCCGTCATGTTGCGGTTATTAATGTTCCTATCGTTCCACTCGCCACCACGATCCGCTCGGTCATCGTGGTCGTGTTTTGGTGCATTGGCTGAAGGTAAACAAACCCACATTCATCAGTGTGGCAATTTTCACCAAGCATTGCTTTGTGTGCACCCTTGTCCTCAAAATGGCGGCGTCACACGAGCGAGCTTTCTCGAAGGCTGTACTTACGGTCATAATACCGATCCCCTCCGTAATTACGACCGCCTCGGCCACGGAAATTGCCATTGCGGTTTTTAGGCATGTCTCACAACGATTAAAATACGGGAACAATTACGAAATTTAACAAATTTTTAACCACGCTGTAAATCACTTCCTACCTTGTGCCAAACGAAGTGACGAATGGTTAGCTAAGGCGAGGTTGGCCCATACCTGATTGTCAATCGTCGTGGTGGAAAGAGATCTGACGGATTAGAGCGAATAAACTACGCGTTATTCTGCCCCAGTTCAGTGGGAAAAAGTAAAAACAGAAATAGAAAACGGAAGCTGTTGACTTATGATAAAAAATTGAGTAACGTAATCATGTCAGTAGCGCTGGATTTTTTTTTCTGTGTCTGCTAATAACCTAGCAGAACTCTACAATTTCCAGTTCAAACCTCAGCGCTATGTCGACTGTCAATTTTATTTGTCGATTTTACAGTAGCTAACAAAAATGTAACACAATATTTGAAAATAATCCTCTTAGTCGCGCCAAACCTAAGGTCCTACTCGTCAAAATGGTTTCTAAAATATCTTGAAATTAAAAAAAAAGACAACAACACAGCATTTGATTTGAAAATGCTGCCGAAATAAAACAAAATAAAAACAGTAAATTTGTATGTCGACTCCATATGCGTGCTGCTGTCATGCTGACATCTGTCATCGTTATTATTGGTGTTGGTAGTTCACCTTTCTGTCGCTGTGAAAAACACCGCTGCAGACGACAGGTTCCCATCGGTTCACAATTTCGTGAAAATCGCCCCCTAGCAAAGTGTACACGAAAACGCTACGATGGCGCTCCGACTGTTCCGCCTGAGCCAGGATGTGATTACACCATTGATCAAACGTGTAAGTAGATTCGCGTTAGGTGCACGGGATTCAGCTTGCCTCGCATTTGCAAACAATGTCGTGGCGCGCGAGGCGCGATGTTTGTGTTGACGGTCGTTCAGCGGACATAGCTTACCAGCTAGAGGAACACGTTACATAATTTGGATACCGTTTGTGGGTGGATGAAAAGGGATTGAACGAAGCGATTCCATACTAATGCCGGACATCTTTCTCTTCCCTCTACGTACCGTTGCTTTGTGCCTTACAGAATTGCACCGTGTCAGCGTTTGAGCTCCAGCACAAGAACCCCGTCCAGCGGAAGGTGGAGCAGATCCCGAAGGCACAGTATGGTGGACGGCACACGGTCACGATGCTGCCGGGCGGTGGTATCGGTCCCGAGCTGATGAGCTACGTGCGGGAAGTGTTCCGTTTCGCCGGTGTGCCGGTGGACTTTGAAATCGTCGACATCGATCCGGCCAGCGAGGGCAATGACGATCTCGAATACGCCATCACGTCCATCAAGCGTAACGGCGTGGCGATCAAGGGTAACATCGAGACCAAGTCGGAAGCCACCGGTATCCTGTCCCGAAACGTGGCACTCCGCAACGAGCTTGACCTGTTCGTGAACGTGCTGCACTGCAAATCGTTCAACGCGATCCCAGCCCACCACCAGAACGTGGACGTGGTGATCGTGCGGCAGAACACCGAGGGCGAGTACGCGATGCTGGAACACGAGAGTGTGCGCGGCGTGGTGGAAAGCATGAAAGTGGTAACGGTGGAGAATGCGGCCCGTGTGGCCCGATTTGCGTTCGAGTTTGCGAAGAACAACAACCGCAAGAAGGTGACCACCATCCACAAGGCGAACATCATGAAGCTGGCGGACGGCTTGTTCCTGAAGGTGGCCAGAGACATTGCCAAGGAGTATCCGGACATTCAGCACAACGACATGATTATTGACAACTGCTGCATGCAGCTCGTCTCGAACCCGCACCAGTTTGACGTGATGAACACGACCAACCTGTACGGCAGCATTACATCGAACGTGCTGTGCGGTTTGGTCGGTGGGGCCGGTCTGTTTTCTGGCCGCAACTATGGCGATCATGTACGTAGATGGAGTCTTTTGTTTTATTGCCAGATATAAGATTGTGTGCTTTCTACCCCTTTCTTTGCCAGTACGCCGTGTTTGAACCGGGCACCCGTAACACCGGCACGGCCATTGCGGGTAAGAATGTGGCCAACCCGGTTGCCATGCTGAACGCGGCGGTGGACATGCTGTACCATCTGGGTCATCGTTACCATGCTGACTGTATTTCGGATGCCATTCACAAAACGATCGACATCGATGGCATTCACACACCCGGTAACGTATCGCATTCTCGTTTTGGCAAGCGCACAATATCGGCTCACAAGCTTACTTAGCTAAACTATTCTTTTGACTCTGTTTCGCTCCCTTTCTAGACCTCGGCGGTAATAACACGAGCACGGAAATTGTCCAGAACGTTCTGAAGCATCTGGCAGAGAAGAGAACGTACTGGTAAGTGGCTGAATGTTTTGCTAGCTGCCTTGTGTCTGCGTGTTGCATTAAGATACGGCTACTCGTTTATTTACCTTTATTTGTTTGCCAGAGTTATTATTAGCAGTTAAAGTTTATTTACCAACCTTTTGCGTTAAGCGCCGTTCATTTATTTTTCTTTTAGTATATGTATATCACTGTACTTGTGTGAAGTGCTGTTTTGTACCTAGGATTTAGTAATGTTTAGTTTTATGTGTTCCATGCTCATGCCGACCATCACCAACCAAACCCAGCCCCGTTTCGGTAATCATTAGGGATGCTCGTTCAAGCGAATGTGCCAGATTGTAGACTACCCTAGGCTAAACGCATTGAATGCGCCGATACACCGTGTGTACCGTCGCTTCCATTTCCAACCATTCGTGCCTTTCCATCATATTCATCTTATTATCCATTTATCGCTCATTTTGTGTGACCGTAGTTGAACGATTATAACATTTCGCTAACCTGTTGTGATTGTATGTTTCCCATTCTCTTTCTTCCGTTACATCTGTTATCCCGACTACTTGCCACACTCCACCTGCTCTAACCTAGGCAACACGGACTATTGTACAATATTTAATTGCAGACGCTTTGTAATTCTGCCCGGGTACATGATAAAAATGGTGTGCATCGATCTCAATACTAAGTTACTCTTATCACACACTACTGTTTTGCTACGTACCGTGTGGTGCATTTGCTTTTGTGATGCATTTTGAAGGCGTCCCAGATTCCATTCTGATAGCGAAATGATAACCAATGACCACTGAAACATGCTAAAACCGGATGCTATTTGCTTCCTTCCTGTAAATGTAACACACACAATTTCGATACCACAAACGTAATATACATTTGTTGAAGCTTTTGTTTAGATTAATGTTTAATGGAAAAATATTTCATTTAAGAATACTCATTCAACAATGAAAAGCTAGTTTCTAGCTAGAGATTCTGCAAGTTAGTCATTCCTACCAAGCCGTTCACATACAACTGTAAAAAAGCTAATGTAGATCTTTCACTTGTTTATTTTGTACTTAGTACATTAATGTGTGTAAGGGATATGCTTTTTTTTCATTTACAATTGATTTAAAACAGTAAAAGTTGATTGAATATGTGCTAATAATTGTATAGTAAACGTCGATAAAGTATCTAACGTTCCCAAAAAAAAGCATTATTTCCAACCATAGTGTAATCCAGCGGTGTAGTAGCGAATGAATTATCATTCATTTCTAAACCAAACCTTATGTTTTTTTTCCTAGTTGATCATTTTTTTATCGCTGTTCCTTGGTAGCAAAGGCACCCGTGTAGCACCAAACGGAAATTGTGTTGTGATCAAGTTTTGCTTTTGATAGATCAAAATAGTGAACGGTCCTGTTTGGATGAGTAGAATGCACTCTTCTAATGTACACGAATCGGCACTAATCGTTTTTCACTTTCCACTTCTAATCCTGTTTCCAACCTCCGATATAAACCCCCAACCTCCTTTCCCTTTTCCCTTCTTTTGCACCTTTTCAATTGCCTTTTCCACTATCCAATCCACCTGTGTTTTTTTCAAACTAATTTTTCTCCCAGGACTATAATGAAGGAGAATTAAGAAAAAACACGATAAAGAAGTTCAATAATAGCATGGCATGCATCATCGCCGGGATGATACCACCAAGAGGGCATTATTGTGCACGATCGTTGTGCGAAACAAACCAGGGGCATTGCACTAGAAGAAAGGTGTTAAAGGACGCTTGAAAAAGAGAGCACAGCAAACAGCTATGATTTATTCGTGCACGCAAGCTTAAGACAGTGAGAATGGTAATCGTATATTGTTGCACCCTAAAGTTTGTTACCCGCACTGTCCATCAAACGTTTCCATCACTTTGCACCGCTGCAAAAATCAAACAAGCTTATTAGTCTGCTTTTTAGTTGATTTTAATTTATCACGCCACGCTTCGCGCAACGTAGGACGCGCAAAAGCAAGGCCTGTGTGGCCGTCCACTCCACTTACCGACCAGTTTTTCCCTCATCGTTCGTTTCTATTTTTTCTAACAGGTTCCCGGCGTATGCGTATATCTGAGAAGTTAGGCTAGAACCGAAATCCCATTAAGCGAAAAAGCACCCAAAACCAAAGCCACCAAATTTCCCTTCCCTAACCGTGTATCGTTGCCAAATCCTTATTTTTTCCCCCTTCCCTACATGGTTTTTGTAACACTGCCTCCCAGACTCACATGTCGCCAACATCACTAATCTACCAAGCCCCCCTCTGGTGTGTGTGTTTGTTTGTGTGAAGGAATTCTCTTGGTGGATGGGATTCTTTATCTTTAATTTCTCTCTGCGATGCGGGAATACACAAACGCAAACAGCAACAGACAGACAGCCATCCAATTCGACATCGGAAGAAGCGTTTTTTTTAAACGAACGAACGGCCATTATTACCACGCCCGGGTCACGATAGGCGATTAATTGTGCGGACGTGCGTAGGTGAGGAAGCAGAGCGTTTGCTATTTGTTTTGGCACAGTTGGCAAAATTAGATACAATGATAAGATATTGACAAACAAATGGAAAACAATATAAAAAAAGACAAAAGTTTCAAAACTCTGTTTCCAACATCTGTGTCCACCCCTATTTCACCATCATCCATACACTCATGTGCGCTGTGTGCTCCTTACCGTCTCGTTTAAGTCTTCGTATTACGTTTTTTTTATATTTCTGTTTTTTTTTTCTCTTCTGCGGTACATCCGTTATCTCCTTCCATTCCAAAATGCGTATTTGTTGTAGTTATTATTCTTTTTATACTGTGTGTGATTTCTTTTTAATGTTTTATCCCTTTTTCATCTGGTCGAAGATCACATTACAAGTCTTTTGAGGTAAATATCTCTAAAAGAACATTAATACTTTACCTTGTCACTCCTAATAACTCCTATTTCTCTCTGCCTGGAGTGTTTCTTAACAATGTAGAGCAAGTTTTAAAAAGGCTATTATGGAAAGAAAATATCCTCATACCTCTGACGACGATCATTGATCATTATCTGTGTGTGTTTTCCGTGCGTGCGCGCACGTGTGTGTGTGTTTGTGTTTGTGCGCGTAACGATCATCGTTACACGTCCTGTACTCCTTTTTATGTGCCGTTTAAAAAAAGGAACGTATTGTGTGCGAGTGGGATTTTACGTGTCCGTGCGTACCTAATGTGTTGTCAGTGCAGACGATTTATGACACTTCTGCAACGTCTTGATATAATTGCCCTTTATATCGTTTACGTACCGAATTTCTAACCGAAAAGTGAGCTTTTTATGTTTCAATATTGGAATGTACCAAAATTTCAATGCTGCTGAACAGCTCGTTTGCACAAGCAATTGTTCCAGTTTGGCCCCAGTACATCAAGATCGGTAACTGCAAAATTCTAGCTCACTTTTCTGTCACGAATAGTGTCCACTTTAAGTTGGGTTTTCCCTTTTATTATTATTTTGATTCCTTTCTTTTATTTTATGTTTAAATCAATCACACAAATATGCGCATTGTTTGCCAAACAAACGCAAATCCGTACTGCAGAGGAGATCCATCTTCGGCATAATCGTACTGTGCACAGCAACGTGCACGCGTGGGAAGAGCTGCTGGGTTCATCAGCGTGAGAGCAACTGGCGCGAACTTGTGGAAATGATCGTGGTTGCCTTACAAAATACGTTCGATCAGCGTCTAGTCCATTTACAATATAAATTTGCTCAACCGTCTGGAAGCTTGCGGAAAGATGTTTTACAGTGAAGTTTTATCGACACAGAATGAGTCTCCTTCAAACTTTGGCCTTCGATAGATGCGATCTTTTTTTCAGCTGTTAGAGTATTCCAATCAATGTTTTGAAAATAAAAATTTGATAGTATTTTATTTATTTAAATTTAAAACTAACTGATCGCCTCGATGATGAATGATGAAATTGAAATAGAGATACCGTTAAGATATCCAATAAATTAAAAATGAAGTTTTTCTCTTGTAATCATTTGAAAGAAAATGTTCAAATTTTATTACTCATCTACATACTTCTATTTCATCTATATTTTTTTGCTTCTACACCGTTGTCTTTGAACATTTTCGTCATTATTTGCGACTTGTGTTTCTTATCGTATTAGGTGTGTGTGTGTTTGTGTGAAAGAAAGGAAGAGAGAGATGACGTTTTACCTGGGGCCCTTGTTGCATGCCCAAACTACTGCGCAATCCTCCAGGTGTGCTTTAAGAAATGCAAATAAACTCACATCGTACGATGTAAGTTACAGTGACGCGATTGTGACGTGGCCATGGTGCCGTTTCGCTACTTCTAAAAACAAAAACTACATTCGCCATAACTTCGTTGAAACTTTTTTAGTTTTTTTGCGGAAACTCTTGTGTGGCAATTAGGTGTAAGGCGTTGAGCCTGTTTGGGAGTTAATTCCGATCATCTGTGGTGGATTATGGATCTTATTTAACCTACATGTCGTAACTATCTATTAAGATTTCGATTGTCGACTACATTTCTTATGATTGCTATACAGCTTCAAAACGGACCAAGTTTGTGGTTTTATATTTCTATATAGTTATAAGGTCGTATATATTTAATTTGATATTTAATTTTGTTTTACATTCATAACTATGCTCCTCTCTTACAATGCCACTTGATTGCAGTTTTTCCTCATATGATATATTTATTCGGTTATCATATATTTTCTATTCAGAATAACTCAATTTAATTTATCATCTCCTTTGTTCTTCAGTGCTATATTTAAATGTTTAATATTTTTATAATAGTTTTCCTCAGTTAGAGCAGCTGAAATTATGTTCCCTAAGCACAGCGGCAAAGTGTTCAACAGCCAAATCGAAGAAATTCGATGAAATTCCTTGAAATCTTTCCTCACCTTAAACAAGAGCATATATATCAGTTCGGTCGATATATCGCAGCTTGTTAGCATAAGCCCTAGCATTAAAACATCGCACAGCATAAGGTGTACCGGTCACACTCGATGCAGATTGGATTTTTTAATGTGTTTCTATCTTTTTTGTTAAATTTAAAACAAAGTGTGATCAAAACAGAAAATCACCTGCGGGGTCGAAGATATTGTAGGTTTTAGCATTTTTTTTTTCGAATTTCCTATGATTTTTACATTTTCCGCTGTGACCTTGCGAGAAATTTTTCATCTTATTGAATGGTAAACACTCTAACGTAAAGAATTTTTTTGAGCAGCTAAGGTTTTTGCGTTGAAAATTAACAGACTTGCCATTATAAAAAAATCGTTGCCATAGTGATATGAAGCGTGGATCATACGATTGTTACCATCATGTTTGCTGAAGAATACGGAATACATTTTTTTAAAAATAACTTGCTTTTGACGGTGTTTGCGACGTTGGTAACTTCTTTTGCACGAGATTGGATGTCGGTGAAGGTTTATGATTTTAAGAATATCTAGAATAAATTGGACTTAACATAAAACATCCACTACCATTGCCTTCATCCGTTTCAAAGAAAGTAGAAAATTTACATCTCACCTTTTTGGTACATTATTTTGTGGGATTTTATTGGAACCATTTTTATTTTTTTTTTCTGCTCACTTTCTAATTCGTGCTTTATCGTCTGTCCAAACTATCTTGCTGGTTGGTTAGCTTGGATTATTGAGTATATTGGATGCGCATTTGTTGGTGTGCCGCTACCATACGCGTTGAGCCATAGTGCGCGATGAATGAATGAATCTACACTGCCGTTCAATGCGTATGGTCGCTCAGTTTTCCTAGCCAGGTCGACGAAACAACTGTCACGGATACCGTCGGCTCGTGCATAGTGTTCGTGTGAAGTCCATCTTACCTGGTCCGGGTTGTTTTGCGTAATTTCGGTACACCTGTACACCGGGCAATTCGGTGGCCTTCCGTTGGGCTAGTGCGCATTATTTACGTGTTAGAAAAAATAAAATCATTTATCATGTTTGCTACACAACCGGGTGAGAATAATTAGCACGGAAACGGTATTGTCGCGCAAAATGCTCCCAGCTGAGACCACCACTCGTGTTGGGTTGGGATCACCTCATTGCTGTGTCAATAGGTTAGCCTAAAAGGGTGTTGGATACAGCGAACCGTTGTAGGTGTGTGTGTGTGTGTGTGCATGAGTGTATGAGGGTGCATGCGTAAGAGTCGGATGTTGCGGTGTTTTGTGTAGAAAACGATTCCGATAGTCACACTTCTCTAGTGGCACAATGTTACCCCTTAAAGTGTTAATGCGTATCGATAGCTTCGGTGATACTATGTGCCGCACAATGATGAGTTTGCAGCTGGCTGTTGCTATTTTGGTATTGATCGGAAATCGGGCGGTCTGAAATATCTAAATTGGCTGTAGCTGGCTACCTGGCAGCTGGCGCTGTCAAATGTGGAAGGGAAAATAACGAAAGAGAAGAAAGGAAAGTGCGTATCTTTAACGTGGTGAAAAAAAAAAAATGAGCGGCAATTCTCTCTATTGTTTTCTGAGCAATCTCCCACGCGACCGCGGTGCGTATCCGGCAGCGTGCCCATTGCGACTGGCTGTATTCAGCTGAAGAGTGCACTGTTTATAAACCATACAGCATGTATGTACAAGAAAATAAATTAGGTATGAGAATACGAGAGCGCGAGAGAGAAGGCAGCTAACTATGGGTCATGTACGCGAAACAGTGGATATGTGCAAGAAGAAAGAGAGTTCATCTTTTGTTACCAAACACTCAGTATAATTCAGTGACTAATATTAGATGACTAATATTAGAGAGAATAAAAAAAATATTTCGATAATTAAAAGTATACTACACCAATCTGTCGGGTTGTTATTAAATGTTTGCACACTATCTACTGTAAAACGTAAAGTTCTCTTCAATGAGTGGCAGTATCCGTCCAAGATAAACTAGACAGGGGTTGGGGTTGAAGCTCAATTTAGCATTCAAGTAGATAATATAATATTACAATTCAAATTCGGGGTCCTCCTTCGGTAGTTCAGATGGGATTTTTTTTTGCATTTAACTTCATTTTCTAATATGGATTAATATTTCTTCAAAAAAAATCTGTATTAAATTCTTTATCTAAGCCAAGAAGCTCAATTCGTATGTCCACCGCTGAGTTAATATCATTTGAATTTAAATACTAGACTACAAAAAACAGAGTAGCTGATTACTTTTGAATTTTGTTTTACATTCCTTGCTAAAGACCACTTATTTTTACTTAGTTGCTCGAAACTAGTTAACTTTACTTAGTAGCTCGTAAATTGTTACTATTGCCTAGTCTCTGGTTGCAACAAGTAAAAGATAAAACTATCCCCCTATCCTTTTGGATATCCATTAGCAGTTACTTGTAACTAGATACTCTTCCTAAACAATTCATTCTCAAGAATTGTGTACTACTTTTTTCGCGAAATTCCAATCGCTAGTAATTACGCTGTGGACCTTTCATGTTCGACCCATCCAATGAGTTTCTTTTTTTTTTTCCTTTTTAAGTGAAATTTCAATTTTTACATATAAATTAATAAAGGAAATAGGTTTTGCTACCAAATCCAAATAGTGGACTATGGCTTTTGCTACCAAATCCTAATATATCAAAAGTCTGTAGTATATTGTTACTTTTTCTTCTTTTTGGGTGGCACAACAACCCTTGTATGGCCAAGTCCATCCAAAACACTTATGTTTTTGGCTGTTGTTCATGATTTTAGTGTACGTATATATTTTTAATGTCGATATTATTGTTAAGCACATCGGCAATGAATATGACTTGTGCATTTTTTCTCTTCAAAGAAATGTAAGGGAGGGAGGGAGCGCCTCCACAAAATAATTTATTTTATACGCTCCGAAAGCGCTCACAGTCTCGCGCAGTCCTCTTCCGTTCCGTTATCCTCAATTTAAATTACAAAAAAAAACATAAATAATCATAATCTTGGACTTTGCTTTACGTTACGCAATACAGTCCAAATTCTGCCAAACCATCAATTTTATTAAGAATTGTAACAAAACAAAAAAAACCAACGATGGTAAAACAAATCACATTGAGCGACAAACCCTGCAAAATCCTTCTATGCGCGGAAGCAACGGCGCATCTCAGAGCACCGCGAGCCACCGTTGCTCGTCTGCCACCGACCGGGCACCGTGCGGATGCTGTGCGCGCTGTGTATCCTGTTTCTCTTGTCGGGCTTCTGCGGGAAAGTGTGCGTGTGTGTGTGTGTGCGGCACCACTGGCAGGCTCGCATGGTCCGTATCGTTCCACCGACTGATAACAGGCGGTACAAAGGTGGCAGTGCGTCGTAGTATTGGTGTGGTGCAGTGTTAGTGCTCGCTAGCAGGACGGCAACGAATCCCAGGGGATGGATGGATTGTGCTTTCGCTGCTAAAAGTGTTCGTATCATTCGGTAAGGCCCGGCAGTGCCGAGTGGTAGTGCTGTCAGCGGAAAGTTTTCGACCGGGTTTGTGCATCGTGCGACTAGAGGTTGTTGAGAGTTTGGTGGAAGAAGTAGCTTCCAGTGGGATGGACAGTGACAGGTCCTTAAACCTACAATATTACATCGTAGCAACCATCGCTTCCGCGTTTGGCGATTTTCAATTGTGTTGTTTCCTCAGTAGGCTCCAGGCTGCTGTTCAAATCCGCGTTAGGCACTGTGGTGTGGAAAACTTACGTTGTGCCATCGCTCTGAATGCGGTCGAATAAAACGTGTATTCCATTTTCTTTTCCTTTAGGAGGTGAAAGTTAGCTACCGTGGTGTTGTGTTGCAACGTGCGCGTCATTTGTAACAGATCGAGTATCCCGATGTGTCCGCCTCGTTTGCCAGCGGCAAATGTTGAGCCTCTATAAAAAAGAAATGCATCCATTTTGGCCGAGTTCGGTTAACGTGCTGTGCCGCTGAAACATGTGCTGTGTGAAAAAAGTCTAAAAATTTGCGTGTATGTGCACAAGTGTGAGTGTTCCTGTTCGTGTGTATTACTTTTGTGTGAAAAGTTCGGCAAAGCTTAAGCAAATCATCTAGCTCCCTTCCCCATTTCCCGGGCCCCCTTCCCTCCTGGCCGATTAAATTGTGTGTATAGTGTGCGCGCGCGGAGTGTTACTGCCGTTACCGCGAGCCGTTCGGTTCTGTTCGTCATCGGCCAGTGAGCGCGGCAGCCAATTCCGCGGCCCACTCTAAAATGGGGCACCAGAAGATGAAGGTTGCTAGCGCGGCGTGGCTTCTGACATTGCTCGTCCTTGTGGCGTCGGGTTGGGCCGGTGCCGCCGCCGCCACCGACAAGCTGGAAAAGCTGGCGATGCAAGAAGCGAAGGAGCATGTGCTAAAGAACAACATGGTGCTGGAGCCGACGCTTACCACCGCCCGGCAACCGCCGCCGCTCGTTAACGGCACCGGAGGAGCGGCCAAAGCGACGACAGGACTCCCGAGCGAATGTAAGTCACTACTGGGTGTGTTTGTGGATCGGCCAGTTCCGGCGCTCTGCCCTTCAATGTTGCGTTTTCCAACCGGTCGAGGGGAGAAAATCTGAAAAGTCTCGTGCACGGGTATCTTTTGATCTTTTCCACGGGACGGGATGGTGGATGCTGTTATGTTTAGGGCATGCACATTTTTTCCGAAAGCAAGCCAAGCCCGTCCTCGGCTTTTCCCGCTTTGATTGACGTGTTTGCGTGTGCCGGTTGTGCTGCACTGAGTTTGCTGTTTGTTCGTGTGTTAAATTAAATTTGGCTAATTTTTGTTGTTGTTGGAAAGCTTTATATTACCACATAATATGATGTAACGAGCATAGCACTGGAGCTGACGGTTTGGAAAAGCTGCCTAGACACAATACGGCTCAGAGAACCCTTTTCGTTCGCTTCACTTTCATTAAGTCTTTTATCGTTTCTTGTTGAAACCATGTCAGTTGGTGCTTCATTTACAAACTCTTTAATTTTCTTTTAATAAGAATGTATTCCTAATTTAAGGGAATGAGTTCAAATTTAACCTAACAATCTGTCATTTCTCTAAGGACACTGTATTTGACTGGATTTGACGAAATATTTGGAACATTCTATCGTGTTTGATGAGTATACTGTGTGATGGAGTCTACTATTTTACACCATATAACTCACCTTACCGTATCTCGATAGATGTATTGTATGGAAGATATGCAATTGTAAATTTAAAATTCTGGTTCCCTCACATTATTACGTCATTTGTATTTTTATGTTATATTTATTCATCTATATATTACTGTTTTTTAATATATATATATTTTAATAATAATCGTTTTAATCAACAAACTCCATTTACATAAAAATATAACCATTTTGGAAAAGAGGCCTATCAAACATGAAGCAAGTGCATCCTGCTCATTCATCATGCTCGTTGCATTTGTATCCTATCACTTGACCTGAGGTATCGCTCGCTTTCGTTGGTCAAATAATAATAGTGTAAGCCTCTCACAAAACCCGACGTGGCTCGAACCCTGTGTGGGCTACTACCTCTTCTCCTACACGGTACCAACTATATCGTTTACGAGGAGGCTACACCGGTGGTCACCATGTTTGTTCGGGCTTTAATCAACATTTTTTTTGTCTAATTAGAAGGTGAAAACAATTTGGCCCGTACCGTCCTTACTGAAGGAATACTGTTATTTTTCTGTTGATTAAGTTTCTCATAGGAAACATCAAATTTAAACAGACCACAGTGGACTCTCATTTAACGAATGTAACCCGCTCTACAAGTTCACTTGTCGAATTTAAAACTCCGTTAAACAACCTTTAATATATTTTTAGCAACAAGTGGCAAAAAAAAAATCACATATTAAGAGCACAACTCGTTAAACGCGAGGTAGTCGCTAAAAGAGAGTCCATTCACTGACCTTCGCATAAAATGGCTTATTTGCCAAATAAGAGAACGGAAGAATTCAGTTTTTTTTAATTTGCCAAACCATCATTTAAAATGTTTGTTCGATGAAAAGGTCTTGAAAGAAGTGACCGAGATCGTAGGGAGGTGGAAGGCGCCTACAGATGAAGTTGTCCTGATAAGGATAGACAGTCGATGTAGTTCGTTCTACTTTAAATTCTAATATTCCTATTCCTGTGTCATACGATCAGGCCCGCCATTGCATCGAATCCCGTTCTCAACCGCTGACATATTCCCCCCATACGCAGGATTGACTAACCTGCTATGGGTACACTAAGTCACAGCCCCCCTTACACAGGATTAACAATCTTGATATGGATGGGTACACTCAGTCACAGGAAAAGCCAAAGCACTTTAGTGCTCTAACCCTACTGTGTTGTTGTGCCATCCAAAAAGAAAAATGAAAAAAAAAAAAATCCTTTTTCCTATAAAATCTATTTTTGTTTTACTTATTGCATTTGATTTCTTATTAATTTTTAATCGTATTAATCCCCTCCCTTTAGCACGGTGCAGAGTAATTTATTTTTATAATCATGCACAACTCCGCCTCGCTGGCAAATAAAGTTAAATAATTAGGTAAAATATTAACATTCATGCGTTTGGCTCAAGAGACTGTTTAGATGAGTTTGAATTGGATAGAGAAAGTTTTGCAGCTAACCAAACCCCCCACACCCTCCCTCTCCCCCCACCCATGTACCCGTTGGACCCACACGGGTTCTTCTGTATGGTTGTGGTAACTTTACCCCGCCACTCATTATACTTTCATTCTTAATGCTTGCAAACCTTGAAATGTACACTTGCCACATATTACCACACAGTAGCAACAGCAAAGTTTTCTGCTGCTCCGAACTTAGAGCGTAAAGCTTTTGTTTTGCTTGGTTAACTTCTCGCCCAGGCACGGCATGCTGATGGTGCTGTTGCTAAACCGGGACGTGTGCGTGTGTGTGTGTTGGGTATGCTGGAAGATGTGTTCCAGCATAATAAGCAAAAGAAAAAAGGGGAAACGAAACGCAAGCTCCATAGCATGACACTCGCTTTCGGTAATGTAGTATGCTTATTTTCGTTCGCAGCTCTTAAGGAGCAGTGTAATGGAAGCTGGCAGTGTTGCCCACCAACTAGCAGTATGCTTAGCCACTAGAACGGAAGCATGATTTTAAGCTGCCCTTCCTGCTGCTAGTTCCCCCCAGTCCCCACAGACCCCTTTTGAAACGAGCGAACGCGGCACAATCTTGCGATTCTTTAGCGCCTTCCCGTGCGTGACGGCTTCCCGTCGAGTTCAAGGATGCAATATCGATCGAAATTAAAGTTCGGTGTAGGGTGCTGATATCTCTAGACCGGTGGATGCACTTGTAACGCATCTTTCAGGTGATGTTATTTTAAAATTTACCTCAGGTTATGGTATGGTAACGAATTTAATGGATGTGAGGTAATTTAAATATCTTTTTAAAAGCGAGTAATAAATCTCAATTTATTTTTGTATTATTTTGAAGATGGTGCGTCGCTCATTAAGATCCTCATTAATCATCTCAGAAGCATTGATAGCAGAGAAACTTTACGATTTCGATGCTTCAAAAAGCAATACCACTTTCCAGGCGGCTTGCTTCTTGCCGTCTTCTTATGCTGCAGCACCGTATGCATCGTGCTCACGTTATGCCCTTTTCCTTTTCATGAGTTTCTGTTTCACCGAAACGACGCTGCCACGTGGTTACGTCTGGCATTTGAACGCTCGTCTTATGTTCTCTTCCCCCTCGCATGCTGATTAATGTTTGGTGCTGTGGAGTGGCGTTGCGTTTTTATTGCCGATATTTTCAACCACTGGCCCGCTGTTCAGCATCGTTCACTTTATGGCTTGGTACCACCAATTCCTCGAAACGCAAAGAACGCGCGGGAGATCTCAGCTTACGCGTACAGCGAGAAAAAGAATACGCTGCACCCCATTATATGTTTATGCTGCAAACCGAGCAATGTGTTGCCGTGCTGCCGCCTTTTTCTGCTTCCATATGCGTTTGTTTAGGTGCATCGGTTGCACCGCCCTGCCCTGTCCGGTGTTCATTAACGGGCTGACATCCCGAATTAAGAGTTTATTTCCCCTGTACGCCACCAGCTGCGATGTAATGTAGCTTGCAGAGCATCTTCAGCACATGCTGGCTGAACGGATGGTTTATGTGTTCGGTTGCACTGTGTTGTGCTGGAAATGAATTCTTTTTTCTCTGCACTTCGATACGCACAATTGGGATTTTGGTTTTTAGTGTTGTGTTCAGCAAAATCGTTTTTGTTTTTGAGAAACAATTGCTGTACAGTTGAGATTTACATTATTTCTTATACTTATTCTTTTACTTGCTTCTACTTATTTCAAGACTGAACACTTGTTAGTTAAGGCCTCCACCTTAACCTAACATAATTTGATTCTTATGTGGCTTCTCGTGCACTCAAAGCTCCTAGTAATAATGATTTTAAACACGGTTGAAACGCATAAGTAAATGCCTAGCTCTAAAATATAGAAAAAAGCAAACCACTGCCATAATCACTAATCATGAACATAACCGCTTATTGTAGCACTATCCTTCGATCCTTCCTTCGTCCTTCGATCCCGTTCCACCAGCATGGCTGCATCACAAATACGCTTCCGCAGCTGAAACATTTGGTGTGAAAGATTTTTGCACTCATCGTCTCCTACCTTCGTTCACGGTTGTAATTGAAAACTGGGCTAGCCATTTGATTGATGCATTTTGGCAGCAATTATTCATTCCATGTTCAAGTGTGGTCTGATTTCATATTTCTCCTTACACCTTTCACTCCCCGTTATTGATCGGATAAGCCAAATCTGGACCGTGGCAGTGGCAGCGCCGGGTCCGGTCCAATGGCAAGTGTTGCACCACCGTTGGATGAGCTGGAATAAATTAGGAGAAATTTGATTTATATTTTACAATCCGTCCGGTTGGAGAATTATGCTTGCCGAAACCGTTTTTGCTCCCTTCAGGTGCTGAGTTGCGGGGGGATGTGCTCGTGTTGCTGCGGTTTTGCCGGATTCAGTGCAAAATTAATTAAATATTTAGTTATGTATAACGATGTGCCCCCACCACTGCCTCGTTTGTTTTTATCCGCAAGCGATAGTAGCAGTAGCATGGGACGACGGACTGTTATGCAATTAGTGGAAGTGTTTTTTTTTATGAGAAATACGTACACAACCGTCATGGAATGTTTTTATATTGATCAATTATTTCAGACCAAAACTTTCTCTAGCGCTTGGGTTGTTCGTTGAGGTGATACGGTTGTTTCAATCATCTTCGAAACGGTGAAACAAACACTATTCCTAATTCGGTGGTCTATTACGGGAAGAGAAGCGGTTAACTATGTATTGCAGGCATCCGAAAAAGCAATCGACCGATCGCGCCTGTTTCAAGGCCAGGACCGTTAAGAGTGTGCGGAAGCAAACAGTCAATTGATTGGTGAGATGGGGTGGACTTATCACCCCGTCACTCTGTGAGCAGCGCACTGATCGTTCTAGATTGATTCACGAAAGCAAGTCACACACACACACCGACACACCCTCTCACACGCTTACAAACCATCGTTGTTTTCTATAAGTTTCAGTTAGTTATTTTTAGTTGTCTCATTACATTCGCTTCCTTTGCACTCTATGCTTTCTATTAGCAGAAGGGAAATGGGAAAAGTGTCTGGGTACAGGAGTAGCGTCTAGAACGAACGTATCTCGGTCGAGGCTGGGGAAACGAGCGCTATCGCGCACCAACTCGATGTGGTCGGCTGCGGTGGCTTTTTGAGCATAAGGTTCACCCTCGCCGCGTCCGGGAAATGGATGTAAAATGAGACACTGGGCCGGATCCTAGTGTGTCTGCCTTGTGTCGCTCCGGAACTGAGGGGATTCACGTTGTGCTAGGTTGTGTTCTGGGCCAACATGTTGGTCCCCTCTCCCTTGGCGTACTGTTTGAACGTTTGATCGGAAAGGAATTCGAACGATGCAGTGGATGAGACGGTGGGTGAACGGTGCACACTGAATGGGTGTATCGTCCGCCCAGGAGTGTGCTTTTGCTTCGTCAGCTACACTGACACAGCGAGACACAATAAACATATCGTCCGATTTCTCCATATAGGCGAAAAGGAGCGTCAAGGGATATCTGTTCGTTTGCCACACGCGGCATATCTTCTATGTCCTTCCACCCCTCTCCCTCTCTGTCTTTCTCTCCCTTCCACTAGTGCCGCACAACAGTTTTCCGCAACATACATGTGTGTTTTTTCCATTCCATCGTCGCAAATAGTTTCTGTGGGAATAGGTCAACTTTGTGGCACAATTAATTGATGATGATGATGCTGCTGATGGTGCGGTGCGCTGATGGCGACAGATGACGGCAAGATGCTGTCTGCGAAAAATATGCCAACATTCGTTATCGGATCTGTAGGATCGGCTTTGCGGCAATGGTCACAAATTGCTCGTCGCCAGCTCGTCAGATATATTATCTATGTGGCAAACCATGTGGCATGTGTGGGGAAGAGGGATAATCGGAAACGATGGTAGAGGCGTTATTTATCCGTTGTTTTATGAACAATCAAAAGAACATTGGTGTGCTGGAATGGAAGCAATGTACGGGTGTAATGTGTGTAAAGCTCTGAATTAATATGCATTTTTATTGTTGAAGGAAATACTCACAGGAAGGATATAAAGATAGGACAATAGATTTTATTACGTACCATGGAAGTTGTAACGCTGCCATCGTGCCATCGTGCGTTGCAGCTAGGCACAATGGCGCAGGATGCCGTGCACGAATTTCCACTTTTTTTCTCGTACTGTAATATGGTTCCTATAAAAGACAGTATTTTCGAACAAAGTTGGATTATTGCTTTAACTATGTTATACTCCTTTAAGCTTTGTTTTCCCTATTAATATCAAACCTTGTTTACAACAGCTCGGTAGCATCGGTATGGAAACGATTCGGTACGGGTGTGGGAAAATTTAGCAATGAAAATGTCGCACCACAAAACCAGGGCAGCAGAAATTGATGAGGGTCGCTTTGACGATCCGACAATTAGCAACGAACGATGACGCTGGTTTGACCAGAAAGAAAAGTGACCGTGTCATCAATTCTGTTTTATCGTCCATCGTTTCAATCAAGCCGGGGTCCGGCTTGACTTGACCACGTTCTTGCGGTTTTATTTCGGTGGTAGCCTGTCAATCATGCCACCCAGCAGTGTAATCCTTAATCGTTGATAAATGCAAGCGAGACGGAAAGACAGCGGCTTGTCGGACCGCGAGTTTCGAGCTTCCATGCGAGAAAGTTCAAGGGGCTGCACCGATCCCTCACCTCGCCCGCCGTCATTCTAAAATTTTGTTGGTCCCTGGGATGGTTAATCCACTCTGCGCGAGTTCCCGTGCCCGTTGAAAGCCGCTCCGGAAGGATTATACCGTTCGGAAAACATTGCAATAGTAAGGGGGAAGGGGACGAAAGAATGAAAGGCGAGGGCGCCGGTGATATCATGTCGTGAAGGAAACATCGAGAGCAATTGCTATTGTGGGCTTCACCGTCCGTTCGGGTTGCGGAACGTCAGTGTTGCGGCTTGTGACTCGCCTTTGTTTGGTTAGCGTTCGATCCCTAACCGCGCTTCATCAAACGCAGGCCCCGGCGGCTTTAACACCGTTTAATCGGGGCTTAATCGTGGTGGATTAGCACGCAAACCTTCCTTTAACTGACCGTGATCGTGGCAGATAATACGATGGGTGGAATGGTGAGGGGGGGGGGGGGGGGTGAGGGAGAGAATGGATATTAACAAACAGTGCGAAAACATCCTTGACGAGACGACGACGACCGACCGACGAACGGAAGCATATTAATATCAGTAGAAATTGTGCTGCCGGCGATGAGCATTGTGCATTGCTTCAGCTCCTGGTCTGGTGCGGTGGATGTTGCAGACAGATGCGAGTAAAAATGCGCGATGAGTTGGAGGCGTTGAAGTGACCTTTTGCAGTGCTGGCAATGTCACGAGCAAATGATGTTTTTTGCAAACTGAGCGTGGAATGAATTGCACAGCATGATGCTACTCTGGCATGGAATTGTTGAGTGATGTCTGGCATTTGATTAACTTCAGTTACATGCCTGCTTTGCTCTCTTACATCTCCCGTTCATGATGCAATGAGTGCTGGGAGGGCTTTCTAAAATAATCGGTGAATTTGTATTCGTAGACCAAACAAACACACCAAATCCTAATCATTTCATTTATTTACTCACAATATCGATAGTCCTTATGTTGTATCCAACAATTGATATATTCGTCTTGCACTATCATTTGGCTCAACAATCATTTGTTAGTGAAGGTTTTACAACACAGCCATGTATAAACGGAATTGGCTCTCTAATCCTCAGAATCGGGTCCTGTATTCAATTAGGATAATTTCAGCAACATCTTGACTAGATGCTGATGTATCTTATTCCGTCCTTACATACTAGTGCGACAAGGCTTGTTAGTTCGTTCATGTGACGCAAGAGGCGCTTTGGTGATGTTTCTGTTTTTCTCTGCTCGATTTGCAGCGAAAATTGTCATCATTACTCGTCCTGGATGTAATCTAATCACTGGGGCAATATACGTGGAAAACTGAGCATACTTTTTTCCCGTTTTGCCTTTTACAGTGAGCAAAAACAAATCGATTAATCTTTTTTTGAAAGAGCCTCGCGATTGATCATTGCTCCAGAACATACGCATCCAGCATACGTTTGATGCAGTGTGGACTGATTGGTGTATAAACTGAAATATAGCATGATACAGTGAATTTCCTTGGCTTTCATCATAAGATCTGTAAAAAAAAATGTAGCAGAAAATCCAATTGCGATTGATGTACATGTGCCACGTCGATTGTGATCGGCCGCTTCCACCTTTGATGTTTTGCTTTTATTCGTTGAAAATATCAAACTAGGTAAAAAACAAAACGATCAATGCAGATTTTTCTTCTTAAAAAGAGAATTTTCTTTTCGTACTTTTCTCTCATACGGAAACTTTGTGTGTTTTACCCTTAACTTTTTCTGGTAACGACTGTATTGCACGTTAAACAAAGTCTGCACTCCTGTCTGACGACATGTGATATCATTTTAAACACATTCCACTGGAAAGCGGTTCTAATGCTTGGCAATCAATGTGTTTATAAACCTGCTTAATTCGCTGAATCGATACATTCTTTTGCGTTCGTATTTGTGAACGTTTCAGTCCCCACGAATGTTTATGCTATCGACTTGACTTTTGTGATGTTTTCAAACACGAAAGCACCGATTGGTATTGTTGCCCACGTGCCGTTGTGTTTGGTTTTGCCAAAGAGAAATCGTTCGCTTTAACCCTAGCTAAGCGCAACAGGCGGCATGATGGAATTAACGTTGGCCGACTCGGATTCGAAACCCTAACCCTGGCGACGACACACTCATGCGTCAAATTTCGCATGGTTTCGTGCGGGCATATTCGAGCGAAATATATTGATAGCTGAGGTGTCGAGACATGCTGCCATGCCATATGTGCTAGTACTTGGAGCGTTTGCATGGTTGTCAATCGGGCCAATTTAATTAAAATGTCAATCAGAGCCAATAACACCTCAAGACACTTCGGGATGCGTATGGCGGGTGCGTGACAAGCGCGTTTGTTTGTTCATCTTGTGCACATGCCGGGAATAAAACCGTCCACAGTTGTATGGCCAGGTCAGCTGCCATAATTGGTGTGGCACTGTGCCGGACGCTGCTAGTTGCTGTGGGAACTTGTGGAAATGGTTCAGAAAACATTTACTTGAGCTGCTTCAAGTATCGACGATGTGTGTGTGTGTGTGTGTGTGTTCTGCAAGTTGTAATTGATCAGTATAATGGAAGAAGAATGGTAATGTTTTAGCAAGAAAAGTGCTTTTTTAATGATCCTTTGATGTTCATTGTAATCATGGTCATTAATTTGTCTGCTCAATTAAATTGCTTGTAGAGCGAACGGGAGGTGGTGTAAAGGGATTATCCGTCAAGTCAATTATGCACTCGGCACTCTAATCAGCAGGATTACACAAATTTTAACTCTATCTCGGTTATGCCTTTCAGCGAGACAAATGAAGCAAACGTATAATTTAAATAGCAATCAAATCGATATGTATGACAGGACCTTCCTCTAGTACAGATGCTGCTATAGAATGCAATCGAATAAAGCGACACATACTCGAGACCCCCATACCCGGCAAACCAACAACCATGGTTAGGAAAATAAACATCTACCGCTCAAGTTCTAGGCAGAAAGCCTGCACACGACGTCTGATGCTTCTGCAATCGTTTTGATAAGGTGGATTAAGGTTTATCTCCCGGTTCCTTCACGTGAACTGGTTAGCCATCATTGCGCTAAAGCTAGGATCAGTAGAAGAAGGGAACGGCCTGATCGCCATTTGAGTGAAAGTTTGTTTGTGCGTGGATTTGTTGGAATCGTCTGGATATGGGGGTTTTATTCGTAGTGGCAGTTTATTTCTCTCGTTAAATCGAACCTAACATATAGTCCAGGATTTCGTTTGGCTGTGCATCGGTTTTGCGGGGGCCGATTGGAGGCATTTCAAGGATATCGTAAAAAGGTACTCCATTAAATGCGTACTGTTGGGCAATGCTGTTTACTCGAATAATTCCCAACGCTTGGTTGCCGCACTCGGCCCGTATGGGTAATTTCGCTATGTTCGGGGAAAGTGATGCGAAATAACACCTCACCGAAGGATATTGATGCTTTATGTGACATAGATAAAGAACATCATCTTTGGAGCTTTGAGATATGATGCACGAATCTTCCTCGAATAAAATTGAGATGGCCTTATCAAACAGTGATTCCTAAGAAAAGTTTGTAAGCTGTGAAAAACAGAGAACAGAAACACTTGATATTCAATGTACGAAGTAATTTATTGACGTTCATTTCTTTGAAATGGAGTCCACAAAGTTTAGAATGTCAGCTCATAAAAAAAATATTTTGTTTTACTTTACCAGCTTTCGGTGTAAATTCTTATTGAAACTCTTGCTATTATCGGTTCAAAAATCAAAGGAATCTCTCTTGCCGGTTGCTGCTAAGCTTAGATCCTGCCGGCTAACAGTAGCCGAATCGTTTTGCTGCGAGCGGAATGTGCTTGTCGCTGCTGCTGTTTGCCGTGGCAAGATGAAAAGTGGCCACTCGATTTATTATTTACATGGTGTGAAGATGACGTTCGGAAGTGTGACGAGAAATAGTGCCCCGCGTGATAAGGATGTGCTGAGGACGTGGAACGAGTGTCATGGTGACGATAATAATAGCACTGTTGATGGCGATAATAGTTGCTTTGGTGACAGTTTCAGGTAGCATCGTGCTGCTTTGATACATTGCAAATGATTAGGTGTTTCCCGTCCCCATTCGAAGCATAGTTTCGCAAACACGCCAACGCAAACGCTCTGTCGATTTAGTTGATCTTTCCGGAGTGGTTTGTCGTTTTTGTGGCATCGTTTAGCTATGGATGAGACATTGTAATCTTTTGGATATAAGAAATCATAATTAATCAGTTAATCTTTAACAATAAGTTTAATCTTTAATTTAATAAGTTTAATAATAAGTTTAATCTTCAATTTAAATCTTCGCTTTCAAAACGCTTTTAAATATGTCTTTTGTGGTAAATCAAAGCCAAAAAAATTAAACTAAAAAATACTACGTCTGCTGAACTTATTTGCATAGCGATATTTCTGTTAAACAAAAAGCAACAACGTATATAAAATCAATTGTTCACGCAACTTTCATTTTTAAAATTTCACTTATTTGGATTGAATGTCTCATACGCTTTGATTCGCGAGAAGAATTTCGTTGGAAGAAAGAAAAGACTTCATTGTCATATTGTTACGGCTAGCTTCAATATCCTAATGTGTTACTGAATATGATAAGTCAACGAATAGCAAGTTGCTCACGTATTATGTAATAAGAGTTTAAATATACTATCAAGTATAATCCTGACATAATTGGATATATTTAGGTTAAGAAATTCGAAGAAATTATTCTTATCGGTTTTTGCGTAACCTCACTTTCCGTGTATCCACACGTTTATATTGTTGATAAGAATATCTTTAAAAACGCTTACAACAAAACGACCTTTGTCCAAAACACGTCACGTGTAATTACGAATAGAATGAAGAAACGACGTAACACACACCATACTTGCAAAGGACAGAGCACTTTGAACATTGCAAGCTGTAGTGCGCACCGTGATTGCAACCTTTTTTTTTATTCTTTCCCGTTTCTTTGTTTTTTGCTAACTCAATTGCTCGTTAGCCATTACTTTTTTGTATCGGTTCAATTGATCGTTTGACTTTAATTACGGAAGTGTCAAAGGAATGGACGTCACAACTATCGACAAAGTCGAGAAACGATGTATTTTAGTTTTTGCTTCAAACATTTTTTATAAATCGATCTTACTTTTCTACGCATTTCTCGTGTTTCTTGGTAGATTGACATTGAAAGTTGTTTTTAAACATAAGACAGAAATTAATGAAGTACAACACTATTGCAACATGGTTTCACACGTTAATCGTGACAGTTTAATGCTACGCCGGTGCCCAAGGCAAGGGCTTTACAGAATACAGGCTATGAAAATTATTATAAGTTTAAACAAATCGGGCAAAATGATGACAAAAAAAAACATTTTGATTCGTTTCTTTTGCTGTCGATTGTACTTTCAATCTTTGTTTTTTCTTTCGACTGAACAAGTAGGACCCCAAAACCTCTTTTGGCTCAAGTGGTTTTGCTAATCTTATTTGCAGAAAACTGTACTCTTAGGAAAGGTATTACTAGTTCAATTGGCCGGTTAGAGTGTCCATGGTGCGGTAGTTGCGGTAAAAGAAAAACAAACCCTTTATGGTTGACCCGTGCTTTTAGCCCCTGGTGGTCATTGTTGGTCTATGGTTTAGCACGGGACCTCTTCTGTAAATGTAATCCTTGGATTTACAATAGCATGACCGTTGAGCAAATACTTTGGTGCCGTAGCTTATACAAATACTATGGCCATATTTGCTCAAAAACAACTCTAGACGTGTAAGTGTGTGTGTGCATGTTCTACGAGGTGTATTCTTTTGTTGTATCAAACAAAGCATGAAGCGATGAGAGGATTTCAATCACCATCGTAGTGAGATTGAAAAAATCAATGGCTTGTGACGGAACACTGTTGACGTTGCATGAGGGGGGTCGCCTCTGAATCTCTGGTTTAGAGTTGATGATTCGCAACCTGATTTGCTTAAAAGAATAAACAATTGATTACAAATTGATTTTAAACTGAGAGACTGACTAAAGGCTATAAAATTTGTATTTATTTGAAATTGGACTTTCTGCTCAGCTTCTTGCAATTTGAGTCCAACACTAAAATCGTATTGTTTTGCAAATAAGATATTCCACGGTCAGGACTTTTCATTGCTCTTGCTTTGTTGGAATCGTAATGCAAATAATATTTTAAAGAACATTTATTGCAGCCTTTGACCTTTTTTAAAAATCCCTTATACACATCTTTTGCTTCATATGGTATGCAAAACATATGTTTGTGCTGTGTACAATTTTCCCCATCGTTTGCTCTTAGACTCTCCTCCGGTACAATCGGTACGGAAAAAGAGTGAATGAAAATTCGGAATGACAGGAATGAAGTGAATGTAACGAACGAAATGTCAGGTACGGGTGGAACTTTATGTCTCACCTGGGAAATCGTCGCTAGCTGGTGCACACCAATATAATTGAATTTATGGTTTAAATGCTCGAAAACCAACCATCAAACTTTTGTGTAAGGGTGTATGTAATTTCATTCTTACTGTTACATATAAAGTAGCTACTATTTATCTCGAGTTCATAAGCCAAGATAAGATTAATTGTCCAATCACCAGGATTTGCGCCTGAAAGGTATGCAATCACCATGCGTCATGTATTCGATTCGTTTGCGGTGCT
>KB671591.1:132127-156733 GCA_000349105.1 Anopheles epiroticus | reverse complement strand
GGTTTCCGACCGAGTAAGATGGCGTATGTGTCTAGTTTTTTCTTGCAAGTCGAATTTTAAAATTTGATCAAAATTTAAAAAATAGACTTGCAAGAAAAAACCAGACACATACACCTCCTTACTCGGTCGAAAACCAACCCTCTCCAATGTCAAATCAGACTGAATTTTACTGTAAAAATTACCGTCAGTTTTGGGGTAAAAAAATACTGTCATTTTCGGGTTGTTTTATTAATTTTTTTAATTTTATTGAATTATTCGACGGGCAAGGAGACTCCTCGAATTTTAAGGCAAAAAAGAAACAAAATTTCATAGTAATAGATTTACAAGGGACACTAAGTTAATGGTTTCTTAAGAGGCGAATACGGTTTACCAATTCAGCGCGTGACATACCAGGCTCGAAGAAACCGCACGCCAAATTGAATTCGCGACACATAACGGTAAGAGGACACAGACTGCCAAAACGTGTACGGTGATCCGTAATGTAGATCAAATCACGGGACCGAAGTGATCTGGCGGGGGCGTACAGGTTGATAGCATAGAGCAGTTCAGGAGAATCTATGTTGTTGTTTTGTACATAGGGGTGCTTTGGCTCTTTTTGTGACTGAGTGTACCCATTCATATCAAGATTGTTAATTCTGCGTTGTGGGTTGTGATTTAGTGTACTCATAGCAGAATAGTCAATTCTGTGTATGGGGAACGGCTGTGGTTCGAACGAGATTCGATGCAACGTCGGGCCTGATCGTATGAAAGAGGTCCAAGCCGCTGCTCATGATACCATCGAGCCACCCTTTTTTATGGTTACAAGCTACAAAATCGCAGCGCAAACTGAGAACAATTACTATTTTATTGTAAATGTTATAATCGTTTGGCTTCAAGTTTCGTAAGTATTAGTTCATTAAATATATTTTATATTATTACTCAAGGCCTTACTTTTATTTTTTTTTTACAATAACTGTTATACTTATTCATACAAACATGAGTTTAAAGGAAGCATTCTGAATAAAAACCTGATTTGCTATCAATATACCTTAGAATTTGATGAAAATTTAAAGATCACTAGTTTTTTTTAATCATAAAGTACGACTTTTACGACTAAATTCAAATTTTAATTTGTGAAGTACAACTTTTATGATATTTATTGCTGTTACTGTTATTGTAATTTTTATGGATAACCGTAGTGTTTTTTGTTAAACATTTAAGTGTGCGAATTTTTAAATTTAAAAATTGTTATTTTGTTGTTAACGTAAATTGCTAACAGTATGTTTTAAAAGTAATTTTAAAATGCACAAAAAAATGCACTCTTTTTGTGAGTTACTTTACCGGTATCCTTATAGTCAATACTGCATGTGGGGAGGCTGAAGGTATTCAAACAGCAGAACTTGTTTTATGGCACATTTTTATGCCGATTTTCTGTTCTTCAGCTTAGTAACACTGCCTGGCCGAATGAAACATGTATGAATTTCTGTCGTTTATAATGCATTTTAACATGGCAATGAAACAATCAACAATAATTTTTAATAGGTAAGTTTTTTGTGCAAAACTTGTGACTGAAGACTGGAAATGGGTACCACATGATACCTTTATCTCAGATCACAGGTAATGTACTTGTGATCAACATCAACTGTTATGGAACATTCAACGTTATCCAGTTACTTATTAATCTTGATCGTAAAAAACTCGGAACCGGAGCACAAGAAGTTTCAAAGCCGCAGCTGATAGAAGGAAATAATTCTCAGCAGATAGGGTTTGTACCGCCTTATTTCCCCGTCCAACAAATTATATGTTGTGTAATATAATTTCAAAAAATAAGGTAGTATGGCTTAAACGTTTCTATTAAAAACAAAATCTAAATATTTTTGTAAAAGGAAATGAAAAGACACACATTGGAAGAATGGCAACATATTTCCCTACATACTGAAGAAAAAGAAAATATGTATGAATGACAACCCATCTACATGTTATAAGATGTACTGGTTATTTTAAATCATATGTAAAATTATCTTATAAAGCAACTCGTAGTAGTAAAGTAAAAGAATAACTTGACATAATTTTTTTTTCTTGTCATTGCTGAAATGTTTATTGACATACGGTTGAGCTCTTCATAGGTGTTGATGTGGGTGTATCGGTATGCCAATTAATTTTCCAACCCTTCATTTTGCACCCTGCCTCGAGCGATACACACACATTCACACATTCACATATGTTCCTATCAATGCAGCTTCTCCAAACTGTCCGAGAATGATCGACGTTTCAAATGATCATTAAAATAGGGTGAACAAATTCACCGCTTCGTCCGTCCGATTGACGGCTTACCGATCGAAGACCGCCTTCCGCAGCAAAGTGGCCGCCTCCCCACTCGTCTCCTGTCTCCTCCCGCACAAACCCTCAGTTAGCATTGAACACACCAAGATGATTGGATAAAATATTGACCGGCACGGGACGGATTAGGTGGACGATAATTTTTCCTTTTTCCGAAATGCATCGCGAGCACGAGCCCACCCGGTGCACCGCTTCGACCACAGCTGGAACTGATCGATTTTCCATTCCGAAAGGAAAGGTAGGTCCTCTGTTGTTGTCGCTTCGATCAGATTAATGCATGAAATATTGCTGCCCCAGAAGGAGCGAGAGAAGGAAAATGCAACCGTGCAGGCTGTTCAGCGTTACAGAGTGATGCAATGGCAATGTGACGATGGTGGACAGTGGATCCGAAATCGATGTCATTCGAGGGCGAAATTTCGATGTTTGCTGAAACACGAAAGGAAACAGGTCCAAGATGGCGGGGGCTGATTTGCGTGCGATTTCTGTGCAAAGACGGGACGCTCGATCTGATCGAAGTGAACACAGAGATCGTGGTGCATTTTAGTGGTCGGTGGCCGAGCATGAATTAAACATTTTTATGTTCTGGAAGTGAGTGGTAAAATTGGCTGGCCACAGTTATGCCGCTGTGTGGGTATCGATCACTTTCCATACTGATTATTATAAGATCGAAAATGCTTAGCTAACCCTGGACACAGCAAACCTTCTTGGCGCCTTACATGGTTGATGTAAGTAGTACGCTTATGCAAGTTGGACTGAGATGAAATTTAAATTAGTAGATTCATTAGAGGGCTAAAATGGGTAATTCTATTCGTTTTCAACCCAGCATAGATCGAGTGCAAGATGATGATAATAATTTTTATATATTATAGTAATCTCAAAGAAACAACAAACTTTTGTTTTCATCGCTATTGATAATAAGCGCTATTTTTTTTTAACAAGTTGAATGCTTGTTTTAAAAACTACGATTTGAGTAAGGTAGTAGTATGGTTTAAAGTGGAATTTATCCTTACCTAAAGTTTTTGTTAGGCAGCATTTTTAAAATGAAGCAATAAACTATTATAATACCGTTATGGGCCGTCTCGATGGTCTAGTGGTAACGGCGTAGGGCGGTCAAAAGGCCCGTCACCGGTTCAAAACTCATTCGGACCACAGCCGCCCCCCATACGAAGGATTGACTATCCTGCTATGGATACACGAAATCACAGCTCCCCATACGCAGGAGTAACAGTGTTGATATGGATGGAGTTACACAGTCACAGAAAGAGCCAAAGCACATAATTGCTGTAGTTAGGCCTTGACCCCACAGGGGTTGTTGTGCCACCTAAGAAGAAGAAAAAGAAGAATACCGCTATAAAGCGATGTCAACATAATGCAAATAACTCTTATGTTATGCATATTCATAGAAAAAACCATTAGTTTCAATAATATTAATCTACTTTAAAAAGCCTTGTTGTTCGCGAAGTTTCTAAAATAATGAAAAGAGGATACGGTACCTTTTTTTGTGTTCGCAAAACAGAGAGTTTACCAAATTATTTAACGTACCAAATCAACAATTAAATATTCTATTAAATACTTAAATGAAGTATATCAAGAAAATATGTACAAAGTATGAAGTATGAAAAGAAAGTAAATTTTCAAGAGTGTTATTTTTAATTCTTAAGCCAGATTCTACGTCACAGAGAGTTCAGAACGTATGCCAATAGAATCACATCGATCGAAAGACCTAGAAAAAACAAGCAATTTATTAATTAGTATGACAATTAAACAACATTAATAAAACAAGAGCATAACTTAAAATAAGTACAAAAAGAAACGTTTAAAAAAATATTCTAGAAAAGTGGTATTCACAGTTTAAATATAAAAAAAAATCAAAGAAAACAAACATTATTATCATAAACATAAGACACCAAGCAAAAGCAAAGCATGTAATGAAAAAAACGTTTAATATGGCCTTGATCAAAAAGACGATCGAAATAAGTAAGGGAAAAGATTAATGAAGTAAATAACAATTAATCTCAAATAGTTCACTGTGAAAGTACGGCTCTAAATGAAACAGCAACTGCAAAAAAAGATTAAAATCTGTCACTGAAGAAACGAAGGGCTGCAATGACGCTTAATAAAATAAAAAAATGAAATGTCGAATTTAATGCTTTTAACAACTCTTTAATTCTGGCTGGAAATATGCAAAAAATGGAAAATAATACATTGTGCTCGATCTCAGCAATCTGATGCTGACGGGCATATAGGGGACAGTCCGCTGGTGGACACGACTGCGGCGCCGGTCTTTACACCAAACTGGGATGGGATACTATCCTATCCAAACAGTTTCGCCGTGATGAGGATTGAATTTCGAACTAAAGGGTCTGATAAGTCTCGTAAACCAGAAATGGTTGCCATAACCGAATAGTTCGCCAAGAAAACCATCATGGGGAACAACAGTTAAGCTTAGCTCGGTATGTACTAGAGAAAGCATCCATAAGATTTTTGTTATCCTGGTGTTATTTGCACTAAATATAGTAGGTAGCAATTTCCAATGTCTGTTGATGCATACATGGTCAGTTAAAACAGATAACCAATAAACAGCTTAAAATAACGTCTTATGTAGAAATAACAGTGTAATTGTTATAATTTATGTTAATCCAAAACTCAGAGGCTTCAACGCAAAAAAATCCAAAAACGAATTAATAATTTTTCAAAAATAAATCCCAGGTGTAAAAACATTCAAAGAAAGTCTGAGACCGTGTGCTCAAAATTTCCGAACACACGCCAATTCTAACAGCCAGCTACCTTCATTCAAACACGCCTCGTCGATCCTATTACGGTGATAGACACACAAGCCTTTCAGCATGGCTATTGACTTGCACATTCTTTATCCTCTCCTAAAAAAAAATAAAAGAATATGACGGCTTCGACTCTAGTGGACAGCCAAAAATCCATAAATCACTTTGGTGCGGATTACGTAGCCAATCAAAACAAACCGTGTATGATTCGTGCAGCCCAGCTAGTCCGGCACACTGAAGGCGCCTAAGAATATAAAATCGGTCAGCACATTACAGCTAAACCAGAGTCGGTTGTTCTTTTTTGGCTGGGAAGTGGCGCAACAATTAATCTCCCATGCCAGCAAAGGGGCAGGGGGAGGGAGGTGAGAACGGACACGTATGTCCACCCGAATAAGGTCTCGAACGTACGGAAAAGTTCGATCGATCTCTTGTTCGACCGGCAATAAAGTAGATCGGTTTATTGATTGTGGCACAAACCAAATTATACGGTAGCGCCACATAACTTCTGGCCGAGACAGCCCCCGGCCCCGTAGCTGTCCGTTCCGGGAGCATTACCATAGGCGTTGTGGTAGATGAAACCTACAGAACTGCAGCCAGCCGGGTTCCCCTTTACTTGGAGTGCTTCCGTCACTGGAATGGGATGTGTGTCAAGCGAATGGTGTCACCGAAATACCACTTTGGTTGGTTTGGACCAGTGTTCTTGCGAAGGGATTTAAAGTAAACGCACGCGAAAAGCAGCCACACCTTGTGTGGCTTACGTGCCAGCTCGGGCGGACCACGCCAGTTCCGAATCGGACGACCTTCACGACCATGACATGGTCAGACAATATCATGTATGTGGATCGAATGTGAACGTGAACCAATATTGGACCGCATCGTTCGGGCTTTCGAAGTCCTTCACGGTAGGTTTCCCTCGTGTGCCGTGTTGTGCTCCACTTCCTTTGGCCCAGCGGGTGGACACCAGCAGGCACGGGCCCAAAATTGAGCGTGTGATTTTTCGTGTTGCCGGGGCACAACACACGGGCGACCACATTTCGCGATCGCGCGAAAGAGTTAAGAAAAGGAAAACACACAAAGCGATCGATGGGGTCGCTAGGGGGGAGCGTTAATTACGCTTCTGGGGAGGGACGGCCGAATGTATGACCGCTGGTTCGTGTCCCCGTGCGTGAAGAAACGTTCTTTACGAGCTGTTTCCAAATTCCATAAGCAACGCACGTTCGTTTGGATGGTTTTGGGGAGGTTTGCTAACGCACGTTTCTAGCTAGCCGTGCGCCTAACCCGATGCGGAAAATAGGTAGAAAATTAAACAAATTTCCTAAACCGACAACACCCGGCCTGGACGATCCGTTGCATCCGTTTGGGCACGGTTTCCGTGCGTGCGGTGAGCGAACGCGTGCCAACGAACGGGGCTCAAGGTTGCAGGGCAGCACTGAAGGCACTTGTGATCGGTTTCGACGTGTGGTCGGTTTTCGAGGAAATTATGTGTGCCCTGGTGAGATAGTTTTCCGGTCCCGTAGCAAAAGGGAATGCATGTGCCCCGGTGTGGCACTGGCACAAAGCGGACGCACGGCGTTACGGTGCGGAGCGCGCCATTAGAGGAATGTGCTATGCAATTAGTCGAACAGCGGTCGGTGGGTTTGCGGAAGAATCGCATTTTTGGGGGGTGTGTGAGGTAATATGTTGCAGTGGTGATGAGAAGGGAATTCAGTTTAGGAGTGAGAGAAGTGTACGGTGGAAAGGAAAATCGCTTAGTGAAAATCTGCTAATTAAATGATGCGTGATGTTGGAGGTTTTTGTTGAATTAGGGATGTCATTTTGGGTGACATTGAAATGGTATTAAAATTGGTAACGCGTCTCGAATAAATTCATGAACTTTTAAACGGAAAACTAAACGGTTTTATTTCATAGAAACTATTCTAGTTGTTTGCTTCATATAGCTTCAGACCTTGAAATATGAAAATATCAAGCTTCAACCTTGTTAAAGAAAAGTATACTGAAGTATAGTTTGAGCTACCTTAATTGAGCTTTATTTTTTTATGGACTTTTTCTGTTTTTTGTTACGATCAGTCTTTTTTATTTCTATTTCATAAAAGGATATTATCTGTTGTGTGTTTGAAAGATATCTCAATTCTTTTTATTTGTACCCGTCCAGGCCGTTTCTATGGAATATAAAAAAAAAAAAATAAATTCTTTTTCACACCAGGCATAAGAGTTTTTCTTGTGATCATCCTTATAATCCTAATCCTAACCCGTTTCTGTCCTTTAATGATCCTTACATGATCCTAAACAATAGTATTTTTATTTCAAATTGAACATTAAATAACTTGTCATGCTTATAATGAAGGGAAAAAATTTACATGTTTAAAAATTAGATTTGTGGTATCAAAACGAATATTTGTAAAACATTTTCAGCGTAATTCCAAATACAGAGTTTATAATATGAAAACAGTATTTATTTTATATTTTTACTGATATCTTTAAGCACTTCGAAAAAAAAATATTTGGGCTGAAATCAACACAACACTCACAACACAATACAAATAAGTGTTAAATCTTTTTATCTCCTTCAATTAGTTGTACGATGCCATAGGAGGTTTAAGCAACAACCTTGTCCTTGGTTGTACGAAGAATTTAATAAAAATGTTGTATTTCTGAAACATTAAATTTTACTCGTTTGATTCGTTTAGCAGAGGCAGGATATAAATCCAATAGATTTCAGTAAATCCAATTAAAAGTTGTAGCTTTTTTCATTATATTTTTTTTATCTCAGTCAAGAAGAGAACAAGAATAACAAAGCAACTAATTCCAACTACTTTTCTTTTATAACATTTTAAAATTGAGCATTTGATAGGTTTTTTGTTATTTATTTTTATAGAGGCTTTGGCCATTCAGGCTAACATTCGCCTCTTTAGCATTTGATAGGTGATGCTGTCGAGTGAACATATTTTTTATGTTTCATTATATCAAAAATGAAAACATATCTTTATATATCTTATCTAAACCTGAATGAATAAAGTAAATTAATCTTTAATTTAAGACTAGAGACTCATAAAGCAGCTTAGTATTTTATAAATCACGTAGTTATTTTTATCGCACAGATCAACGGTGCTTTAATTTATATTTTTCCGATGGCATATAGCGCAATGAACCTTTCAGACTGATCGCGTCACGCTTGCAGTCATTTCCAAAAAGTTCCGCAAAATAATAGAATTGACTTTTTGCAGCTTGCCCGTGCGGTCAGTGACTTGTCGGCTGCTAGTAGATCATAAAGCCTAAAGGCTTTTTTCGGCACAACAACGGCCCCAACAGACTGGTCAGCAGCATAGCAGCCGTGCTAGTGCAAATCGCTGACGTCCGTTGCCTTGTAACACCGGGCAAAAGGTCAGATTAAGTAACAGTAGAAAAGACGCCCTGCGGCGGGAAATGTTCTGTTTCGATGATAAACATCCCACGGGACGGCGCAATTTAATTGGAAACGAAGTAAATGTGGTCCGTTCTGATCAGCACTTGATTGACATTTTACAGCGTAAGCAATTGTAAATGGGCTTAAGGCAGCGTTCAATAAATTGACCTTGCTGAAATTGTTTTGCGATTGAGCTGCTCGTGTAAGATTTGCTCGGGTGAAAATGATTTAAAGTTCATGTAAAAGTTTCCCTCTGTGGCCATCGCCTCAAAACGCGCCTAATGCGTTGATCGCTTTGCGGCTCGGCAAACGATCATTAGGCACACATTCGGCACCCATTGCCGCAGCCGGGTGCCACCTTTCAGCGAGTGAAACGTCCCAACCCGAACGAGCGGGTGCTTAATTTCATTCTCGTGCAGTCCAATAAACGCGCCAAAATACGCGAAAAAGATCGTTTAGTGCTGTGAACCGTAGCACACCTTGTTATTTGTTCTCTCCTCGTTCGGTTTGTTTCAGCTCGGTTGTCTTCCATTTGCCAAGGAATCGACGCCATTCTTGACGCTCTATCATTAAATCTAACCTTTCGCGGGCAGGCAGCGAATAAAACACAAGAAATCAAATACAACGCCCCGCAGCAATCAGACACGGAGACGGGTGACGGGTGGTGTTGTAGTGCGAAAACACAGCGAAACCGTGGGGGGGGGGGGGGAGGGGTGGATGCGCAATGTTTGCGGTTTTTACATTTTGCGTATGAGCATCGGGCACCCTTGATGCGGGTGTTGCGTTGCTCATGGACATGTATGGAGCACGGGCCACGGGGCTGGAAGCGAACGTTCGACACCTTTAGATGCGCGTCAGCAAACGCCTTTTGAAAGGGGAATTGTTTTACGCAAAAACGGCATCAATGGCTAGAAAAAGGAAAGAGCGTGAGTGCGTCCGGAACACACAGGAAAAGTAGAAAAGTGTAGTGATTAAGGGCTAGTTTGTTTTAGTGCGGCCTAGACTTGGCTGCCCAACGACGACAAACGTATGGCGACAGTACCGGTAGCACCGGGTCGTGCTGTATGCAAAATTTCACGCACCACTTACACCGCTCGGTTTGGCGCATGTTATCAGTTGCAAAAGGCTCTGTTCCTAGACTAGGCGTAGTTAACATGGCGGAAAAATGCACTCGGCTTGTTGTTTAGCAAATGCCAAGGCGGTGTAGCAATAAAAAACAGGAAAAATAAACACAGAAAAAATGAATACATTGTTCTTTTCGTTCAACTCGTTTACAGCGGCAAATTCGCTACTTGAACTGAAGATTTATAGGAACAACAGTTAAAATGGAGATTTTAGATCAGATTAAGTAAACAAGCTATTAAAATAAATGGGTTTTGAAGGAAAAAATTGTGTTGGTATCAGGTATAAGTTTTTTAGCATCAGCAAAAGCCTTATTGCTTAAGAAAAATAGAAATATCTAAATCCAAATATTAGAATACATTTAAAATCAATGACAAATCAAGAAAAGGGTTTTGTTAATTAAAACACTAATTCAAACTACGAACAACTTGAATTTCCAAACAGTGTTCTTGTTTTGATAAAGTTTGTTCATATCCAGGCTAGAGCTATTTCCAAACAAAACATTATGCTAATCATTATAATTGGGACGGCTCGGTGGTCCCTGTTTCATACGATCAGGCCCGACGTTGCATCGAATCCCTTTCGGACGCAGGATTGACTCTCCTGTTATAGGTACACTTCACAGTTTATCGTACGCAGTATTAAAAATAAGGCTATAAATAGATTGTAGAAATTTAAGATTTTAGCTAAATATATGAAAATTCCCAAAAAAAAAAGATAAAGTTACTCAACCCTTTTACAGTATGAATCTGTTTAAAGGAAAGTATAAATCACTGTGCATCTATTCAAAGATTAAAATTAGTTGAAAGCTAATGGTTAATCTTAATAAACTAAGAAGCATTATTTTATAATAATTTACATACCACTCTCTCATGCATCTATCAAAATATCCTTAAATATCCTTGCCACAACACACAGTACACAAATTAAAACTGTTACTGTAAAATGAACAGTTCTACTCTAATTAATATCAACTTGTTTATTCTATAAGCTAAAGGAATCCTTACTTCTTACTTTTTACCTATCATGCTTTCTTATCAAATTTGAATATTTATAAATGCTACATAAAATTATTTCATGATGAATATATGAATTACATATGATAAATAAATTAAAATTGAATCTAAAGTTTCAAATCAAGATATAAACCTTATTATTATTTCAATTAATCAAAAATCAAATAAACAATTAATTTTCATTCATATTAATTCTACCTTTATAAATCGAACGAATGCTATGAAAATAAAAAAAAAAACATTTTTTTTTTAGTAAAGTGTATGATAAGAAATGATTACTATTTTGCCAGTGACCTGCTAACGCTACAACTCTAGCATTATAAATTAGACAACGATATCATGTGATCACCAGTATCACGCTAATTTATGCTAGAATCGCTTGAAACCAGGCATTATAACCCCCATTGTTAGCCTACAATCAATTAGGATTTGAAACTGAGCTCCGGTGTTAATGGAATTGCACTTTAATCTGGATCAGGCGGTGATATTGGAGATATCACCTTCGCTATTGCTTTCCATGGCGTTCGACATGAGGGCGTTCAGCGGTTCGTTCCGCTGCAAAGTGAGCCATTTCGTGCTTGAGACATAATTTATCGTTTCAATGTTTTGATTTGGTGTACCATGTTAAAAAAGAAAGAAACCACACACACCCCAAACACTAGGCGTACAGTAAAACACGATTATTACCGAAAGCGGACGGTTTATCAGTTTTGCTGCTTAAAAGCACCGAGCAAAAGTGTGTTCGCGCCGAGGCTGGTTTAAGTTTCGCAATCGGCCCCCGCATCGTTAAACCTATCGCTCCGCTTCGTGCAGTTACACCTTGATTTGCAAGAAAGTTGTCCCAAGACCCACCCGACCACACTCACACACATTCACACACACATACTGGAAGGCAGGAGATTCTTGGCTGGTGGTTCCCGCCTTTAGCGCCCCCGGTGGCGCACCCGGAGAATGCTTTTTGGATGGCTGATTGGAAAGATTTGGTTTCAGAGGTAGGAGATTTCGGACTTTCGATGGACTTGTAAATTGTTAGCACGTCTGACGGAAGGCAAATGTAGGCAACACCCGACCCGTACACGTCATATCGTATAAAAAAGCCAGCTCACGCTATTGGATGTGATTATAGGGGCGCGAAGAGGATTGGAAAAAAAAGCGAGAGAAAACCGCTTCCCTCAGGGTTTCTCGCTTATTGGGCGTTGTAGTCTTTTGATAGCGTGCTATTAATTGAAAAGTAAAATCCCTTTAAGAAGGGCTGAGTATCGTTCAATGGGAGCGGGGTTGCTTTGGAGGTTAATGATCACGAAATATGTTAAATAGTGAGAAAAGAGGAGCATTTTAAAAAAACTGGTCAAAATGGAAGCCTAAAGACGATGAACCCTTGAAACTGACGTCATCTCGGCGATGGGAAAACGATTCGAAATCCAATTTCGGCCGGTGAAAGCATTGCGCAATAGGTAATTGAAAATATTTTTCGTGAAAATGCTTAGCACCAATTCGGCACGCAACGAACGCATCTGACGCATTACGGTGGTTCCCATGCAGCACTAACATGGGGCAGCACCATCCGAACGAATCACTGCACGAAAAGAGGGGCGAAGGGGAACAAAATGCGAAAGAAACCGAATACCATGGACATCGAAACCGTTTGTTTGTTTATCCAGAAGTGAATTTTTAATTAGTTTCAATTACCGAACGCCAATCCGGTTGCACAAACATAAATAAAAATAAAATTCGTCTTCCTTCGGCTGGTGGGCACGGTTAAGGCAAACAGCAGTCGGAATTAGGTTTGGGTTGGAAAAGATGTTTTCGCAGTGAATTGTTTTGCTAATCATCGTAGGCCGTGCGGAAAACAGTGAGTTTGAGCGTAGAAGAGTTCGCAGTGCAGGAGATGAGGTATTATACTGTGCCTTTTGTAGAGGTATAAGCAATAGTTTTTTTCGCATTGAAATAGATTGAAATGAGAGTCAGTATCACACTGCAGCACAAGAGTGATAAAATGTATTTCGTTATTGTTTTTATCTTCTTTCTTTTAGTGGATAATGTTACGGAGCGTACAATGTGCATTTGGTGGTTGTTTTCTAAAGTAATAAAACGGTGTTTAAACAAAGTTTCCAAATTTTTGTCCTTCAGGCATTTCTCTCTAGACATGAACATTTTTACTCAAATGTATCTCGTAGTGTCAATGGTAACGGCGTAGACCTTTCAAAAGATCCGACGTCGTATAAAATCCGATTTAGACTATCCTGATAAGGGTACACAAAGTCATAGAATAAGCCAGAGCACACTAGTCTTCTGGTAGCCTTTGACCTTACATAGGCTGTTGTGCCACCCAAGAAGAAAAGGGTCGAATTTATAACTTTGTTGCATAGGTTTTTTCAATTCAATTACATTTAAATTACATTGCTGGAAGGCTTTGGTTGGTTTGGTTCTTTATTTATTTTCGATCAATTGTTTGTTTTATGGGAAGATGAAAGTTTGCACATTTGCCATCGAACTTATTTTTAATTAAATTTATTATAAACTAAATTTTCATAGTAAAAATAGCCAGGAATAAGACTAGGACGGTTGGACAATATTAATAGAATAACCATATATTAGTCTTGATTCTGAGAATAGGAAAATATGTTTGTCAAAATTACAAACTGAATTGAGTCTGGCCAGTAATAGTTTGACAACTTCGAGCATACTTTTGCATACTTTTTTTTTTCTTCTGTAGTGACAGCCTGGCCGTATTGTGTGAGACTAAGTGTACCCGTCCATATCAAGATTGTAAATCCTGCGTATGGGGGGTTGTGATTTAGTGTACCCATAGCAGGATAGTCAATCCTGCGTATGGGGGGCGGCAGTGGTCCGAATGAGATTCGAACCGGCGACGGGCCTTTTGACAGCCCTACGTCGTTACCACTGGACCACCGAGCCGGCCCAACTTTTGCATACTTAGATGGATGTTTTCAGCAATTGTTTAAAAAACTAAAAACAGCAATAATATCAATGTGGAAAGAAAAGGATCCGAACCCATTAATTGTAATTCGTTTATTGAGTCGTATCACTTAAAAATATGTTTTGTCAATAAAAAAATTGTACTACTACTATTACTACCAGCAATTCTTTGCTCTTTTCTTTACAGGAAAGTTTCATTTGATGCGTTTTTTTGCTGACAGTTTTCAACTTATAAACAAAGATATTTGTTTTTTACGGTTTTCAGATTCTGCAGAATCAATTTCTTCTTCTTTTTATTTAATAGAGACGGCTAGGCCGTATTGCTTAATCAATTTCTTCTTTAATATACCGATTATGAAAGCAACACGGTCCAGCCGTTACTGTGGAATTAAAAACAACTAACTTTTATAAAAAGTTGCCTTAAAAATATGTTATAAACTATGTTTAAAAATATCATTTTCTCATCATTAGTTACCGTTTCATTAACTGAGTAGATACAGTTTTTGAAAATCATCAAGATTTGGATATTTTACAAAATCGGACAACTAATTAACAAATATTTGATCCATCTCTTGTGATTAAATTTTCATTTTATCAATCAGTAATAATTATTGGTTCAAGTAATCAAGTTCAAGGTAGTAAATCAAGGAACAAAAAATGTGACGTTTAGCTGAACATTTAGGATTTGGTTTTGTGGCTTAGGACCTGTTAAACTATTTTATCCGTAGTTACTATTTTAGCCGTAGTAGCCTTCTTTAAAGTTTTCAGTAAGTCAACCATCCTCTTTTCTTCTGTAGTGACGGCCTGGCCGTATTGTGTGAGACTAAGTGTACCCGTCCATATCAAGATTGTAAATCCTGCGTATGGGGGGTTGTGATTTAGTGTACCCATAGCAAGATAATCTATCCTGCATATGGGGGGCGGCAGCGGTCCGAATGAGATTCGAACCGGCGACGGGCCTTTTGACAGCCCTACGCCGTAACCACTGGATCACCGAGCCGGCCCACCGAGCCGGGGTTCATTTTATTAATCAGTAATAATTATTGGTTCAAGTAATCAAGTTCAAGGTAGTAAATCAAGGAACAAAAAATGTGACGTTTAGCTGAACATTTAGGATTTGGTTTTGTGGCTGAGGACCTGTTAAACTATTTTATCCGTAGTTACTATTTTAGCCGTAGTAGCCCTCTTTAAAGTTTTCAGTAAGTCAACCATCCTCTTTTAGTGAAAGAAAACATCAAATTTCTCAGCGCGCATATCTAGTGCAATCGAGCAGGGCTGTCGCTTGCGGGTGCATTGTACGTCAAGCCTGGAAGTCAGTAAGATGATTAGTGTGGTTTTTGCGCTACAATCTTAAGCGAGATCTTGTAAATTTCTCAAAACCTTCCAGCACCGTTCCCTTTGAATGGGATGGTAAAGTGAAAAGAGGAAGTGCAGTTTTATTGCCGCTTGCTCAACTTCCCATCGGGGTGGGTACTTTCGGTGCCACGAAAGAAGCGGTTGTGCATATAAACTTCAAATATGTTAGCTTAAAAAGTGAACGATATTATGCTGATATCGGTGGTCTCCCCTTAATTGCATGCTACAAACAGCACAGCCCTCTTTGTGGTAGCACGACGTTACGGAAGGGTTTTTGGGGGAGCGTTACGAGAGACTGAGTGGACGGTGGTGGTACGGTGATTAAATAATAATTGGAATATGGTGCAGTACGGTGGGCACCGGATCGAGATCGTATTCGGCGACGTCACTCCGGGTTGTGCAGCATCGTATCATAATAGCGTAGTTAGTTTCGGTTTTACGAGATAGATTTATCGAAACATGCTATTGTTGTGGTGCGGGGTTACGAAATTCCAATTTGCTAGGGAGGAGAAAAAACGAGCGCACGATTTGATCTTGATAATGAGCGGAGGGTGGATTCACGCTGCATGTCATATGCGGTTTGAAGTCGTCAGACAGCATGTTTCTTGAGAAATAGACTGTTTACGCGCCGAACAAACGCTCCTGCATTAGAAAAACATACTCGTTTGTTTGCATTACATTGCTTGCTTGCTGCGAAAGGTGTGATACTTTGAAACACTTAATACATAAACGTTTTTCCTACAACTCATCAGTACATTTCATACATTATTATTAATATCATGGCTTTTATTGTAGTAAGAGATCTTCTCGTTTGCTCTATAGCGTCAAGCATTCTACAGAGATAATTATTTATTTAGTTTTTATTACTTTTGATTTTATAGAACTGTTTGATGCACGATAGGAATTCATAATCTTTCAGACAAGCACTTTAAGCAACGTTTCAGTTCAAACAGGAAAAAGAGCACACCTAATATCTTAGAATGTTTTTTATGTATGTTACTGATTAGAGAAAGCAAATTAATGAATGTAAAAGGTGTTTTTGCTTGGAAACCTCTTTTGGTTATATTTTAAATTCACTTGAAGTTAAATTTTACCATTCTTTTCTATTCAAACTAAAATTTAACGATTGACTCCTGGCATCATTGACTTGTAAAAATTGTTATTAAGACAACGGTATGGCCGTTACTTCTCGAATAAAAAAAATATTAGCAGTTTTCCTATTATGAAAGCACTTTCAAATGAGACCAAACCCAGTTTGAATGGGATTAGACGAAATATTAGGTCTTGTTTAGGAACCTTACAGCTTACCTTTCAATTACATTTTGGTAAACTTTGTTTAATTACTGTATTATTTGGATGAAGTTTCGGTACCTTAAATTCAAATTCGTTTGTCTGATGACCTAATATAAGGAAAACAACAAATAAAAAATTAAATAAAAAACAATGTGAAGTTTTTGGTATCATTGAGTTCTATCTCAAAATTATGAACCTGGCTTTGAACTTAACACATTCACCAAAGGACTTTGTTATCCCTTAGGTAATTTTTTATCTACTCCTTTTTTGTTCCAGTACGTTTGCAATCTGGTCACACCTTAATCTCGTGACCAATCAGCCTCAATCTTGCCATTACTAAAGAAATATCAACAATTGCAAAAGATTAAATTTGATCAGCTTAATTGTATTTTATATGTTTGAACCGTTCTTTTTGACGCTTCATTTAACAATCCCTCTTCACCCCGAACTCTTTATGCAATAACTGCTTTTCGTAATGTAGACTCGACACGTTTCGCAGCCTGCCAAACCAGAATGAGGTTTATGGTAAATTTGCAATTATAAAAAAATACAAATACACACAAAGAATCAGACCGTGGTGAAAGGTGATTGCCTAGCTGCTGAAACCCAATTTTGAATTTTATATTTACCTTGCTGCCAGTCTCTCGCCACACAGCCACACACAGATTTCCAGCCCATGTCACTGGGCCAGCAATGCTTTTCCTCCGAACCCGGCTGGGCGTCGCCTTTCATGCTTGCAGCAAGCGACACTGTGTTTGGCCACCCGCTGGATTTATTTTTTCGCGCATGATCTACTTCTCGCAAAACGTTATCGAAATGGTTCGGTTTAGTGTCTGTGCGCCATTCCCTACAACCTGTTTCCTGCAGCCGGCAGTTTTGGCACGAGTGGCAGCATTTAGCCTTTTACGTGAAAATATTCCAGCGAGCATGCGTATGATCTATGTGCTGTGATTTGCATTATATTTGGCTCGAGCGTGGTGTCAAGAGGCTTAAGCGCGAATAAAATGTGATTTAAATAGGTTGGCAGCAGATAAATCGTACACGAACGTTCGTGTGAACACCTGTTCGGTGGGGTAGTAACTAAAAGTGAGCTAATACTTTAGGTTAATGCCTTCGTGTATTTAAGGATTAAAAATTGTTCGGAAGTTATCTTATTCAGCCATGATTGTTGAATTGTTGTTCATTTTGAAAAGGGGTGTATAAGTGATTAATTGTGAAATTTTGAGTAAAGAAATCAATAACCAATAAATAATGATTGAAATGATAAACCTACTGAAAGATTAAAAACTAGGGAACGATTTGAACATATTATAATAATGTGTTTGAACAGTTTGTTATAAACTTTATTCAAAAATAATAAAATAAATGTATAAATATATAAATTTCAAACAGGAATGTGAATGAGGAATTGAAATGGATGAAGTTTTGGATAGTGATATAATGATTTCAACGATATAAAACTTTCATAGTTTTAGGTCAAACGTGAAATCACCTTTTAAGAATCAAACAAGCTTTTTGACAAATAGGAGAAAGTTACCAGGATTTGTAACGTCTTTTATTATTTCTGAACAATAGTTGAGCTGTAATAAAAAACATTAACATTTTTTAAGCTTTATGAAGCAATCAATAGAGTTCATTATTTAAAGGAAAGCAGAATTTGAAAATAATTATTGGTTTCAGGATCTCAATTTAATACATTAGTGATTCAATACAACGTTATGTAAACTACAGCGCTACAAAATATTCAGAGTGTTCGTTTATAATTTTTATAAACGTTTGAGAAAAAAAAACTTGAGACTAAAATTAAATTTTCTGTCAACATGGAAAACATGTGAAGAGTCGAATTTATCTGAACCATTGATTGAAAACGTTTGACTTTGTCTTTCATTACTTGAATACTTTTGTAATTCAACGCATGGTTTATTGAAGTTTTCTTTAAGAGTCTTGGGATTTTGATCTTCTTTCAATTGGTTCATGCTTTCAATTGGTTCCTGAAATTCATTGAATATTATATAATCACATCAGTTGGATTAAGAATAAGCACTTTTTTCCAAAGACATCGTCTTACTAAATGGAACAACACTTTAAAAAATCCTGTTGAATTTAACATTTTGTTTCTATGTTGCTGCACAACAATAAATTGATTTTTCTTGAATGTTTCTTTGATTAATGTGCCTTTACAGCACATCTTTACATACTCTATATATTGTTGATCTATAGAACAAAACATTGCAGCATGTTTTTAATATAATTTCAAAAATTGATCTCATTCTCCATATTAAGTATACGATTGCCATAATTTATTTTCGTTTTTGTTTCTGAAATATATTAAACTTTCATAAGTAAATTATTCATAAGTAAATTATCAACTTTTTATTACTGTAAAACGATTTTATTCAGCATAGAAAATATCACTATCTGTAATTGTATGGTACATAACTCACTGTATCTGGTAATTTAATTAATAGAAACACAAAAGTCATAAGAACTGAACAACTAAAGTTCAGTAAAAAAAAACAGTTCCAATACTACCTCTTACTTTCTATCCTCTCTGTGTTCAGAAAGGCACATGTATTAAAATATAAGTGAGATCCTGCCCGCAATAAGTCAATCATATTACCTCGAGTTCGCAAAATAACATTCACTGGGAAAACAATTTGTCCCACTCAATCAGGCCCACAACACACACAACCGGGAACTGCAGTTGGTCGCTATCGCAACCCAGGCTCCCAGGCAACCGGGCACATTTATTTTCATAATTGTACAGCAAATGTCATTAACAGCCCCTTAATCACGCCCGCACCGGATAATGTATGGTTTCTACGTCAATAGTTCTGTGATTCGAGTGCATTTTACGCGAGCGTATCCACGGTTGTGCTTAGAATGTGCAAACCACGGGAAGTACACCCGATTCCCATGTAAATGATTCTTGCGTGGAGCATGATGGAGAAGGCATTCCGAGTGATTGGGAGTGAGTGGTGACCGCTCCAGAACACTGTACAGTGTACAGTGTACACCAGAGCTACAAAGTTCCCTCACAGCGTCAAAGAATGATTAATCGACACTAGACGCTAGCACGGAAATGGCTTTAAAGTGTTCCCTTTCGCTCGATTTTGTTGTTCAACTCCTGTCAATCACTGGCTGGTGGACGTTTGCCTCTGGTCCATCGCCATCGATGCCATGAGGCGGTGCGTGCTTCAAACCGATAACTTGTTGACTTTAAGGGACGGTTCCTCACGAGTGTGCCTTTTCCCCTTTTGGAAGGACAGGATGGAATGTGGTGCATTCCTTACCTTCACACCTTGTCCAATTTAGTAAAGGAACCCTTCGAATTTAACAAGTTTTCTGTACGATATGGATGAAAATTGGAACACAATTGAGTAAAGCAGGGTGAAGAAAAAAAAACAGTTCATGTCCACTGGGCGGAGTACTGGTGCTGCCTGCTGCTGCTGTTGCCAACTACCCAAGATGCTTAGGAAATTTAGAGCTACCCTATTCTTCAGATAGCATGGAACAGGGACCTCTGCAGGCGCGGCGGTGAGTGTAAGAGCAAACAACAGAAGAAAAAAAACGGTTTAACTCCATTCCGAAACGGCCTCCGCCCTCAAATCAAGCCTCCCGAACGGCCGGACCAGATACAGTCCAATTACGAAGGTGTTTCGTGAGCTGAAGTACCGCGCAAGCCACTGGCCACGCCACACTTGCTCCATTGCTTCACACGGCGCTGTAACATGACCGGCGCACCGGCCGAAAGCCCCGTCCTGTGAAGCATAAAGTGCGCTTTTGCTGAAAGGAACCCTAGCCCGTTACCTTCGACAGCGAGCGCGAGGGAAACCTACCCCAACCGTCAAGGAAACATCACACCTCGACCGTTCGCGTCTTTGGCAATGGCTTATCCACCCTGCCAGTGAGACTGCAACTGACGTTGCCTCCGCTCCCACCCACCAGTTGGCCAATGCAACAAACACCCGTTAATCGACAAAGGTCGCCTGGAGGACGTAAGCGGTTCGGGATCTGTATCTGGCCAGGCTTTCCTTCACGTGATCGAGCCAGGCCTCAAATATAGACATCCGAAAAAAATGACATTCTATGCCACCGCCGATCGTTTTGATGAGGGCAGCCACATTGAAGGTTGATTCGGGGCTGATTAGGCAAGAATTGGACAAATAAAGGATTTTGCTTCGTGCGACGCTTACCGTGAGCGGTTTGCACAATTGGGCAGGTCTTTGTCTTTGAATCGTGACGTTCTTGTGGGTAAGTGAAATCGAAGGTAGAAATTACGGAAGCAGCTCCGATTGCTAATCGATCGAAAGTTGCTAGAAAATTGACTGCAATCAGTGCCACATAGTGAAGGAGAATGCTGCACAAAACTCAGTATTTGAAAAAGGGTTTTTGACAGATGTTTTTTATAAACCGTCATCGTCATCTGGTTTACGTTTTTCTTGTGCAAGGAATGAAATATTATTTTTTACAAGTGCTACAAATATGATTTTTAAACTTTTGCAAACTTGTAGAATATATGTAGATATTATAAAAAAATGATTAAAACATGGATGGTCCTGGAAAAAATTCTGCACTAGTTTTTGTTTGACAATTTCTTACTCCATTTAGGGCACAATTTGACTTATTTTGCTGTTATCATCGCTTCTATTATACTGTAATATTTTTAACAGATATTCAAAAACATGACAAAAATTTCTAATATGTAATTCTTCAATAATATTTGCAAATTCTTTCAGAATGATGCTGTTTGCAAAAAACAAAACAATTGATAGTAGGGCATATAAGGAATTAGTTACATGGCAAACCAGCTAAGAAAAAAAAAACAATTTTCTCTTATAAAACACGACCAAATACCTAAATCGGGTATATTTCATTTTTGTACAGAAGCGTCAATGAAAACGCTGAACACTATAAGACAGGAAAGCTTCTGAAGAACCCGAATAGACCGCGATGAATATTTAGTGAGAGGAAACTCGATATATTTCCTTTTGAAGTACATTGTACTATTGTTTACATACAATAGTTAGTTTTTTTTCCATATGAAAAGTACTTGAAGTACATTTATTTACAGATTGAAATGAAGCTAAAGTGAAGGAATATTTTTTCTCCTAATCAGCAGAATGTTTCAATTATTTTAGAAAAACTGTTTAACAAGTAATGATTCAAACTATTCCTTCATTTGCTTTTTTTTTGTGAACCTTTTGCAGTCATAGTTGAGGAGTTTGGAATTTGGTATGGAAGTGTTTCTAATGTTGTGATTCCTGTTTTGTGTTATTCCTTAAATTACCTTTGTTTCAACATTTTTAAGTTATTTTTACTATTCTCGAATTGATTAGGTATGCTCGAAAAATCGATGCTCCTTTATGAAGATTTCGTAATATTGACATCGACTTAGGTCCTTTCCCTAGGTGTACTTGGTTTTTCTCACAATCAATAGTGAGTTACTTAAATCTCATTCAGTAAATGTGAGGTAGAAAAGTTAAAATTCTGTCGTATGAACAGCAAAAAGTAAAGCAATAAAAATGTTAGCCTTCAACCTGGTTGATGAAAATGATCAAAACTGTCTTGGAGGGAATGACGATTGCCCTTACGTTTGATATTTCAATGCATCGTTCTATTCAATCTGAACAATACGGATACCATTTCCGATCACTCTGCAGTAGGCCGTACATGAACTGCTGTACCTCCCACAACGCAAACCACCCAGTTGTCCGATCAAAATCCCCGATTTACATTGAACTTCGGACATTATCTTCGACGCAGCGCTCTCCGAATTGAGACCTTTGCGATCGGACGGAACGATCCAGATCACCGGTCCAAGATCTTCCGCCCAATGGATTGTTGCCCATTGTTTGTGCGTCAAAGTGCGAGACAAAACGGTTACACCGTACATACCCCCATTTTGTCCTTTGTGTATGGTTTTGACGTTGGCACACACAACTCCCGATCTGTCAAGAACAGGAAGATTGAGGCTGCGGTTTTTGTGCTGTGTGTTTTGTATACAACCGACGGGTGGGTTAGCCTATTCTTCCTCTTCCTATTCTTCACTTCTTTTGCTGCTGGCCATGGTGCAAGAGTGTGCTGTCTTTTGTTTTCGCCGGTCGGATCAATCCGATTCCATTCACCGTTTTTGGGCGGGTGTCGAAAAGATCACCGTCGGACGAAGGCAAAAAGTCAATGGTCCGAGGTGAGACGAGGAAAAAAATGAACTAACAGAACGCGACTCGGTTCCGCGTGTGCGTGTGTATGTGCCACGCCAAAGCCGCCCATAACCGCCCCGGGAGTCCCGGTGGACAGAAACACGGACAGAAAGCGGAATGGAGCCGGGCGGTGATTTGAAAGTAAAGTCGCAAACGCAACGGCACAAGAACCGAGGCTGTTCGAGGTCGTTTACAATCTAGAGCGAGCGGTACAGAGCCTTCGTCACACGGGCAAAGGTGGAGCAAAGGCATTCCCTCGGTAGGCATTCACCCACCCCGAGAGGTTGTGGCCGCAAGGTTAGGGGCGAGAATTTTTTGAGAGACACATGCGGCAAAACCGTTCGCGCCCATACCTTTTGGGCTCGGTGTGTGTAATTTCCAGCAGGATTTCGGGTTGGATCCTTTGGTTAACCTTTTTTTGCAGCATTACAATTAATGACGGAAGGGTGTTGCCATAGGAGATCGGGTGCCTGGATCAGCTACAGTACGCTCGTAACGCACCGATCGAGATGTCGGTGTGACGGCTCGCGCTTCGACCGTAAAAATCCGTACCATGGTGTTGGTTTTTTTTCTGTAAATTTCGAGCGAGTTAATGAGTTTTATGAGTCACAAAAAAATGTCGCTCACTTAGAGGTGAAATAAATTCTCAGGCTGTTTCAACCCGTACGATTGGGTGGCCTTGAGGTTAAGAACTTAATTTTGGCTTTATTGCCTGTCGACTGCTTGCGGTAGAGGTTTTGTGTGGTATCGGGAAAAGGTTATCTGAAGGGTTGTTGTCATGGGCAGAAAGGGTTATCCGTGCCGGACATTGCTGTCACATAAGTTGAATTTAGGGCTGTTTTTAATGAAGGTGAACGTACAATTGCTGGCGTGGTGTGCAGGGCAAGCGCGCAAGGTACAAGTGCATAATTTATGTTTGTTCTGAGTGCTTGTAAAGGTAGAGAACTTTGGTATGCGGGTTGTTTGACATTTAACACAAGGAAGAGCTTGTTGATGTTTATAGATTTAACTATTTGAGGTGTTATTTATGAGGTGGAAATGGTTTAAGATGAAATATAAAGCACAATAAAAAACATTGCCGAACAAAACTGTACAATACCAATCTAGTTCTTCAGTATGTCTGACAGAGTTGAAACAATTGATGATTTTTTGCATGCTTTCCGACTTCACCATGTGTTATTTATGCCAGGACGATCTGAGGCAGTATTATGTCGACGATTAGACACAAACACAAACAAATGTGCGTATTAAATATCCTTCCGTTATTTACGAAGTTGTCAAAAAATACAAAAGCTCTTAGTGTGTAGCATCTATTCAAATGTACTGATTTTGGGTTGTTTATTTCAAACCTAATTTAATCAATTATGTTTGTTACATTGAGTGACGACTATTACCTCCAACGAACAGTAAACGAATGATAAAGCAAATAAGAAAGCAAGTTTTGTTTGCTTGTTTTGTTTCATGGTGGGCACAGCTTAAATTACTACAAGCCAAAATAATGGCTTTACAGATATGTCCATAAAATAATGAATTGTTAAAATGGAAAAAACAGCAAGATTTTTTCCAAAACTACACAGTTTTTTTGTCAATTGTTCAAATGCTTGTTCTAGTTCAGTGTCACCATCCGAAACTTTAACGGAAAGCTTCAGTAAAAAAATCAGTAAAAAGTAAAAAAGAAAAAAGTATTTTTCACTGTGATTAACTTATTGATTTACTAACGAACTCAAGGGCCTGTTCGGTTGTTTAGTGGTAACGGCGTAGGCTACATGCTTTTGGGCTGCTGCGAACTCTCCATACGCAGGGTTGACTATTATGCCATGGATTTATTAAGTGACTGAAAAAAGGCCAAAGTACACCAGTGTTTTGGTAGGCCTTGACCCTGCAAGCTTTGTTGTGCAACCCAAAAAAAAATAAAAGAAGAACAATCGCCCAATGCAATTAAAACTATATAAAATTATTAGTAAAAGCGCTACCTATTTCTTAAGAGGCCTACAGATTTAGAAGTCTTTATTTATTGATACAAAAAAACTTCGACAATTTTTAGTTTTATGTCCTAGTATCAGCTGTTTCCGACATAGTTTTTGGTTTTACTAATTCGATTTAATTTGAAGTTGATTTTGTTGTAAATATTTTAAATTATTGTATTTCTCAATCCATATGCATTACTTACTTAC
>KB671591.1:0-121425 GCA_000349105.1 Anopheles epiroticus | reverse complement strand
AGGAAACCTTTGACGAACATGCCAAATTACTTGTTCTGGAAAGAGTACTAATGGATGAAAACAGTCTAGGTGTCAATAGCCCCTATCTTAATGCGTTATCCATCCTACATAAATTATGTTATTGCTACTTAATAGACACGTTTAACCTTCTCCATTAGACCCTCAATGGATCTGCCAACTAGCTGAAATTTTCTCACGACATGGCAACAATAAGCTTAATAGCAAACTTCTTCAAATGAACCGTTTCAAAACAAAAAAAGGTATCAACAAAAAACCCTACAATAGACATAACAATTTATTCACCAAAAACATTATGCCAATCAACGTTGGCCGAAAAACCATCACCTCAAAACACATCCTTCGCCCAATGTAACGGCAATGAATACAAGCATGTCCAACGTGATCCGTTGCTATTTGTTTGTTTGCAGTTTTTTCGATTGCTATTTGATTTCAACGAGTTTTACCTCAATCAGTAATTGGTTGCAATTCGTTCTCACATCGTCGCGTGCAGCACTGGACCGGATGAAACAGGGGATGTTGAAAAAAAGGATGCAACTTTAAATTTGCAGCCACACATTTGTCGAAACTGTTTGTCACAGCAGTAACGGCCAAAGATCCGCCAACACGTAGCCACGAGGCAAATTTCTTTAGCTACGCATGACTAATGGGACGCAAATTTTGACAAATGAGCATGAACAAAATTTATGCGAAATGGGGGGGCGAGTGTATAAAGAGTGTCGAAACCAATGCGAATTGATTTTCCTCTCCACTGCAAAGAGGGTGGTCAGTGAAAAATAAGACTTTTATGTAGTGGACACTCGCCAGAAAAAAAGGTGCGATTAGATGCGATTTTGAGGTTAGCACTGTTTTTCATTATCTCTCCGTTGGCCTTGACCAAAAGCTTGACCACGAACCGGCCGTCTAGACCGTGGCAAAATGAGTTAAATTATTTTCTTGTTAGCACGCACAGTGTGGCTTCTTTGCACGGAGCTGTAAATGTCATCTCACACACGAAACAAGTCAAACAACAAACAAGCAACAAAGCAAATCAATCGCAACGTACTAAATAGTTATAAAAAAAAACTCGTACAACGAATCCATTTCCTTCGTTCATCAGGTTTGATGCATTGTTTGTGAAGGCAATTGGGCTTGTTTGGAAGGTTTGAGGACCCCAACAGTGTCAGGGATGTATTGCAAAGAAAGAAAAAATGCTCACCAAGGGAAAGACACATCGGGAGACAGGAAATAGGGACGTACCAGCGCTCGAGGGAAGGACCACTTTGGAGACCGCAGCTACACGCGACCGCGAAAACGCTTCACAAAGATTTTGGGGGTGACTAATTTTCGGTACTGACCAACACCCCTTTTCTCTCGCTCACATTGCCCCGTGGCTATGAAGTGATCTTGCGGCTCCAATTTGTTCAACTTGAAGCGACCTTAACCTTAAAGACACAAAATGTGACACGAAGGCTGTCCTACAATGCGGTGCGGTGGGTTATGGTTTACGGTTGGGTGTTGTTCCAACATCTTTTACGGTAAAGGGTGTCCAAAATTGGTGTACTTTGAGACTTTGCTAATGAATATTTAGCGTTTGCAAAACTTTAAACAATTCACCCGTCAACTCGTCGGAAGAGCAACGATCGCCAAACATGCTCCTATTGTGGGAATGTGTTAGATCAATCATCGGCTTAGTATGTTTTTTGGACAGGAACGTCTCAGGGAAGTGTCCAGCGGAGCGAAAGGTCAAACCAATCGCGTTGACGCCTTGAGGAACCCTTCACCGCCAGCAGCCGGTGTGTTGAAGTGCTGTGTGAAGTGCTTTTTAATGAAATGCAAAGCGATAAGAATCGCTAAACATTGATGACATTCGAGATAGAATTGTGTCTATGCTGGTACGAGAACGCCCAGAGAAGCATTATTCTGGCGCTGAAGAGGGAACGACGGTGCTGACGAGTCCAATAAATCCGGGATGAATATTCATCGGCTCCTCACCCCGGAATGATTTCCGTTTGGAGAGGTTTGAAAAATGTCTCCATCCCCTGGTAACTGGTTCAGCCAACTCGTCTTCACTAATTGCATCCATTAGCACCGTGATGCACAAGTGCGCGAAGCTCAGTGTTTTTGCTTTTGAAAAGATTCACCACCCGGAAGTGTACCGGTGGTAGAGCTTGAGTAAACAAACAATTCCCGAAATGAGTTTTTGGAACGCTTTTAAAGGTACGACGCGATGGATGCATCATACATAAATATGAGTGTTTATGATGGGTTTAAAGAAGTTTGAATTATTGTTTCAGCATAAAATGCTTTATGCATTCATTAGGAGAGTTGTTTGGAGCAATGATTTTTCATAATTTTCGGATTAGTGTTTCCGATGGGTTGAAACAGTTTGCATTCGGTGATGAAGATTTTAGTTGTTGTTTTTTGTTTTGATATGCCAAGCAATATTTTCAATCCAAGGTGTATTGTATTTGAGCAATGGCATTTTAAAATTATTAATGGCAGCACTCACATGGTTGGCAGCTTTTGATCTGTCTATAATGAAAAAAGGTTGTTAGGTCATAAAAATGCTCAACCTTTTAGGAAAATGTTAAATTAAATGTATTCTTTGACGCAACCATGCGAGCATTAAGAAAGTTATTGATTATTATTTTTGAAGTAATCATATTTTGAAGATATTTTTCTAGACTTAATAATCAATGTTTACCCCTTATCTGTTCCTGTATCTTTGAGATATATAAGTTTTTCTAAGTTTTATTTTTACAACCTGGCCGTATTTTTTATAACTTGTAAAAGTGAAAAAAAGTTTGAAAATCAAATGAAAGTTAAAAGAAAAATAGTTATGAGAAGTCTCTGTTAAACATAGTTTTAATGCTGGATTTTAGAATCCTGGATAAAAGAGAATCCTAGGAAACAGAAGTTTGCCTTGTTGAGGATTGTCTAATTGGTTTTTGTTGTCGAAAGAATAAAATATAAATTATTTTAATTTTGTAATCGATTTAAAAAAATTGTCTGAATTTTTGTTTTATATATTATAGGTTTAAACTGCTTTGATCAAATTCGTTAAACTTTAAATAGATTGATATCTACAAAAGGTCTCAAACTCTTTATAAGCCAACTAGTTTGCTGTTTTGTATTACATAAATCTAATTTTACATGCAGAGTAATTCTCATTGATTTTAAGTTATCAAGTATATATACAAAATAATTATTATATATTTTTATACATTATTTATTTTTAGTACACGAGATAATGAAATAGCACCTAATGAATCAGAAAATCTTGTATTAAATATTGCCATGTTTCTGGATCTATTCTCTAGTCTCGTTACAATGGAACGGTTTGTATTACATTTGAACTCTAGTTCTTTCAAGAAAGAAAACTGGCGGCGAAGTGGCTTCCACCATCAGAACATGCATTTTTTATCACGCATAGTAGATTATATAATTAGAACTCAAGGTTTGTGAAATCTTTTAAATTATGTCTAAGCTATACTTAAGACAGGGTCTTAAGTACTGGCTACATGCCAGTTAGTTTTATTCGAATGTCATTTTACTAAAGTTTTTATTTGTGTGCAATTTCTGATAATTTGTAGACATGATTACATTGATGCATCACACCAGTTACCGACTCACAATAACCACAATTTTCTAAAAAAAATATTTTTTTTGTGCAAATCGCTTGGAATTCATCAATTTTGTACACTAATAATATTTTCAAAAAAATAAATCAATCATCACTTGTTTCATGGTTTCAGGTTGTTAAAGCTCAACGAAACCGTGAAAGTTGTCCATAATCTACCATTAAAAAACGCAAAGCACAAGCTTTCAGTTTTGTAGATAACAGCAACTGATCTATGCAATTGTAATTTAATTAACAATTCAAATTCGTCAAATCAATACCTTTAACCTTGCTCTGAAGTGCCGCAAAGCTCCAATCCAGTTTTGCTCCGTTTCTAGGTGTGACCGACGTGACGGGCTTCGATCCGATCAACTCCCCCTGGGTGGAAGGGTTGCAGCAACAGGAAACACTTTAATAATTATTAAACCACCCCGTTGGACGGCAACACAAGATCTCCCATCCGAATCCTAGCAGTAGGGGGAGAAGTAGCAGCCAGTATTGGGTGGAGCAGCGTTAAAATTGCCTCCCCCATGCCAGAACCTTGAACAGCCGTCCATCGAGAGTGAACTATTTATTGCTTGCAAAAGGCAAAAATTCTTAACCCACGGCAGCCTGGGCCCGCGGTGGTCCGTGTTGGGCGTCGGTTGCGACCCCCTGACTCATTGGGTTGACATTTAAGCACTTCTGTCGCACCGTTCATGTTCGCAGCCGATAGGCACCCTCCGCCGAACGGGCTGCGGGGGTGGTTTCTTTTTATGTCCCTCAGGTCTTTTGTGACGTGCGATCACTTTTATGCCCGTGACATGTCCGGATATGCTGGCAGTAGATATGGTCCTCTACCGTTCCGAATGACTGGGCAGAATTGGGCCCGCTGCAATCCGTTGGTTGGGAGGAATAAACTCGAGAACTTAAATTGAAACCTCCAAAGGCACACGGGAAGGCATTAGACCTTTAGAAGACAGAAACAGTAAAGTTTGTAGCAAAGACAGAGGTGTAAAGATACTGATTGTTCGTAGGGGAAGGATTTAATTAGCGAACCTACTCGAAAGGTGACTGGGGACTGGCACACTTTGATTGTTTCGAGGCGAGCATAAATCTTTCCCAAATTGCCTTTTGATGATGTGAGGTTGCTTTAGGGATAAACGAACGAGCTGGCCAGCTGGGAAGTCCTGGTGGGAACGCCTAAGAATGTCATCCCACTTCCTGGGTGTGACCTTTTCGGATTTTCAGACGAATGGCTTATCCTAACAGGTTGTTAATTAATCCACCAACCTCAATTAGCAGAACCTGCAGGGGAATCATATTCCTTTAGTTCCATCCGATCAAGCGTACAATTTGCTTTACTTGTTCTTTTTCCACAACACACCAAATCGCATTTGAAACGGGCTACGAAATGTTCGATTTCGTCTGTTTCGTTTCACAAAATACTTAGCCACGGTTGTTTGACTACACTTCTTGCTGTTGGCAATTTGCAATCATTAGACGAGCGTCGGTCGGTTGGTTAAGGCGCCAATGATACGGATCGGGCAGTTCCAGGTAGGGTGGCGCTTTCAATTAATCCGCTCGCAGCAAAAAATAAACATAAAACTGGGCGAATGATGATGATGATCGCGTCGCGTTAAGAAATGTGCCCCTAATTTTTAAATGCACCGCGCAGCTACAGTTACAATTGAATTTTCTTCTGTTTGAATGGACCGGTTGAATGGAAATGGGAAAAACACTGTGCCAACTGCAAACGAATTCGTCACCCTGCCTGCTTCCTTTCCCTGCCTTGTTAATCCCTTCAGGGTCGCCTTTCATCATTTCTCAGGCTGTCGTTGACCAGTTTATCTATTAAAGACAAATTACCAAATCCATCAACACCCGCCCGCCTTTGCTACTGGCTAACGGCAAGATGGATGATTTTATGGCGTACCGCCCATCGGGCCATCGTCGCTGGAATCGTCCGCTCCCGGAACCTCTTGGATAGTGTGATTTATGTTTCAGCCGTTTTGCAGAAAAGTAGCACCAGCCAGAGAGCCACAAAAGCAGATGGAACAGTACCGTAACCGTTTACTGTCACGGTAGCCATTGAGCTAATTTTCTTTTTGCAGGTGCTGCCCATCAATTTGTGCGAACTTAAAACAAAGAAACTGAAATGAAGATGGCTTCGGGTGCCATTTGATTCGGAAAACTGAAATCGGCTAGTTCTCACACTTGTTTGTAAGGTGGATTTTTTTTGTGCTGACGATGATCGTTTCGCTCATCGAGATGTTGGTGCCAAAAAAACGGGAGTTAATGGTGTACTGGTTGTGGTTGTTCGATTGAGGTTTATTTACAAGCTGGTATTTGTCACAATTCGGTAAACGGTACTTTTATTGGTGGGCCTGTTTGTTGGTCTTTTCAGTTACTTTAGGTGAGAAACAACGGTTTTAGTTTGCGCCATGACGTCAGGTCCTGTGCTGCAGTTCTCGAGACTCCTATCATCCGCAAGTCTGCCTCGACCTGGTCAAGCCACCGTATTTGTTGCGCCCCTCTCCTCCGCGTGCCTGTTGGATCCCTTTCGATGACCTTTCTAGCTGGGTAGCTAACAGGCGTCCTCACAATATATCCAGCCATTCTAGTCTCTCGATTTTCACCAGGATTCCAATCGGAGGTTCACCGAGCAGCTCGTACAGCTCGTCGTTCCACCTTCTTCTCCAAGCGCCGTCTGCCTCACGCACTCCACCGGAGACAGTACGTAACACCTTACGCTCAACACACCAAGTGCACGAAATTTTCCTACTAGTAAGGTTCATGTCTCATGTCCGTAGACAACACGGGCCATACTATAGTTCGGTAGAGCGTCAGTTTGGTTCGCCTGGAGACTCGACTGGATCGAAGCCACCTGCGTCTATTGATTCTTTCTATTAGTTCTAGATAGTTAATTTAAAGGATTAGAACGAAGCTATTAGAAAAAAAAACTTCCATCAGAACAACGATTCTCAGAGTCATACTTAACCTACTAAACAAATGCATTTGCTAACACTAATTTTAAATACATTCGTTATTCCATTGATGTTTTTCCATGAGCTTAAAAATTAGGTAGAGCTTTAGTATGAATGGTTGATTGAACCCATATTTACATTTTGGACGGCATAATTTAATTTTAAAGCATAGCGTACATTCCAACCTAGGCCCAACAGCATTAAAAGTTACTCTTATTTTATACTTGTTTGTACAAATTATGACATCACTGTAATTGTGAATACATAAGCACCTAAAACCCTCCTAATTTGCGTAGGAAATTTTATTGTCCGCTTTGGCATAATGATATCGCACGTGTAGCTCATTGCAATAAATGAAAAGCGCACATTTCATATTAAATCTTCCTTTACTACAACAAAAAAAGTTAAACACTTAGTAATGGGCTAATAGAAATGCTTTAAATTCGTTGAGCCTCATAGATCCCGCATCCTAGAGTCTATGTTTGAGAGGGAAGACTGATATGTACTTAGCTTTTAGGACTTGCAATGTTTTTGAAACTGAAAATTCGAATAGAAATTCTTTTGGTTCCAACTTTTTTAGTACAAAACTTGATTTCCAAGTTCCCAAATATTTTCAAATATTCTTCAAAATCAATTGTATTAAACTAGGATAGGAGAAACCGAACAAAATCACCAATGGTTTGTAAAGTAGTGGAGTACATTCTTTTACAAAGAAAATGATGTTTTTACCCTTTATTCTTTTTAGCGTTCAAAATTGCTGCTCAGTTGATCACGAATCCAAAAAACATCGCAACGCTGCCCATAATTCAACATCCGTTTAATCTAGACGCGCTCTCTCACCCTGCTCTCAGTAATGAACTCACCCATTCCAATCAAATTAAATTATGGCACAATTAATTTTCGTCCACTGGCCGCTGCCCGGCTAGAAAGTAGCGCGAAGTAATGTAGAGCAACAACGGCCACAAACAGATTTCAGCTGCCCTACCTTCCCGTTCGTCCTACCCCTCCCAGGTTGCTGCTGCTGCTGCTGCTTTGAGAATGTGGAACCCCACCGGCCGGTCAGGGCGGAATTATTACCCAATTTGTCTGCCCAACATCAAACTTTATTCCTCACGGCTCACATCAACGAGTCGGGTGTTCGATCGATTTTCGGATTTGTCCTCGATAAAGGCTCCGTATCCGCTCGAATTGGGCAGGTTTGTCCGTGAAATGGTAATGGTGATTGTCCGTGGCGTTTGACGACTGGCAGTGTCGGGGGAGAGTGCAATGATAAATTAGGGCCACACCAAACACATTCTGGCACCAGGGCGGAGGGAGCAGTACCTTATGCGCTGGTTGGAATGCAATTGTCGTGTCCGAAAAAAAGAACGCCTTGGTCAAAAATACATTACGCTCCGGTCGGAATCTGGAGCACAAGAATGTGTCGAGGTGGACTCGCCGTGAACGAGGTGTTTCGGTAGGTATCGAGTACCCCCCGGAGAAGGCAAGGTAAAGGTAAAGTGATTGAATTATTGTTGTTCTGTTCTGTCATTGTTGTGGCGTGGTGGAAAATCACGATTTGAAATGTGCTATAATTGAATTTATGACGTCTCATTTATCAGGTAGATCGTTTAGATCTTCCACTTTTGGGTTGAAGTTCATGAAAGCGGTACCAATTTGATCAGCTATTCAGAACTGAAAGTTATGCTTTTATTGACCGTTTCTATTGGTTTACTATGGAGAACTTGGAACATGATTGATTATTGGAAGGTAGAGATGGTGTGTAGGAGTCTGTTCCAATCATGACAATTAATGCTTATTGACACTGGTCAAAGGAACGAGGTTCAATATGCATGCTTTACGTAAAATTATTAATTTTTAATGGTTTTCAAGCAAGTTTGTGACAAAATTTGGAAAAAAGTCAATCATTTCCTTTATAAACGAAGCGCGTCATTTTATATCACTTCATCTTATATTTATATCTTTTGCTTTTTCTTCAGAACTTGTCGCCTCAGATCTTAGTTGGGTGAATTTACTTCGCCTAATAAATTTATATTTATAAATTTCATTTCATAAATGAATCTTACAATTTTGATATTAATGAAAAGGTAATAAATAAGTTAGTGATGAATCGAATGGAAACTATTTTCTAGACTAATTTATTACATGGGTGATTTTTTATTTCATACCAAAAAATAAACAAATGTGGAAAAAATGGATCTTTGCAAAGTGTTCTCAATGCACACCAAAAACAACAACCATCATACTGCATTTTGACAGTTCATATAAATACTTGATTTTTTATAGAATAATTAATGGTGAAGGCGGAACGAGATAACCTTTTTTTTAGATAAAAGATTTCAAGTAAAACAAAAAGCTTAGTTTTATTAAAGCTTTCAATAAAAGATGTCGAGATGAGAAGCAAAACTCTTCACTGTGTCACTTCATGCTTGTTAAATATATTCAGGAATCAAATTGGAATTGTCTAGTCATAAGGTTCGTCGCTTGCCAAGTCTACAGGGCGTAAAAATCTTTTTAATCCGATGAATAAAAACCGAATATGAAACAAACATTTTTAAAACAGTAATTCTATTGTAAGGAACATAAAAAAATCTTTTGTAATCAATCGGTCAACATAATTTTACCTTTTCATGGAATATGGGTTATTGATTTTCCAGAGCGTTTAAGGTAATTGAATAATACATTGTAAACCACTCCCGTCGGTAAACAGTCATCAGCAATCGAAAACAACAAACTGATTATAATAATTAAATTTAACTCTATTTAACAGCCGCCATCACTGCAAGTACCCAACAACAAGCAGAGAATAACGGTCAAATAATGAAACCATTAAGGCGCAAATTAGATAAGCCTTCTCGCACTCTAAATGTTTTACTTTGCAGCAGTAATTGGGCGGTACTTAGGTCAAGTTGCCCTTCAGCGCAACAGCTACATCGGCGGGAAATTATCGACTCTACGCTTACTAATAATCACACCTTGAGCCGTACCACTGTACCGCTCTCCGGCGATCCGTCCTTCGACCCACCGGGTCGCTCACTGTCTGTAGCCGGTGTTGCCGCGGAACATGCAAAAGGACAACGGCCGCTTTTATGTTACAATCGATTACCGTCAATTACCGAATCCGGCCCAGCTTGAACCATTTTAAATGCGATCACAAAAGGTGGACATTCCCAAATACAGCTCGGCCGGACGCAACGTGTATTGGGCGATGTGTTTATCCCTTTTGGATACGACTGTGGACTGCGGAAGGTCGTCTAGTGTCCGCCCGAGCTGGTTTTTACATCTCAGGACACACACGGTAGCTAAAGTTCATCGCAAAGTCCCTGGCCGGTGCTCTTGTGGACGAATTTCCGTCCGTGAAGGACGCACGCACTACATCGTGTGCGTTGAAACAATAAATGTAATAAATACCATCGTCTCGGGCACGACGTTCGACTTTACCGCTCCCTTATCTACCGCTCTCGCCCAGAGGCAAAACGGCACGAAATGGTACGGACAGTTTTCTCTCTCTTTTTTGGTGGTGTAAGAGGAAGAGTGCGTCACGGAATCACCTTTCGGTGTCCGGCTTGGCAAAGTTTAAGGTCAATGTTGTCGAAGCTGCTGCTGCTGCCGCCGTTGCGGCCGATGATACTGAAGATCATGATGATCATGATGTTGATGGGGTGGGTTGTGTCTGGTAAACGCATGTCGCAAGCCCATCCCGGGAAAGGAGAAAGATACTGAAAGACCCGCACATGACACGCTGCTTATAGTTGCGGCAATAAAAGTCTGACATTAAGTACCCGCAATCTGACGCAGGGCTTGGTCAGCAGCGTGCTTCGTTCGAGCGAGTGAGTTTAGTGGCAAGAAGGGAGCAGAAATGGCAAGAACTCAAAGATAGGTCTCGTATAAAATATATGGCGCGATAAGGAGAATAAACAAGATACAAAGATACAGGGCGCAAGGAAGCGTACTAAAAGTTATATTCTGCGTTTTAAAGATTTCGTTCAGGGAAGCAATTATCTCTATCTGATTCGTGTGATTTGCGCACAGCAGTCGAGAAATGATGAAGCTCGGGTTCATCGGCACACTATTTGTACGCTTAACTCAACGCGTGGAGAGGGAAATAGTTTTATAAGCGTGCAATAAAATAAATGATGTATCATTTAGATTGGTAATGACATGAGTGGATCAGTTGTGAGGGTGTTTGTTTGCTGTTTTCTTTTAAATAATTATATTTTCAGAAAGTGATTTTAATGTTGCAGATTTTATTATTGTTTTCTTGACATTTTTTACGAGGTTTTTCTTTAATTTTAACAATAAAATAGCTCATTTATGCATTATTTAATTGGAATGAGTTATTAATAGATTAGATAGAATTGGGAATGAATTATCATCTAGAATAGATTATTCAAATCCTTCAGAGAGGACCAATGTTCTAGAAAGTGAACCCCTTCTAAAACGAGTAGCAACATTTCTGTATAAAATTATTTTTCTGACCTCGCTGGTGTTTTTCTTACCAACTGGTATTTTTCAAATCCTTTTATATAGCTTCATTCAACAGTTTTTACAGTTTCATCATCTTGGTGATCTTGCGCTCGTAAACATGTTTTAATCTTCCGTTTTCTCTATGAATTTATGCTCAACCCATTAACTCTGATTAAAGGTTTAACTGTCAGATAATCACTTTCAGTCTCTTTTTAAATGGAATATTTTTCGTCAAACCAATTAATATCTTTAAATTTAAATTCATTTAAAAATCTAGGACATATGAAAAATCTAGATCTTGATTAAATAAATTAAATAGTAAAAACTAATATACCGTCAGTCTGTAAACGTGAATTGTAATGTAATTATTAAATAAAGACAATAATTTATCTTTTTTTAATAAGTTGTAGTTTAAAAATTTTGATAAATGAATTGTAATTTTTTAAATATTTTCAAAATTTAACCTTCATGTTTTTAAAGACGCTTAACACTTTTAAGCTACTATTTACAAAATTTTTGAAAGAGATTTGCATGCTTTTTGTAGTTAAGGTATTGAAGATGGGAGTAAGAGGCACTGTAAAAGGTATTGTTAATACTAGTACAAGATAAACAGTTATGTTACTGTTACTTTCAATGATATGTTACTTTCAATAAAGAAAATACAAACCTAAGCTGTTTTGTAAGTATGTGATCTTATGTTTCGAAAGTGATTTTACATGAAAGAATTATTTTAAAGAACAAAACTACCTACATGAAGCACAACAAAACCGTGCCTGCTAGAATCCTATTTTATATCAACTTTATGGCGACGTGTGCTTCACTTACACAAACCAAAACCTCCATCGATAGTAATGTGAACCAAAAAGAGTGCTTTTAAATAAATCGTGCATAAATCGACCGTCCGATCAAAAGTAATCATCACCCCACATCCATTCAAAGTGACCCATCGTGAATTGCGCAATCACGGAACACGGACGAAAGCACGGGCACCGAACCGGTGGTGACAAATTTTTCGCTTTTTACTTTCCCGTCCTGCAGCTCGCTCCAATTTTTCCCTTTCGTCGGTGGTAAGTGTTACGGTTTGCAGGGAGAGAAAGAAAAAAAACACACACGGTTCACTTCCCCTTCGTCCCCGTTTTCAAGGCAAGGACGGCTAGTGATCGGTTTTCACCACGGTGCGTTCCCTTTCCGGCAGCGAACGCGGTCGGGCTGGCTGCATAACACAAGCACGATCCGTAGAAAACCTCGCCAAGCTGAGCGCATATTGAAAGCGAAAACGAAACGTGATCGTGCTCTAGTTTCTTTGTATCTTGCCTCCCACCACCCATCGGTTTGTTGGGTGGTTGCCGCTAAGAAGTAGGGGAGGACAGAGCTTTCTTTTTCACCACGACGACCTTCAGCACCCGGTCGATCGGGCAAAGGGTGGGATTGCTTCGAGTCTTGCTACGGTGGCGGAGCTTTCGGGCCGAGTGTTCATCGCCAAACTCACCACGGGCTCGGCACAGGCTCCCCACTCTTCCCCACAACACTCGGGAACTCACTGCTGCCCGATCGCCATCCGCCAGCCAACGTTTAGTAGTGGAAATGAACGTTCACTTATGCAGACGGCGCGCGTCTTAAGACGTTTTCAAAAAAGCTTTTGTGAGTGACCGCCCGGGATCGTGCGGTGATCGGCTCCGCAGGCTCGTGTGCAGACTCACCACTCACGGGGCCCACTCATGCCGAGCTGGTGGCCGCACAGCTAGCGACGCGGTACATTTACTGCCAATAATGAAATTAGTTTAAGAGAAGTGCTCGCTAGAGAAGCACTGGAGCGGCGTGCGTCTTAACTAGGGTGGTGTCGTTTTTCCTTCTGTGTTGTTTCCCGTGCCGTTCGTGCCCAAACATAGCACACCAAGGCAGAAGCGCACCGCGTGTCGCGTACTGGAAAAAAAGGAGAAAGGAGGCCGAGCTGTTTGCCTAGCGTTGCACACGGCAGCGTTGCGTTAGGAACACTTTACTTAGCTTTGCTGCCTCGCTCCGGCCGAAACGACCACCCGCTCAACGCTGCCCCGGAAAGCGTGCCCGTGCCTCGGGAAAAGCGTAACGTGAAAACTGCGCGCATTCGAGACTCGAGAAAACTCCAAAACCTTCTGGAGCTGGTTTTCTTTCACCGTTCCGAAGGCAGAAAAAAAGAGAGAGAGAAACACGGCGCCGAAAACGAAACGAAACCGATTCGCAGTCGAATTGAAGAATATTCCCGCGTGAAGATTGTCCCACAATAATTCGACGAGTGTTTCCCGGTCGACGATCCTCTAGCCTGGTGTGCTCCCATTTTCCTCCCAGTGAGTGTAGCGATAGCGATCGCGAAAGAAAACAGCGAAAGAAAGAAAAGCAAAACAAGCTGCTGCAAGGAAACGCATCTCAGAAAAGGTCCTCCACTGTACTTCGGAGGGGACGAATGCAAGGCATCTCGAGGCTAGTGCTTTCTGTGTGAGTGTGTGTGCATTTCTGTGAACGTGTAAGTGTGCTTGTGCCTCTTTGTGCAGTGTGCAATCGCGTTGCACCTGTGGCGAAAATTTTTTGTGTGTTCGAATATTCGTGTGGCGTTGCGTGTTTCGATTCCGTTCGAAAGTGATCGAACAGAAAGCACGCCCGGGTGTGTTGGAACCGCTGTGGTGTGAAGGGCTATTATAGGGAGCAGAGCCCAGCCTAATCCTCTTGTCTCTTTGGAGGAGCAAGAAAATTGTAAAAGGAGTTTGTGGTACCCCGTGTCTGTGTGACGCTGCGCTTCTTCTGTATGGCTTTGCCAGGAGTAGCAGTGTAGAGTGTTTAGTTTTTTTCCCCTCACAACTTTATATTCTGCTTCAACTACGAAACCGTGCCCACACAAGAAAACCCACAATGGAGTTCAACTTTGGAATGCTTTGGATTGTCAGCATTGTTTTGCTGCTAAATCAAGGTAAGTTTGGGGAGAAGTACTCTTGAGAGCAACAGTTTAGGTTGCCTCCTTCGTTTTTATGGTTTCCTTGATGAGCAATTTAACAAGAAAACTAATTTTTCTAAGCGTTCAGTTCAGCCATCTCATGAGAAAAATATATTGAACAAGGAGACAGTTAAAAACAGACAATTTTTTTTGAATGTTCGTTTAGTTTTTTAATTTTTTTTTTAGTTTTTGTACCTTAAGTCTCGATACATTGTTCTTTCAAATGATGAGGTTTGAAACAGAAAATAATCAAACTTTATTGCAAAGGATTTTTTTACAAAACTGTGGTAAAATAGAACATTTGTTTATTAAAATCATTCCATTGCGAACAAAATGAAATTGCATTTTGTGTTTTGCTTAGTTCTATTAACAGAACGATCAAATGCTGCAATCAATAAAGCTCGTGCCACCTTTTGCGATGCATCTGCATTGAATTTTGAAATTAGGCTTTGATGGCATTTGGCTTTGAGAATATCATACTGAGATGTAATTTAAAAAGGCTTTTGTAGCTTAACCCCATGCTTGGAATCAGTAATGCCTTGGAGGATTGATTTGGAAATTAAAAAAAATCATTTTGTAGATCATACTTGAGCCGCGATAAATAAATTCTATATTTTCTTTGCATAGAAGATAAATTAAACGACAGATTATTACAAAAAAAATATACATTTAATCAAATTAAACAATAGCACAGTTAATGTACATTACAATTACTTTTATTTTCTACGTGTTCTGAAATTTAAACGCTTTTAACAACATTAATTCCATCCGACGAAATTAAATGCTAAAGGCGGACCGTTGAGCGTACAATGTGTTGTAAGATTATTTTTATAGTTATTGCTTTCAGACATTAAATGTTTGAATGCTTCAGCCTTGATAAAATGAATATATTTTGAGAATGTGCATCCTCTCAAGAATTTAAGATCAGTCACGTATTACCTAAAAAACCGATTCACGCAAGTGAACGTACTTTTTTGTTGATTTTATAGCTAAAAACTCCCCAAAAACAGGTCAAAACCAGCATCTTCCCATTTTCCATACTCATCCTTAACCTTAAAGAAATTAATTGCCAACAAAATAAACTAAAACGTAGCATCCTTTCACTTTGCCTGCAACGCGTACTTCCTTTTTGCTTTTCGGCTTCATCACTACGGACACCGTCAACCACTCACGACTGCGGTGAACTTGAACTTCGATCAGCTCTTGTTGACGCAGCATATTATTTGGGGACAATTATTTAGCGATGTTGATGCGTTTAGCCTCCGGGCCGGTGAGGACGTAACAAGTGTTAAGCGGACAAAAGCTAAAGCCGACACAGTGAGTGAGACAGAGGTGGAACGGTTTTGAAGATGGGAAGCTGCTTGAATTATGAAGTGTGCTGTTTGCAATAAATCAATCAAGTGAAACAAGCCTGAGTGATATGATGTTGGACACGGCGAATTAGTGTCCATTTTGAAATGAATGCTGTTGATGTGCAAGTGTTGATAAAACACTCTACATGGAGGAGATTTGTTGTGTTATATTTACAGATAAATTATTTATACTTCACTGAAATCTGTCGTTAAAGCTAAACAGCATACCACAAGCTGCATACCTTCTCAACACGTATCCCGTGCACTGTTCACACCGTGTTATGCTGAGCTACATTCCAGCGAATCGTAATCGAAATTGTACCAACTACTGCAACTGAATCTCCTTCATTAAACCAATCCAGTCCCACTGCAGCATTAAAATGCACGGCTTGTGTTCTTGACCGGCACACTTCACTTCGTCGCTTCCGAATTTGGTCACTTTGGAACGCTCGCGCACGCTTCACCATTACGAGGCACCGTCCTTGAGACCACCGCAACAGACAGAACGGGCGCAGCATAAAAACCCACCCTGTATGTGGGCACGTGGGGGCGAGAGATTACTTTTAGCAAAAAACAGACCTTTTGGGCTTCTGTGACGCGCGTGAAACAGAATGTTGAATGTCTTATTGGCAATTCTGCACGATACGATATTCATGTTGGTTTCATGGGTTGCCTCTTGGTCGTAGTGATCATGTTGGACACATTCATTGTGCCAAGTGTATCGAGGCAATGGACTTGGACGAGGTCGTTTTGGTTGTGGTTGCTGAGTATGGATTGGAAATAGTGACGCAACATGAAGAAAATGTAGAAAATAGTACTTATTGAGACGAAATATTGTAATCGAATATGGTGGTATTAATTCGATTAGTTTTCGTTGAATTAAATTCATTTTCTTTTAAACTGAACTTTGACTTAAAAACTGATATTTCTTTCATTCGTTTATACATTAAAATACTCAAAAAATTAACTCATATAAAACAAATGTTCGTAGAGAAAATCTCAGCTTTTCCCAAGATCCAGAAACCGCCTCAAACCGTGCACGGCTCCACACCGAAGGAATGTGGTATTGCGCGCTTGTACTACATTCGCCTTGCGCAAAGCACTTCACGTAGGTGGAGCATCAAAACATACCCGTCGCGCAACCGTATCGCTGCCATTCGTGTCGCCCCAGTCGGAGTCGTGTCCCACTTGGTCCAATTTATTTGGAACACACTTAATGTGCTCATATGGCTCAATCGCACCCTGCTGCACGACGCAAGACACGGCCAAGCAAAAGGAGGCATTCTATGGTGATACAGGCAGCGATAAAACACTCATGGAATACCACCCACCCGAAAGCAACTTAAACGCTGGGCGCTATCGAAATTCGAGGGAAGAAGGGAAGAAAACGAAAGTCACTTTTAAGGGGTGACTTCCCTTTTGGTTCGATTTCCGGGGTGGCGCTGGGAACGTTGTACGTTGGGGAACACATGGAAGGTATGAGGGCAGAGGGAGCTGTATGCCTTGCTTTTGATCGCCTTCCACTCATTACAATTCCGTCGAGTGGGTGTCTACCTTTACAGAACCGAACCGTTTTCTTCCACACATCTCGCGACCATATGTGATCGATTGTGTTTGAAAACTGGAGCCCCGTCGCAACTGTTGCTCTCCTCCTGCAAGCTAAGGACAATGTAGTAAGATGTAAGTGCGGCTTTTCCCCGCCTTTCTGTCCCTCTCGAACAGACCACAATCCGCTGGTTTGGGTTGGTGTAAGAAAACCGAAGAAAAACAACGCTCAACTTCGCCGGCGTCGGTCTGCCTGTGTGTTTAAGTACATCGTACATCTCTTTCTCTTTCTATCTGTTAAGCTTTTGAATCATTCATTCCTTCCCTTGCGCGGGTGGGTTTGGGGAAAAGAGGAAAAAAAAACACCAACACTGATCGCGCAGTGTATAGAAATGCATATCCACCTGCATCGCCCCATGCAAAAGCGATCGTTTGGAGGAAAGCAAACAGGAAACCCGGTATGTGTGTGCTTTGGGTGGTTTTGTTTTCTCAGTTGTACCACTTGTTTTTCCTCCCACAGTTAATGTAGCAGCAAGCAAAAAAAACCAAAACCCGCTGCAAGATTGGCAAACAAAACCAAAGGCGGATAGGCGGAAAGCGAAATGTCTTATTCTTTTACAAACGCCCCGTTACAGTCGAATCGAAACTAAGAATGTGACAAACAAACAGTAGTAGCAGACGGAGGCACGCGCAAAAAAGTACGCTAAATTGTGCCAGAAACCACAAGTAACAAATGAAACGGACTGACATAAAGGGGGCCAACGAATGAAAAGGCCTTCTCTCTGTTCGCCCACCACGAATAAAGTTCATAGCGAAATGGTTCGTTTCGTTTTTTTTTTCGCAAACAAGTGGACAGTAACAGCGGTGAAAAAGCCCCTTTTCAAATTCTTTGATTGCATTGAATGGTGTGCTGACAAATGGAAAAGGCCATTTTCACTTGGCGGGACCCCCAAGCGTGCATTTTAAGGCTACCGGAGTTGAACCATAAAGAACCTGAAGGAAACCCGATGATGCCCGTCGTTTTTTGTCGTCTGTGGTCAGCAGATTAGTGGAGGGAAAAATGCAACCAGGAAATGCACGGCAGCAGGTGTGCATACAGTGCATTTTATTCTCAATTCCCGTGCACTCGCACTCCTAATGATGCGGTTATGCGGGCTACCGGTGTTGTCCGTGTGGAATTGAAAGCCTCGAGATGTGCGTTGGTTGGTCTGCAGTAATTGTTCATCCACCACCAGCAGTTGAGCGTTTGATCTTGTTTGGTCAGGGGGCTGGGAGATTTCTTTGTGTCTATAGAATGACGAGCTGCTGGCGGCTGTTCAAAGCAGTGGCGTGTTCAATGGCGTAAATAATTTGGAGGAATTTTATTGTGCTGAATTCGTTCTGTTAACTCTGTAAAGAGCCTTTTTGTTGGCGGATTTCTTGGTTTTCAAATGTGATTTGTGATCCAATTGACGGAAATGAGGTGACAATAACTTTGTTTGCTTCTTATAAGAAGGATTTAATTGAAGAAACGTAAGTTTTGAATGAATGAACTGTGTTCTATTGAGGCTAATACGAATTATAATCATTTTTTCAAATTAAACATAAGCAAGGGTATACATTTTGAATACAAATGAAACCTCAAACGAACACTTACCTATTATAATTCAAAACAAATCAAAGGTAGATTTTGATGGTATTATACAAAACGTGCAAATTCTAGAAATCTTTCGCAAAAAACGTTAGGAATATTTAATCAATATCAAAACAGAGATAAAATACCAGTACTAAGTTTACTAAGTTCTACATATGGGTAGCACAATTGACAGATTCTCATATTCATTTTGATTTCAGTCCAATTTCTAAATCGTCTCATTCCAGCCATGAAATATGTTTTTAAGACATAAATTATTTTCACAATTTAATACTAGTGATGAATTTACACAAGTAAGCTTATCCAAACATACATAAAATAAAATTATACATTGCCGAAACTTATGTTAAATATACAAAACGGTTTTTAGTTTGATTTTTATGAGTTTTTTTATCTCCTAAATGTTATAGGCTTTTAAAATATTGAAAATCATAACGTTTCGTTAGAAAGCAAACGTTGAAATGCACTAAAAAGATACGTCAAATAAATGACTTTTTTTAATTTTAAAGAGATTTTGAGCCGCCAGGCTAGAGTCCGCGTTTTAAAGCAAACAAATAAAGTTTCTTAATTCTTCTATTAGTCAATATGAATTCAAATATTTAATGAAGAAAAAAATATTTTTCGGAAGCTAACAAAATCTCCGAATTCATTAAAGCTGAATTGCAAAATAGACCATAAAGGTCGTTAGTGTTTGATTGTCAGTCAGATAACTTTTCATGTTAAAGATAATTTAGGTACAAATAAAAGAAGTTACATTGACTTCTCCCTAGATAATTTTTTTCGTCATCATTCGTAAACCACAGAGCGATTTGTAAGACATCAGCCATTAAACTCTTGCTAATCAACAGCTCAAACGACAACTCAACGATCATCAAAAACCAAACATACCCTCGACACCGCTTTCCGATACGTTTCTGGCGTTTCGTTCGTTACAAAACGATTGCGGCCGGCCCAAACAGAACGACCGTACAGATTCGACACAATGATCAATCAATTAGGCGGAAAAATTGGGTCGATTGAAACATAACGGCTCGCGCGACAACGGTCAAGAAACAGGCGCGCAATCCTCGGTTTTGACGGGCTCGTTACATCACGCTCGCCGCCGCCGCCACCGCCGCCCCCGGCTGGAGTAGAAATCTTTGCGGCACAGGTTAGCTGACGAACTGTAACGACACTGCCCTTCCGTAAGACACGTGCCACCGCCCTCTCCCATTCGAGGTACCGAATGTTCATCATCGGGCTACGAAACAAGCAATGTCACCAGAGCGCGGGGACACGCGTTGTTAACTGCATCATTTTAATGTGCAGCCCCACCCACCGACCGCTCATAACTTTCTCCAACGAGTCGTGACGCGGGTTTTGTTTCCCATTTTTTTTTTCTCTCTTGCCATTCGCAAGCTGCATTATGTGTCCCCACTCATTGTTGTGGCAATGCCAGCCCATATGGTAGTGTTCCTTATGGGGCGGTACGGGCGTGTATGCTTTTGTGTGTACACCTGTGCTGTAGTAAGTTGGGTCCATGGGTGGGATTGTTTTTACTTTCTTTTCTGCCGTGTGATTGCATAACGGAAGCGAAACGGCAAGCTGAGAACTAATATTGATTTGCTGAGGGCAAACGATTGGCACGAGCATATCTAACGATCAATTTAAATATGGAACATGGAAATATGGAAAACGGCGTTGCAAACTCGCGTCAGCCGATTAGGGCAGACATTCCTTCATCCGCCCCACCCCCCACCAAATTGGGAAGGTATATGGTACGGTATCCGGATCAACCGACCACCAACCACCATTACCTCACACGCCTACAATTAGCGTAACAGCTCGATTGGCGCACATCCCGTCCAATGTATGCTAATGTGAGGCGAACAACATCCTCACTTCCCCATTTATTTCGGCAAATCATATGCAACCGAAATGCAAACAGCTACAATCGATCAACCGTAATCGTTGATGGGGGATGGTCTGCCCCAGAAGAAAGCTGAACCGAACGGAGCTTGTGATGCTTCGACTTAACGAACCGAATGGGGCAGCTGCAAAGCAGCGAGCCATAAGTACCATAATTATCTCATAATGTGTTGCATCGAAAAGAAAAACATACAAATCCCAGAAGAAGTTCGAGGGGCATAATGGCTGTCTGCACATGAAACGTGCGGGACCATCTTTGCGAAGAAGTGTTAAATTGATATTAATTTTTACCTCACCGAACCCACAAGAGATGCGCAGCTGGCCTTACTACTACCGTGTAGTGAGCGTTCAGCGTCGCTGAAATCCTTAAATGTTATGCCTTTCACACATTTTGCGCATTCGCAATTGTTTTTCCCAAACCTTGAAGGATCTTCCTGCCACCGGTTTTTACCAACGCTAGTAGCAACGCTTAACTCAATTATCGTCATTTATTCGTCATTAAGTGGACAGGTAGGCAATTTTCGGGATGCCGTTTGTTTCAACAAACGCTAAAGCACTTTTCAGAAAACAAACAGAAGCCTGTGTGGAAACAGTCGGTACGGGAGCAACCTGACTGGGAGTTTGCAACCGGTTGAAAGAAAAGTTGTTTCGGTTGAAGACAAACATCGTCAAACAAGTTATCCATGGATGAAGCGCTGAGGCTGGAGAATGTAATTGACCATACTTATGTTGAAATTATAAGAAGAGGATAAATGATTATCAGCACGAGATGAAAGTGTCTCTAATGGTGTATGATATAGTTCAGGCAGCAAGTAAAAAATGTGTTGATATTATTTGGTATGAGCTACAGCCTTGTTTCTTATTCATGTTTTTTTATAAATAAGTGAATGAGAGGCACAGGCTTGCAATTGGTCTTAAAAATAACTATTAAATAACTGAATTTAGATGCTAGGAAAGGCACCTTTGCAACATTTGAGAAAAAATTAAAAAAAAAAAAACAAAATCATCATCTACTTGTAATCGATTCATTTTATTTTATGTTAAACACCTTTTCATAAAAATATACAGTTTCGATAAAAACTAAAATTCGAAATGAATTGTGATGAGCTTCATTGCACTTTATTAACTATTTTTAAACTTAATATAGAACTCTAGTAGAAACAAGTATAAGAGACAAATTATGCATTTTTCCGAATTCTGAATTTTCTTGCGCTGGCTATAGTACATACTTCTGGCCATTCAATATTATTTTCAAAAGTTCAACACGTATATTACATTTCAGTTCTATATTTTAACAATTTTTAAATAAAAATTTGCTTTCATAGTTTTAGTTTTGACCAAATTTTACGAATTTCTTTTCATTTACATTAAGACACAATTATGAATAACGAGAGCATCGAAACTAGGATGGAAAAATAAACAGGTATAGGTTGACTATGTTGCTTTCAGCTAACCAAAAACAAATGAAAAATATGATAATTTAAAAAGTTAAAAATCGTTTTTGATAGTATGAAAATTGTGTAAGTATTGGCGAAGTAAAGGCCAAAGATAGCAATACATTGCGATAACCACATATCGTGTACTAGATTTCGTATAGCTACATGACAATCTCTTTAAATACAAAAAAAAGAATTAAAACGTAAAAAATTATGCCGAAAATGGCAGTTTAATTAGATAACATTGTTCGTGAAATGTGATGGCTTGAAGAACCATTGAAAAATTAAAATCAATTGCTTAAATTAATAACAATTTTTTTTTTAAAGATCATTGAATTCACATCCAACAGTTTAAGCAAGTGATGTGTGCTGCAGCTTGATTAATAGCTGCATTGAAGTGTAACGAATATCCTTTCAAATATTAACCAGCCAACGCTACACAACGGAAGCAAACAAAGTCATTTACCATGAAAAATCACTTCCCTTTGCGTATTATTGAATTAGCTTCGCTTGAGCCTTCTTTTTATCCCACTCAAGCAACCTGCTATCGAACAGTAGTTGCTCTCATTTTTAATTCCTTTCCCTTGCACCAGCCAGCCAGACGATGGCCAGACCTCGATTTTGTGGCTGACCTTGGCAAATCAACTTCCATACACATATGCGTACACACACACACACACAACTGTGCTACCAAACTGACCAAACCCGAAGGCTGGTCCGGACAATAATCACGAGCAAACAGACAGCCACACTAGACAGACATATGAAAGACAAGCGAGAGAGAGAAAAAAAGCACACAGCTAAAACCTCAACCGGTAGAGAGCCAGAAAAATGAAAGTTGAAACTACCATGTAAGGGTGTGAAGCGGAGCTGAAGGGGGTTAGACCCAACCCCATGCTACACCCCGGTGCCCGGAGGGCTGGGGATGTAAAAGTCCGCTTGTAGGAACGGAACTGCGCCGACTGTCTCGGGCCAGGAAAGGTGAGCTCCAGATTCGGTCTGACCTTAGCAAGCTTATCATCGATTGGTCGGTTTGGCTAACCGACCACAAACTACACAAAAGTTGGTGGAATGCAAAAATCCGCCACAGTGAAACAACCGGAAGATTTGGTCTGGACGATCGTTACGGCAGTGAAGCCAAATATTAGCAGCAGCATTAGCAGCTGTTCGGCAAGGTGCTGGAAGGCCTCTAATGTGGACGCGCCGTTATAATTTGCTCAGCCTCACCAAAAAACCCTTGAAACAGCGCTGCAGGGTGTCGACCGGCCAGTGGTGAACTCATCAATTTATCTCCTCTTTAAGGTGGCCAACGCTCTAATAAGCTTTTAGCACAAAAGATTTGCTGTGGGAAAAAGCAGCCGGCGAAGGATTCTGGGTTGAAATCTAATTTATCATGAGCGTTCAATACGTTAGAGTTGGAAAAACTGATCATAGCTTGTGGTAGGACCGTGTAAGTAGCACGATGTGATTGTACAAACGCACAATTCCGTGTTTGTTGCGACACAAGGCGAGTTCAAGCTCGTGTTGTGGCCGTTGTCGACAGCATACTGCTGGTAGCGTGATTTAAGTCGTAAAGTGTTACACATCGGTACATGGATTTAACGGTGTAAAACGAGCATAGTTTTACGACATCTCGATGCAGGTTGGCAGAGTTCGGAGCATATGCCCGGCGAGGTTAACGCAGTGGCGCAGTGTGGTTGGTTTTTATGATGGGGAAGCGAAAACACGCGCCGTTGGAAAGTTTTGAGTTGTTTACATGGTTTTGAATGATTCTGAAACGGTAAGGCTAAATGTTTGGTTAAAGATTAAATATTAAATGTTTGATTTGAAGGAAGTTTAAGTTTTCTACACGTGTTGCATTAAACAAAACCAAAACTGTAACAATGCAAATAAAAACCCTAACCCTAACAATGCAAATAAAAATATTCATCTCAAAGAAAAAACCTCATTATGTTATTGGTCCCCGGCAAAAACACTTCTAAAAAGGTTAAGACAGTTGTGGAAATGCTCACACAACTCCTTCTTTTATTTGTTTTTAGCCTCCTTCTTTTATTTTTTATTTACGTAAATTTGTTTCCCTCTATAGCTTTGCAAGATAAACTTAAAACTTAAACCGAGAACACCGAGAACACAACAAGATAACACAAAAATAAATCTAATGAAAACACCAAGAACAACGAGAACACAACAAGATAACACAAAAATAAATCTAATGAAAACATCAGGAAGGAAATTAAACTTGAAGAATAGAAAAGAAACAAAAAACAACAAAACTAGCAGACAACAAAATTAAAGCGAATAAATACTAGCAACTACAAAAAGTTGGATGAAAAACGACGAACACGGAAAGTTATTGAAAGCTAAAGCCATAAAGAATAAAATAACAATTATTAAATGATCAAAGCAACCTGCCGTTAGTGATCAGTTTAATAACATTTAAATGCAAACAAAATTGAACTCTTTGTAATTCTATCATCACTTAAAAATATTTAAAACAGTTTTAATAAATTTTATATTTTCCTCTTGTGCTTTCAGGTAAATATTGACTACTGGAGAACGCCACATGATGGTTGGAGCAAAAGATTTGCATCACCTTAAAGCGTAAATCTAAACCTTAACGGCAAATAATCTCCACCCAATCTATTTCATAAGCAATTTTTCTCAACATTATCTCCTTCATTAAACGCATCCCTCCCTCTCCATCTTTAAACCAATCCATTTCAAACCACCAATCCATCACCGTCGCGTGAGAATCTGCACGCACAGCTTCACCTTTCAACCCGCCCAAAACACCAGTAGCTTTACAACACCAGCACCCAGCAAACGAAAAAGAAAAATGAAAACCGATAGTGCACCCCAAGCAAGGGTTGTGAATAACACCCAAGATGCGTACATTTCCATCTTTAGCAAAGCAAACAACAAGTTTCCCAATTCTCGCACCGTTCGCGGCGGTAACAAGCCCGGTGGTAACCACCCGGTGGTGGAGGTGTTTGTGAACCCTCTCCCTCTCGTAGTGTTTGTCATTAAAGAGGCGGTCGGGTGGTTGGCTGGTAATTATTTAGTGCATTGGGAAATTGGGTTCGTTCACACAGGCGCAAAGAGTATCCCGGGAATGGGAAGGTTTTCTTCTCGCTAGCAGTAATGTGAGAGCAATGAGGCGGGATGATTGGGATCAATTGGCGGCCGGGTTCGCATCGTTTGTGTGTGAAGCTGCAAATAAGCGTAGGAGCATTATCGCGTGCGGATCGCTGATTTTAATCTGGGAAAGTGTAAATATATTCAATAAAGTTTTCACATCTAACGGCTGTAAAGCCTTGATTGAAAAATTCATCTCCCAAAAACCAACGAGCTCCATCTTCCAGGAGGGACACTTTCTAATGCGGATTCGCCGAGGGATGGGAAAATAAAATGTCTAAATTAATCAAAAAACATGAACATCAACCAAAACATGGCACTGAAATGGTTGATTAGCATCGAATTGATGCTTCCCGAAATTTTCACTTTTCCGGCCGGTGTGTGAGGAAATATAGCTTAATCAGGCTTGCTAAACTCAAACGATCGTAAGCAGTTTTCGATCGAAGAGATAACATAACAAGAAAGGAAGAAAACCCGCCCGGAAGGAAAACGGAACTTCATCAAAAAAATATAATATCCCATCTTCGATCACCACCATTATGATAAACACTTTGGCCTTAAAGGGAGGGAGAGCGGGGAGGGATGGGTGGGCCTGCTTGTGTCATAAATTCGGTGCCTAATTGCCTGTTAAACTACCGTTAGGCTGTGTCATTTTGGAGGAGCCGCGCGAACGCGCATTAGCATATTTTATGCCGTTTTCACCGCACCGCATGATCAATCGATCAGTTTATGATGCCGGATTGTGGAGTGGAGGATGCTATCGAGCTCATCTCGCAAAACGGGTACGGGTGGATTTTTTTTTTGTGTGCGTGTGTTTGAGTGGGGAGAGTTGTTGAGAAATTTTCCCTTTCGCTCGTAGCGATCGCGCGTTTTCTTCACGTGCCCATCAGCAGCACGATCATCATGCCCATCGTTTTCTTCACACAGTTTGCTGCAAGGCAGGGACGGTTTGCTTGGAGTGGCTGGTATCGTTCGTCGAGTACCGTTTGTGTTTGTGCCCTTCCATTCCACCTTCGCGAAAAGCGTGGCGAGCTACACCCCGTTTAACGACGATGGGACGACACTGAGCGCTGTGGGCGACGTCATCTGCGACCGACCGACAGACCGCCCGAGACCGCCCAAGATAACCATCGGCACGAGTGGAACGGTAACCGGTTTTGGGCTGAATCTTCACTGGATGCATTTCTCTTGCATTTCTCCCGGAACGCCCGGGGTGGGGATGCTTTTGTGCTTTTGTACTTTTGAGGCGGTCTCGTCTTCGGAGCTGCGGGAAGGTTGAAATGTGACTCCCGTTTTCCGGCGACCGGAGCAAGGTCAATGTCGTGAACATCGTGCGGTAGGACCTGAACACGATGCGGGATATTTCTTGTTTTGGTGTGGAATGATACGGCAGCTACTTTGAGGTCAAATTGAAAGTGAAAGGTAAGAACGAATTTTCAAGGACGATTGCTGATTCCAGTGTTTATTTTGGATACTTTGTTTTTGCATTTCAGATGTAACGGCCAGGCCGTATTGCTATTTGAGATACTTATTATACCGTTACATTTTTGTTCTTTAAAAATTTACTACTAGCAATACAGAGCATGGCCGTTACTACCGAATAAAAAAAGTGCTATTAAAAATGTGACTTTTTTATTTATTTAATAATTCTTGCAAGATGCAGCTTTAAGTGGTAATAGCTTGAATGTCAACATTAGCTAAGAGTCAAATTGGGCTGCATTTCCATATTTCAAATCATAGACAGCAAAGCAAGACAAACTTTAACCAACCGATGATGCAGAACCAATTAAGGAAAAAAAAAAATAAAATTTACGTTCTATGATATTTCATGATGAATCGAAACAATCTGTGGTAATGATCAGGTCTTATTGCTATGACTTTTATTCTGTAGTAATGGTCAGGTCTTATTGCTATGTTATAATTTTATAACACAGCATTTTGCAGATCTGTGCATCGTTATTGGAAGAATTTGGATCGTCGTCTCAATTTCGTTAGTTTCGAAATTTTTGCACAACTTCTTTATTGTTTTTCTCCTCATGTCCAACAAACACTTAAACCAAACTTATTCAGCAGACTCTGTTATCGAAACCAACAAAGCCGTTCCACATTGAGCGCAACGAGCAAGCGAGATTGAAAACTTTTTTTTCACATTGATACAGTTACATTGATTCAACATTGATACAGTAATCATGAGAAGAACTCGTTGTATTTCAATGATGAACAAGAACTCATGAAATAACTTTTTTATTCAGTAGAAACGAGCAGGCGATATTTTTTAGTATTTTTTTTTTCATATTAAATTTTACACTTTTGCATGATCGGCGCTACAATTCATGGTGCCTGGAAGATACAAAATATCTTTTTGATGTCGAGAGTTCCAGTTTTCCAGTTTTTTTAGATTTTTTATGCACACTTTAGCAAATCTTATTTAAAAGATCACTTCATTTCAAATGATTTGTTCGCGTCCAATTCGCAAAATTCCTCATTTTTCACGGAAAAGCATAACAGCCTTTCCCAAACTGTTTTTTTCTTTAGCTACATCTTTACCATAACACCCTCACCGAAACATAAGTGCACGCCCATCGAGCGGGCCGGCACACAAGAAACGTTTTTCAACATAACGAAATAATTGTATCTCGGGCTAGCTCGGCCACTCTTGCGAGCTTTTCCAATTATTATTTTGCTCCGCACAGACGGGCTGCCCCGCACACGGACCCAGCATCTTCGTTCCGCGTGTGTGTTTGCTCGTGCGCGAGCGGAGAGAAATTCGTGCATCGTTAATGAGGCAAGGGCAGTGCCGAGGGAAAACAACAAAACAAGATCATTCGGAGAAACCTTGCGCTCGGGCTTGCGTCGGCAGGTTCGGTAGGCGGTATGAGTCTACTCACGGCGTCTCTCCCTTACTCATCTCCACTACCGCCGTCCTAACCGGAGATGATTAGGTTGTTTAATTTCCCTACGATAGGACGGATCCCTTACCCCCATCTGCCGTGGAATGGAAAACAGATTGCCGCTGGTTCACTGATTTTCCACCTCCTTTTTCCGGCACCGTACCGAGTGTTTGGTGGGTTTTGGCGAGGGGAAGATGTTTCACTTTATATTTGCCGCCGATGTGGGATGCGCTTTCCACCGGGGCCGGTTCCGTTGTGCAACTTCCGATCAGGTGGTCAGTTTTTTGCAATTTTCAATTTCAAGCTTTTGCACAAGAGTGATGAAATACGATGAGTTATGTAAAACATAAATAAAAAATTTAAGAAGAGTTAGAGACAGTGTTCGAGTTTAACAAGGAAATAGTTTGCAAATTAAACAAGATATCATGGGGTATAAATCAAAGTCAACTGCTGCCAAACACAAAAAATTATGAGTGACAAGGAATTACTTAGCAAAAAACTCAACTCAAAAAAATCTCATCAAATTGAAAATAATTGAAACGATTAAAGGGACAGTGTTCCTTTAATAAGCAAACCTTCAACGAGCACTTTCATTCACTTTCTAGCGCACTTATTCGATTAATGCATGTTTATCCTACCTCCGCTTCCTTCATTAAAAGCTCCAAAAAACTGACGAGCATGAAAATGTTTAACCTGCATATTTTTTCCCTCCTTACTCTGCAGACGTTGAGTTGGTTTGTGGGGGTTTTAGTCAGACAGTGCACGTTGCACGTGCGCTCCGCTGCCCAGTCGGAACGCGCCATACTCCGTGTAGTGAAGCGTACGGAAATGTTGTACATGGCACACTGTTTTATGATGTCCGTTGCGTTCGCGGTCGGTTCGACAGAACAATGTGAAACTATTTAAACTAATGAATACGGACGGTTTGGGCCTGGCAGAAAACGGATCTCGCGGAAGGCGAAGACTTGCATTTTATTTCTTTAGTCTTTTTTTTGTCAGTTGAGCTAGGGCAGGAAGTAGGGTGTTGAGGTTCGTCCGACGGGTGGAAGTGTTTCAATTTCCGAGCTGTCAGACAATTAACACGATGCTATCTTTATTAAGCGCTCACGAGCGGTTTGGAATGTGGTTAATGTTTGGGAGGCCCTACGAAAGGGAATCTTAAAGGGAGGTTTCCTGAAGTGGGAGTTATTTATAAAAGGATTATGATGATTGTTTTAATTTAAATTGTAAATTAAATTATGACATTTATGGCAAAGAAGACCAAAAGCGTGTTACAAAAAACGATTATATTCATAAGAATTTCTTGTATTAATGTACTTTTAATGAACAACTTAAGTTGACTTTTGTAAAAAAATATATGTTTCTTTTTCGAGCTTTCACATCATTTTCACAAATATCAGGAAAAAGGTTTTCAATTCTTCAAGTGTTTATCTATCACTGTTTTAAACTTTGTAGAGAAAATTTTTCTTTCGTTTGACTGTTAATAAATTTGTCAATTTTAATTTAGACTTTAAATTACTATATTTAAATTGCACATATTATCCACACACCAACATATTCTTTTCAATGATAAAGTTCATTATCCCAAACCATTTCCTGTTTGTTTGGAACTGTTTGGAAAAGTTTGTTAAGTATAACTTGAGCATTTGCTTTCCTATTTCCACAAAATTAATTTTTTAAAATATTTGTTGTAAAAAACTGAAAAAAAAAAATATTGATTTTTAAAATAATTTCAAAATAATTTTATAGAAAAAACTAATAACATAGAATCCATCTTTTCTCTTTTTGTCCCTTAAAAAAGTCGTTCAAAATATGGACACAGCTAACCAATTTGTGACATTAGAAAGTTTGCAATTTTATTGTAAGCTTTGCAAAAGCATTCCTTCTCCACTTCCACTTCTCCGGCTTCCCTCGCAATTTAATTTTACTCACCTAATCTAAACAATTTACACCAAAACGTGCAGCCTCGTGTAGATTTTCCTCTCGCTTCACTCCAAAAAACCCATCCAGCTCCATGTTCGAAAATCCCATATCTTCCTCCCATCTCGCGAGCGTCCGACCGGTTATGGATCCCGGAGACGCAAAACAAACGGATGATACTTTTTTTCCGACTGCCCCTCCGAGGCCTACCCACCCCAAGCACCACCGAAACCCACGACACAACTTTAAAGACTTTGAAAATCGAAAGTGAACCTGAAAATCAAGTTCAATTAAACGAACAATGAACGCGAACCCGAAGGAAAGCGAAAACTTGCCGTCATCGTACGTCGTGTCACATAAATCGGTCTGCTGTATGCGTCGTCAACATCAACTTTATCATCCTGATTTCCACACCTTTTGTGTGTGTGTGGGGTTTTATTTGCTTCAAATCGTTAAACCGTTCCGAACGGGCGCGCTCAAATCCGCCACCAGACCGGACAGGTTCGCAAAAGCGGAGCATTTAATAATAACACACAAAAATCGACGATGGCGAAGGAAGACGATGGCGCGAAAAAGCGACAAGGCAGACAAAACAAACTTTCACACATGACCGTGGCCATCAAGCCGGGACCGGGAGAATTGGCCCCTTGTTCCGGGTGTGAAGTTGGGTACCGCGATCCGTACCGCTTCGTTTATGATTTTGGTTGGCTTTTGTACGTTAAGAAAGTTGCAGTCGTTTCGTGGTTTGTTTTAACTGCAGCTTGGTACGTAAAAGCTTCCGAGTTTAGCAAAACGAGTCTTTGAAAAATCCTGGACATTCATAGCCGGTTGCCAACAAAGTGGAATGGTGATTGTAATTGTTTGCTGGTAGGAACGCTTTCTCTCTCACCCCTTGGTGGATAGACCCAAGATGCGATAGAGCTCCTCCGAGAAACCTTTCGCCAGGTGGCTCATTTTACTTAACCGTGGCCAATTATTGCGCCGGATATTATCGGAAGCTAGCATTTTAGCTGTGTTTTTTCTTAACTCATGGTGCATCACAACAAAACATCACCCCCCAAGGGGACAATGACTTGGTGGTAAAGAGAGCAGGGCGAAAAAAATATTGTTGTGCCTCCTGCCGGTAGGTAAATGTTTCCCAGGATCGTTAAACTGATCTGGAGCGGACGATTAGACAGCCGGTTGATGAGAGTGTGACTTCCAAAAATTCGTTTTTTACCCTTCACTTCTTCGTACTGGTTAGAGAGAAAAAAAAAGTGCTGATCATGTGCCAATTTTCATCGCTTCCGATCGATCGCTTTCCCCTTGCAACAAAAACGGGAATGTTATATCCAAAAATATCTTCATCTTAAGGGAGGATAAAAGTGGCCTGCGGCCTGAAGTGCCTGTGGCCTTCAGCTGTTCTCGTCTCGCGCCCGTACGGGTCTGCTTAATAGAGCGGAAAAGGGACGCAAATTGATTAGGAATGACAAGGAATCTGCTAACGCTGACCGAGCTTGAAATTAGCCGATTAAGATGAAAGGAAATTGAAACTAATATCCATACGCTTTGCAGTAGTGTTGGTAGTGAGCCTTAAACTTTCACTGTGAGATTAATGTTTCCCGAAAGTTCAATCAGTTCCTTAACCTTTTTGTGGTGGTGTGTTGTTGTTTGAGATTCTTTGATGTTTCATTAACACTAAGCACAAAATATTGACAAATTACATATTCAAAATTGACCGTTCCTATGACAGAATAAATTACGCTGCTGTAAAGCTGTGTGTTACAAATAAATAGCTTTTAATGTGTCATAACATCGCATTTAAAAGATATTTAGATTATTAGCTAACAATTCAGTGTAATATCAGAAAAGATCATAAAACATTGTGTTTTAATTGATGCTACACCACTCATACAAATCCAAACATTTTCTCATTATTAATAAGTAGTTAATTACTCATTGCTCTTTTCCAAATGTTACTTAAAAATACGACGCCCCTTAGTTTTGTAGGCGGGGGTCATGACATGTTTAAATCAATTTAATATTTTAAGATTGATCTAAATTTTACGGTTTAATGAATCCTGAATTTGAGATTCCACGACAATGAATTTGAGATTCTTTGATGTTTTATTACCTGTGTAACAAGAACATAACCTTTGAACGCCGTAGAATTAGTATTTCCCTTCCAATATGGGTGCAGTTCGCTAGCGAACAAGCTTTCCTGAAACAAAAAGATCGTCGTTCGACAGGGAGCTGCCAACACCAGAACAACAACCCGTCAACAAACCTCAACCATCGTTTGCAGCCACTTTGTCGAACAAATAATACCTACACATGCATGCACCCCCATTAGCATATTTGTCGCATTATCCCACCTCCCTTTCCCAAAACGTTGCACATCAGGTGCAGTCAACAATTTTGACGCACCTATACTGAGGCCTATGTGTTGGTGTGCCGCACCGTCATCCCCATGCAAACCCATCACATTACAATCGCTAATCGTGGTACCACCCCACTTGCAAAACGAAATTAGAAATTGAACCGAAGGATTTTCTTGAACGCCTCGGTACATCGAAGCGCAGACTCAACGGAGGCTGTAAGAAAGACAGAGAGATAGGGTGAATGGAAAACCCCGCAGCAACCCCCACGAAGGGTTCCACCACCCATCGATGACAGGTTCGAAACCTGTCCTGATTGAAGCATAACATTGCGCTGTGTTACAGAAATGTGAACGCTGGTGCAAACGTGTTGTTTGCTAGTTTGGGACGTGTGCGAGAGAAGGCCGGAACGGGACGGGTCCGGCCAGCGTGTCTGCTGCAATCTCTACGGCGTACCGAAGCAACGAGCGAGTGAGATTAATAGAGGATGGATGAGCAAAGCTACCACAGCTGGAGGGATGGTCTGGTATTGATTACTGGAACGGAAAGTTGGTGAAATGAAAGGGAGACTCTGTTTTTGCAGACGTGATAAGGATGATCATTACCATAGTTTCGTTTCTCTTTCACTCAAATATTGTTGACTTCTAGTACACATAAAAGTTGAAAAGTTCTTATCTTTAAAATGTCTCAAAAATTCTCAAGAATTGATCAACTACGTTGGAACCTTAACACCAGCACCTTTCACACAGGTTTCTCAAGCACGCAAGGTTGGTGAGGAAGATTGGTTCCTTCTTGCGATTTCTGCACCAGCGAAATTGAGGCCAACAGGGCAGCTGGCCTCCAATTCACAATGGGCACTGACTGGGATGAAAGTCATACATTAGAAATTTGTTTCACAATTTGTTTTGAATATAAAACTTCAACTTCCTTTCAGTTAGTTTGTTTTAGATGATCAAAATCTGACACGAAAATGTAGCTTTGCATTAAACGAATTAATTCCTGCATTTTAGATGGATATTCCGAAAATTGTTCAAGCCCCTCAATAGACCGAAAAGGAAACAATATCCGTCTTCGTCTATAATAAATCTGCTTTAAAATTGTACAAACTAAATCACCATAAAACTCTGTCATATGTTTAATATTTTAGTGAAGAATTACCCTCAAAATAACAAAGCTTGAAGCATCTAGCAGCTACTTCGTACAGCTTTGGCAGTTTTGGAAATTTTTTATTCTCGTAATAGGCTTCTCTCTATGAGGTAGTTCAAGTATTAACATTACACAACTGTAATGTTTTTGGTTTGTATTTTTTATGCCAGTTATAGATGAATTAAGTAGACTTAATAATTTCATTTGAAGCATTTGTTTATTTGATTGATTCAAAAGGCTGTTTCAAAAATCCTTGAGGAAGACAAAGAAGGAATGTTCTGCACTTTTTGAGCGGAATAAAAAAATCGTTCCAACTGTAGTTGAAAAAGTATTTGTAAAAAAGATCTAAATAATGTTCCAATGAATTTCTGATTAAAATAAATTTAAAATAAAAAAATATAAGAATTCAAAAATAATTGTTCAACAGTGCCCACCGTGCAACCAACTGCCTCAGCTGCTCCAAAGCTGAAACCAAAAGTTAATCTTTCAGCATCCGTTCCTTATGACCAACTTCGCCAGCTGGAATTCGAACGTCAGTGTTGCCGTTTGCAATTTCTAACCCATTTTCCTAATTGCTATTCCCATTTTCGACATTCACTACCCCTAGTTTGCTGGACCAGCAGAGACGAAGCAACTGCACCAAACGGTTGCAGTTTTGGTGCGAATGTCATCGCGCCTTAGCCTTTTGCCGCTGTGATTTATGGGGCACTCTTGCATCTGAGCTGTATTTTGAAAAACCCACGACACTCTCATCAGTTGCTGGAGCGCATCAGTCACACGATGATTCACAGTTATCGCACAGTGACGATCGGGGTGTAGTACGCGCCAACTTACACGATCCAGCACTTAGCGCGCCCGGTGTCTGAAATAAATCTTCTTCCCATCTGATCCCCATCTACGGTGGAAAATGTAGAATAAAGTAAACAACTTGAATGTGGAATTAAATATTTCCCAACTCCGTGCGCTCCGGTATGAAGCTCTGGTAGCACCATGCCACCGCCGGCACGAGTGTATGTCCAGCTTTCTTCTTGCCTTCCAGTGTTTCCCTTTTCGTTTTTGCAGCAGCAGCAACAGCAGTAGTAATTGCAGCACTATCGTCCGTCTCTTCCACCTGGCTCTTTACGGTAGCGTAGGACGGGTGGCCTGCTTTAGTGCCGCGTGCCCTCATCCTCGACCTTCACGTCTCTTCCGACCAGACTTGGCTTTGCAGTTCAACAAGTAGTGCAGAATTCGACCTCTTACCTTGCTAGTGAACGGAGGGCTAGTGATTTGTTCGCGGGTATCGCAACTACTAACACCGTAGAACACCACATCGCATGTACGAAACATTTGTGCTGCCATTGAGCAACGGCACTAGGTACCAGAAGGGGTTACAGTGAGCTTCAGAACGGCTGCCGGTTAGCTCTCTGGCGTTTAGCTGCTTGAAGAACGAACAGGTCCGGAGGTTCGTCGCTTGCCACTGACGAAATCACTGCAGCCAAAACTGAAAAGATTGGTTTCGCAGCAAACGATTTCCAAATCAGGCCGAGAGTTTCGTCCGTGTCGGGTCAACGTTCAGGACAGGTCTGTACTATACCCAACGATAATGATACTCTGCCTGTCTGCCAGCCTGCTGGGTGGCTCAGGTCAGAGGTTACGAGGATACGAATCCAACCGTTGCTTCACTTACCGATGATCTCTAGTGTTGCAATCGGTAGTAGTGATCACCAAAATCTAGCTCAAAATTTACAGTAATTCATCGTTTAAAAGCAATCATAAGCTTAAACTAAAAAGAAGGGTGTAAACGCTTGTTGTATTATGATTATGAAGCTCTCCTCTGGGTTTGATTCAATTTTATAGCTGATTTAATTACACGATGTAAGCAATAAAAATGCACCTTAAAGCCTCATCCCACACAAGAAAAATGCCGCGTTTGTACCAATTTTTCCTTTCCATTAATCTTCGGAAATGTTAGAAAAGGCCTAACAGAGGGACCTACACGCACACACACCTGTTTTCGCTTGCGCTGTTGCTTACGGAGTTTCGCGTTCAATCAAATCCCGATGCGTTGTTTCGTAATACAAACGGCCGGGTGCGGTGCTGTTAATGTTAATAATATTAATAATACATCAAGTGAAACACATCGAATCACTCGAACGCACCGACCCGCTGCTGCTGTTGCATCGGTTGCAGCATTACGGACGGCGTGGAACAGTTTTGCGATGAATTTAAAAAGCTACAGCAGGTAGTGGCGAACGGTTGCTGTTGCTCGTTGCCATCCCCAGTGGTGCCTATTTGTGCGTGACCGGTAGCTGTCCGCTGTCTGGTAGCGCTTCACCGGCGAGTTTTCCCGGGCCCTACATCGCTTGATTGATCGCTCGCACCGGAGACCGGTAAGGCACCGTGGTTTGGAGTCGCTGCCTGTTTTTTTGTTGCTGTTCTCTCGCATTTCCAAAGTCTCTTCGTAGGCCGAAGATTATGATTGATTTTGTGCCAGCTCAGGTAGCGTAAGAGGCCTCTTTTTTGGGGCAAAAGGGAAGTTAGGCAGCGAAGCGACGGAAATTATTAAAAGCCGAACGGAGCAAGACGATGAGCGGTGATTGGTTCGGGGAAAAGTTCGGGTGACTTTGAGGAAAATTAGAAACAAATTAAATTATCAGGAAAAAATTGGATGCTCCATGTCGCTGAACGTGCGTAACTAATGATTGGATAATGGGATGCTTTGTATTTTTTAAGAAAATTTAGAAAACCGACCATCGAAGTTGCTACCAAATTTCCTGTTTCCGTAATGTTTAGTAAAATATTAAGAGTTTTTACTGATACTGTTTTCGTCACAAACAACTGGTTCGCGATGAAAAATTGTAAATCAACGAGTGGGCTAAGAAAACAGTTTATCGTCTTACATTATTTTAATCATTTTCTTTCCCCTACCATCGCTCGCACAATTCACCCCACAGCCGCTTATTATCTCCCCGCCGGCTGGAAACTGGAAAATCACGCCAAACCGAAGGGGCCTGATCGATGTCGATCGCTCGGGCCACCGACATAACGGTTGCATAAACGCTGCACCTGATGTGCCCCGATGTGAATGCAATTTTATCCGATGCACCGGATGCAAACAACCCAGCAACCACCGCTCGATCGAACGATGCAATCCCGGTGGCAAGCGGTGACGCCATGCGGCCAATGCACTCTCTGCACAGCGCACCGCAGTTCCGAGTTCGTTCGATGCTCCCGACCGACCGACCGGCGGTAATGCCATCCTTCATCGACACGCAAGCGAAGGGTTTGATTGGATGGGGCGCACTTTTTGACGAGAAGGCGAAGCTGGTCAGAATGCCGCGTGCGGTGCGCGGTGGCGTTGATGGTCTCATCGAACTCGCGCATCGCGCGTCGGTCATTAATTTTCAATTGGATGGGAAAAACGGATTGGCAAAACGGTTTGGTTTCACTTTCAAGCTAGTTTTGTGGTAGTGATAGGTGGGCGGGGAGGGGATGCGGGTGTGTATAAATTATGCGCTCAGCTGCTTAATGTGCCCTTTGGTCGTTGGCGGGATGGTGCAAAGCGGACGGTTCAGTTGGAGGGGTTTGTGGCATTGTTGTGGAAGTCGCCGATGGATTCAGATTCAAATGCGTATTATTTCCCAATGTACAGAGTGAGAAGCATGCACTGTTAATTCCATAAAGCTGTTAATTAAAGGATAGGAAATTTGTGTTAGTTTGATTCGTTTCGCATTTACTGCAAGTACTTTGCTATCAACGTTTATTCTGCCAATCACTGAAGATACCAGGTTTATCGTAAATTTTCGGTTTTAACTGTTATTTTTATAAAAGACAAACACTTTGTCTTTATTCTTTCCTTTTTTCTTCGATTGAATATTCTTTCTTTATCTATATTGTCAACAAATAAAAAAAATACCTTTCATTTCTTATGCTCATTTTCATGTATTTTTTTGTTTGTTTTTTTTTTCATTTTTATTATTTTTGAATGAAATTCAATTCCTGAAATAATTTAAAAAAACAGTACTCATTCTCGACTAAAAAGATATTAAAAGATAATAAAGTGAGCTTAAATTGTTTAAACAAGCTATCAATTAACAACCCATGGATGAACAGTCAATAAGTCAATGAAAATGATTACGCAAATCTAAATCAAAAAAATATTTAGAAACATCATTCATATTGAATCCCTATAGCAATAAAACATTGAGCAATACGGCCTGGCCGTTGCTACCAAATAAAAAAATACACATTTTTTCATTTCATTTTTCTCATTTTTCTTGTTGTTTCGTTACAGGTTTGTGTTCTTCTCTTTCTGTTATTATGACATCGGAGTTTACAAATCGATAAAAAACGATTCAAAATTTCAACAAAATCTTCTCATTTTGCTTATGCTGTGAAAGCAAATGCATAAAAAAACACTCCGGAAATGAATCCAAAAACCACAATGAAACAAAAGTCCATCAACAACTTCGGAGTGCACAAACACAAACAAAAACCGAAGTGCAAAATGGAAATGCAACAAACCACACGTCGTCATTTACCATGCAGAAAAAGTTCCCATTATTCGATCATCGATCATACACAAACGCATCGGCTGCATTGCACAGATCCATCTGAATAGCTGTAAAAGAAGAAAAGCCTTTCCCTCACTGTGAGATGGCGAGTTTCATAAGCAAAAACAATATCCATAATTGGAGCGCTCAGTGGCTTTTGTCGGATTTTGTTTTTCGGTTGGCAGAGAAAGACAATCGTACAAACATCAGCAAGCTAATAATTTGTGGCTATAAGCGTCTGTTTGTACGCATTAATCGGATATGTAGAGCATTATGTAAGGGATGTGAAAATTGGTTTACGATAAATTATGTCAACCCGGGAAAAGTTACGCATATCAGGTGTCAGTTTTGGTTTATGCTTTCGAAGGATCAGGTGAAGTGTAGAGTGAAAAATATTCAACAAAATTCGTTATAAGTGAATAAATTTTATGCCAGCATAAAGCCCATGAAAAAATGTATGAAAATATTTTCAACAATTAACAACTTCATCTCTTAAAGGGTGTCGTTCATATTCCTCGCTTTGTTCTGCTTCTGTGCAAAAGCATCCAGGCCTACACAGAGCCTACGATCAACTTGACTTGCAGTTGAAAATATGAACTCTTGAGTTCACCCACCTCCCCTTTAAAGTGTCGTGAGCACGGTCAATAACTATAAAACAACTGCACCACGACGACAAAAACAAAAGCGAAAAAAAAAGCGAGCATTAAAACAACAGCACCACCGAAGCACTGAAATCTGGAGCAAACGAAATCGAAAGTTTCGCCACGCCACGCCAAGAAGCGGGGGTAAATAGGAAACACGCTGGCATCGTGCCAGCGGAGGCAGAGAAGCGAGCCCAGCTCTTGTGCGAACCACTGCAAACCGTGCCGAGTCAACCGTCATTTCCTACCGTTTATGTTGACAGTCGGCCAGAGCATAAACCAGCGCGACGTTGGCCGGAGAGACCATTTTCCGCCCGCTCGCACTACGAGCCTGATGTTGGTGATTGAAAACGGTTATGAAACACCGCGTTGTGACCGCATAAAAATAAATATATCCATTCATTCTGTTATCCATCCATGGCAGCACCGATCCATCTGTCCTCTCGCGTATTTTAGATCGCCTGCCAGCGATCGCTGCCGGGCTGGCGAATGGAAACGAACCAAGCCGAGCCGAAGAACTTGCCTGCCGGCGTTGTGGTAATTATCAACTTTTTGCCGAATCCAGCACCGTCGGACGGCCACCGGCAGGCCAACAGCCCGTTGGTTCCCACCGCACACTGGAAGGGTGGCGGCGGGTGGAGTGTGAAAAGTTTTGTTTGGAGTCACGCTTGCGGGGCGTGCGATTGCCGCGAGCGACCTTCGAATAGTTTTCGGACGGTGACGACCAGCTTCTTCAGGGCGTTTTCTTCTGATGCCCGAACCGGTGGCAACGATCTGATCCATTTGTACCGAAAACGGTTTGTCCGTGTGCAGGCCCCGACCGTGCTGCACTGCTCTCAAGCTGAAGGCCTTTGGCCAGTGACGGCTTCTCTGCAGCGAGTCAAACACAACACACTGCAGAGGTGAGATCTAAATCATGAAATTACTTTGGAAAACTAAGCTCGGTGGGTGAGGTGGATGACGCGTCCACAGGCGTGAACATTCCGTTCCGTGGTTGCGTGAAAATGCGTTGGTTTTGGCGGAATCTAATTGCATTTGCAGTGCACGGTACCGGACTAAAAGCCATTTGACGTCGGTGCGACGTGAGAGTGCATTCCGTTTTAGTGGTTTAGTGGTTGAGTTTGGTCGGAGTGCCTCCATTTGCCCCCGAGAAGCTATGACGAAACGAACGAGAGCGTAATGGAAGATTCATTCTGGGGCACTCCAGTTCAGGGTCAAGTAGAGTTCTTTTTGAGGTGCACAAGTGTTGTTGACCTGCTGGAATCGTTGATTGCTTGAGGCTGTGCTATTATTCCTGAGGTATTAATATCTGAAGTGTGTATTGACACTTGATCTTTGTTGTCAGGTCATTAGCATGCTGTAAGACACTCCCTTATTTTATGTCATTGAAGTCCTATGTAGCACGTAGAACAAGATCTTGTTCTTCTATAGTCCATTCAGTTTGAAGATCATGTTTCGGCTCCGTTTTTCCACAGCCTAGGACAGAGATGACCAAAGTTGATATTCCGAACTTATTTTCATCCGATGTTTTAGGCCTATAAAACTTTCAAACTTTTCAGTTTGTAATTAGTCACCAAATCTTCTCATAGATTATTGTTCTATCTCGATCAATAAATATAAAGATAAAGCATTTTAAGCTTCATGGTCCATTGGCGAGTGGCAATAGATCTCATTACATAAATCATCTGTTGTTGACTAACGTTTTATTGCACCCAATTTACATATACTTGAAGTTTTAAATATGTAGCTAAATATGAATATGTAACTCAAATGGGCCGGCTAGGTGGTCTAGTGGTAACGGCGTAGCCCTGTCAAAAGGCCCGTCGCCGTTTCGAATCTCATTCGGACCACAGCCGCCCCCCATACGCAGGAATGACTTTCCTGCTATGGGTACACTAAATCACAACCACCCCTCCCCCATACGCAAGATTAACTATCATGATATGGATGGGTACACTCAGTCAAAGAAAGAGCCAAAGAACAATAGTGTTCTGGTTAGGCCTTGACCCCCTAGGGGTGTTGTGTCACCTACTTTGCATTACTTCTTAGTTCTATCAGTACATAATGAATGTTCTTATATTGCTATAACCAGGATATTTCATGTTTCCAGTAGCTCTTAAAACAATAGTGATGCTCTACTTATCCACAAAAAGTTATCGGAATATTCACTTTGATGGCCAAACAAGGAAAAAAAGAACAAATTGAACATACTGTTCGTCTACTTTCCTAATTTCAATTGATCAGTAAACACTCCCAAAAAGTAGATCATAGCTTCATTGCTTCTTGCATTACATGCAATAAGCTGAGTGCTAAAAATCTCAAAACCTTTTGCAAACCGTCCTCACCCCACCTGCTCGTCTGTGATTGTGTTCGCACCAGTGACGACATTGGCGCAACCTTCGAAAAGCCGGGCAACTCCCGCAGCGCTACCTGATCCGCGGGCGACAGTTTAATGTGTGTTTAAAAATGAATGCATTAACCATCACGACAGCAAACAAAAACGAAACAACATCAAAACATACACGCACTAAAACAAACTAACACAAAAAAGCAGAGCCAAACATACACGGCACGGGTGCGTGCTTTCTTGTTTAGGGGGGGGGGGGTATTGTGTTTCTTTTGCACTTTATGTAAGCTTCATACGGAGACAGTTGGAGGGTTGGAAGCATGAAGAGGTGGTCCAAAAATATGAATCCAAACGACCACCACACGGACAGTTCGTCACGACTTTTTTTTTGGGGTAGCCACTTTTCGGATTACCAGCCCAACCGATGCAGATGTTTGTCTTGCTGGGGTAAAATACATACAGTTTGGGAGCAGTTGTCTACTAGCATCGGTGTGCACCCCAATCCGGTTGGTAGAAGGTGCGGGGTTTTCACACGACTATTTCAATCTCGGTTTGTGGAGATGGTGCGGGGACGCTTGGGAAGGAATGCGAAGGGAACGGACCACAAAACACAAACTCCGTGCAGCAACCTTGTGGCGGGTACGGCATCTCGACAGGTGCGACAAATACTTCCCTCTCCACGGATTGGATGTTGCAAAAGCGTTTTCTGGTCAATTTTTTTGCCTCCTCCAGTGTGGTCACGGTGAGCTATGGTCACGGGACGAAGGAGAGAGAGGGTAATCGGAACGATTAGCATCGTCGCTTCCCATACGATCTATCCCATGAAGAAGCACCAGCCAAGATTCAAAGTGTTTTCAAATGTGAAGGAAATCTAAGGCTGCATGCTCCAGAGCACCTGCTACAGAAGCCACCAACCGATGTGGATGTGGAGTGCTGCTACTACTCCACCGAACAAGTGGCAAGAATTGCACCAAATCTTGATCTTCGAGGTCGTCCAATGCTCTCCCAAATCGTCGTCTCGGAAGGGAACAAACCGCAACTGGAATGTCGGTATCGGTATGCTAAAATCAAAGGTGAGCTACACTCATCTAAGATCGTGACAATGTGGCAACAGCACCCTAGTGGCCTGATCTCTGCACACCAAGACGACCAAGCTGGCTGCAATTTGAAACAACTCACCTCAGTTCAGCCACCAACTGTGGGAAGAGAGAGACGTGTTTCAGGTTTCAGAAACTGGAACCTCCACCAACCTACCCCAGACATCCGATCGCGTTTTGCGGTGCAGTTCTTGGTTCCGTAGCACTTGCCAACGCCGCCGTTCCGCTGCCAAATGTCAGACCGTTTCGCCAACTTACTGTTCCAATATTTGCGCTCTCAGGGAGCGGCCATTCAGACATTCAGGGGCAATGGCTGAATGAACGATTCACCTGTGTCCGTGCTATGGGGAGTGCTGGCGGCGCAACTCCGTTTATGATTGCATGATTTATTTATTGGTTGCGCTATTAGAAGGGATTATACGATGGTGACATCGCGCAGTGCAACTCGATCTTCACTGAGACACTGAGTTGGGGTTTGGGTGGGCGTACAAAGCATGGTGGGCGCGTGGGCTCAATCCAAGCTTAGAAAAGGGTTCTAAGTTCCGACTGTACGATCATAACGACGAACCAGCGATGATCTAGTAACAGAGACATTATAGATCATGCAGATGATGCGGCACGGCACGGAGTTACGTCAGGAAGTGTGACGGCCGTTTAGTATGGTGTTTGATGATCTTTCACGATCGAGAAAAACGGTTTGAAGCTTAGTCTGGTTTTTGCAAGCCTCGCATCATGATTGATGTGTGCAGACTTGGCTAAGACTCCCCCGTTTTCGGAGTGTTTAAAACGATTGTTTTAATAAGCTTTATCTTCAGCACACGTTGGAAGATTGGACTTAAGAAGTCGGCTTATAACACGCCAAACTCACGCGTGTCCTTGTTCGTGCATGCAACAGTTCCCACACTCGTTTCACTCGACGGCCTTACCATTTTCATGATATCCGTTTTGCTTTTTAGTCTATTGGAAAGGAACTAAGCTAATCTAGCGTCAAAGCCCCCTTTACAAGCTCGATCGTTCGATATTTATTGCCACCTATCGGACCTTCCGCTCCGTATAGGAACGCATGCTCCTCCAAACCACCGCAACAAGACGGGGAAATAGTTCAAATTCTTCGCATAAGCCAATTTCCTCTATTTTCTCACTCACAGTTCCATGAGCTATGTCTTTGACTGGGGGAACCCAGTCTGACGGAGGTCACCTGACAGTGACAAATCGATTGAGTCCACTCGATTTAGAAGTGTACAAAAATGTCTCACATCCTGGTGTCTGACACGGTTCTAGTTTCTCGGTCACACTCTTATGTGTCGAGAACGTTACGAGGGCCTAGAACACGGATATTGAAGTGGAGTGAGCTGTTGCTAAGGGAAGTCGGCTCCAAACGTGTTCCAAAACTCGTTCCCTTGGCAAGTGAACGGAGGTCCACCAACACCCTGCCACGCAACACCGCAATTGTGGCGCACTTATTAGCATCAACGATGGCGACGTCCACATATCTGATTCTGTTTCTGAACCTACATGCCCGTTTGACAAGAGTCACAGCTGGGCGTTTGGAGTGAATGGAGGAACTGTATCTCAGTCGCCCCTCTGCATGCTGTCTGTTTTGCACCAGATAATAATAAGTTTTTGTGTACTGCCGAGTGTCGGTGGCGCATTAGAATGCCTATACCATGTCCCCCACGAAGGTTGTGATTACTTTCGAAGGTGGAGTGTGATACCTGGGTGACCCTGCTTCTTCGATTGGCGCGAACGCGTGACGTGTGAGTCGTGCACGAGCGGTCGAAGCGCGTTCTTTTTTCTCTCTATTAAAGGTTACTCTAGTTGATATAGCAAGAAGGAGCAGACATCCATCGGTCCTCACCCCTCAGGGCGGCAAGTGAAGCCTCGCCGATCGCGCGACACACCCCAGTTTCTTTGTGGTTGGTCCGGGCTGCGATGTCGATGCTGGAGTTTTCGGAGCAATGACGGGCTATGTATGAATATCGCGCCAAGCGTGACTCTGTCTGTTGTCCCTTTCCAGCCCAGGGCTCCAAAAACGAGCAGTGACAACGGTGGCTAGCCGAGCGACCGAACAGCAGCTATACCCACCCAGCCCTGAGCTTGAAGGCTTAGCTCCACTATATCCGTTGGATAAATGTTGCGCTCCTCAGTTAACAGTTTTGACATTTGAACAGTCACAGCCCGCGGGCGTAATAAGAATGATTTAGCAGTTCATTTGTTCTTAGCTGGTTTTACAGAGCGCAGAGTTCTTTGGGCATACTTTTACTTATTCTACCTGAACAGAATGGTGGACACCCCAGAGCCATTTGCTTCTACCGTAAAGGTTCTACCAACAGGTAGGCGTAGAACGCAACGACTCGCATTTGTTTTTATTGTCATCGCCTTTTACACGGGGGCATTTATTCTGTTTCGCTTTCGGGTAATCAACCGGTCAACCTTTTTCGTGGGACCAGTGCTGGAAGTGTGTTTGGACAAGTCAAATTTCTCATATTGCGCACTTTTTCATGCCAATCTCTGTCCAAACGCCAAGCGACAATAACCTGGCTAAATCCTTTGCCCATAAGAAGCTGAGCGGCTGGTGAATGGAGAGCGTCGTGAGGCACGCTTTGGTGGCTTTTCGGCGTTGTGGCGTTGCCTTCCGAAAACGGTCCAGCAGAACTGCTTTGGTCTGACGGAGGCATTAAGAAGATAGTCGTAAATGGCTTATTTTGTGCAGTGGGTTTAACTGTTTGACTGTTTTTGTTAAGGTACTTGCGGCACGGGCGAGCCAGCAGCCTAATCGGGAAATCGGCGTATTTGTGGTATTATTACCATGCTTTGTTTATAGTGCTTCACACAGGGCTATAAATAATGCCGTTCACAAAAAGGGTGTAGGTGATATTTAAAAGAGAGGCATAAGAATATGACAAGATATTACGGACAGAAGAAACCCCTGCTGCTCTTGAAACGCCTTCATTCTTGCTAATAATGGTCAAGGCAACAAAACCTGAAGTTGATATTGATTGGCTGACAATGTAGCACCGAGATGCGGCACATTTCACGAACGCTTCTTATAAATTACTTTCCTTTCTCACTGCATGGTCATCCAACCATCCTTTTTCGTGTGCGAAAGTGAACATATATGTCAGACCATAAAGATGCATTAAACATGAAGCAATCGTTAATAGTTGATTAAGCCATCATTGGACACTTTATGCAAAGCAGCGAGTCCCCGGCCAAGCTTGCAAAAGTACAGAGAAATATGATTTAATTGTATTCTTTCATACGCCGTCCTTCGACCTTCGATCACTATTAAAATGTCATCGAATACCTGGGCAACCGATCCCAAGACTCGAAGGGGGTCGGGAAGTAGAGAGCATCAAACAATCGATTGCGGTCGTTTATGAAGGTCTTACGGCTGTTACTTCTGAGACTACCACCAACTGTGGTGCTATACTGGAGCAAGACGAGTTACAGATGTTCGCATCACGGGGAAGAGCTACCGAACGGCGGAGAGTTGTCGAACGGCAGCTCCATGCCGCTTGGTGGAATCGATCAACCAGCCCGCTTTTAGACCATCCCGTCCGCGCGTGCACATACGAACGAGGCTGACGGAATGGAATTCTAGGCACGGCACCCTGGCACTGCACGAGAATTGCAAGGAAAGAAACGCGAAATTGAGAACGACCCGCAGGGAGTCGCTGGTGGATATTTCTTTCGCAGCGCTTCTTTAATTGGAACAACTCAACACCCCAGCAAGAGCTTTCGCAATTAATGATCATCATCCTCCGCTGCCAATTTGTGTGGCATGATGTCAAGCAAGAGCTTCTTCAAAAACGCTAACCGCTCGCTTGAATAGGAGGGAAAAGAGGAAAGAGCCAAGAGCAGATGTTTGTTGGAGGAATGATTGATTGAGTAGTGAGGTTCTTTTCTGCAACTTTCTTGAAAAGGATGACTAACGATCGTAGATAGGGAAGAACAAATGTGCCATGTCATGTTCTAGCATGGGGCACGGCACAAAAAAAAACCGTGAGAAACCCTGGATCGGGATGGATCAAACGCAAGGTGTGGCAAGAATTTGCATAAATTGTTATCATTCTTCTACATCAAGGTGAGGCGACGTGATCTATGGTAGGTTCGTGTTTTGACCTGTATTTAATGGATACAACAACGGCAGTCGTTCATCAAACCCCCCGGAATGTGACATTTAACGCTCGCTTTACTATCTGTCTCTTTCTCCACTCAAATTACACCATCAAATAAACGCCAAAAATGTCCATTAAAGCAACAGGCACGCATGCAGTTTGGCATTTGAGCGTCGGCTAATGGAGAACGCACGACCAGGAGTGCTCTTCACGTCAAATTATCCAATTTTCACTCGTTAGCCAATGGATGAGAAGCCTAATCCAAGGACGCGCGATCACATCATACGCATAATCTTGATCAGTTTTAAGCAATTGCACGAGCAGAAGCGTTAGGTAATGCAAGGATTAGCATTCACTATGCAGGGCTCGGGCCGTGAAGACACTGTTGTGAGCAACCTTCTCGCCATTCGTAGTGTGAAGGCGCACAGGTGCTTGGTAGTTTGCTGGGCAGACGAGTGAGTGTTAACAAATTTGCAAATCACACTCGAAATTCGCGTAATTACCAACCGGCAAGTAATCAACGATAACGTTGTCCGCTGGGAGGCTATTTATCACTTCGCAGAAGGGCAGCTCGTGCCGGCCAAACGTCGTAGCCAGCCGGCAGCTCCAACAGGCTGCAAACAAAACGTTCCGAAAGCCGAGAGCGACCCTGCCTCCCGCTTTGGTGTACAGGTCACTAAAGTTAATGATCACTACTGCTTCGCCCGAAACCGTGCTGGCTGTCTCGTGGAATAAGGTCAGAGCCACTGTGTATTGTTGTGATTGGTCCTCTTGCTTTGGCTCTCCCCGTTACAACAAAAAACAACTCACCCGCTTGTAGTTTGATTTTCACATGCCGATAGTATTACTTTGCATGAAGTAACGAACACATGTTTTAAGCGGCCACCTAGACCACGACGATCATGCAGACGATGATGATGAACAGCAGATCAACTGTGCCTGACCCTGATTGTGTGCGTGTGCGAGCATGCAAATGAAGCGACAGAAGTCGTGTCAACCCTCAGCCGCACACGATCAGCTGTTTTGCTGATTGACAGTCAACCTGGTGCAAATGGTGACACATGAAAGCCGTGCGAAACCTTACGTCTAGGGCGAGGGGCAATTAAGATTGGACGTGTTCAATTCATCTTACAGATGCGTAATTGCATCCTGCGTGAGCTAAGACAATGCCGGCTGACCTTCAATGGGAAGATTTGACGATTTTACTTTGATGGTTTTTAAAGTTATTTGACAAGCGATCTTGAGAATTTACTTTTGTAGAATTTATTTTGAAGATAATTTCTTTTTTTGAAGATAAGTTCGTCTTCTCAAGAAACTAACAATTATGACTTTAAACAAATTAAACTAACACCAAACTAAACAATACGCTTACAAAGATTTGTGGAAAAAAACACACTTCGCAAGTAACAATTTAAGTCTTATAACAGTGTTTATGTTATTGTTACAACCAATTGCTAAATTGTTTTTGAAAGATATTGCAGATATTATAGAGTAGTTCATGTAGCTGCAAGCAAAACACTATGACACTGTGTGAAGTATTTTTTAAAACAAAATCTTCGACTTATCTATGCTTATCTGAACATCTCTAAAGATAAAAGATTTTTTAAGGAAATCGTTTAAAGGTGTTTTGATACTTGAAATGAGTAGATAAAAGAAGGCATATCTCGTTTCCTTAGCCTGATCCTTATACTTGAAGAACAGATCATTTTGATCCACACATTCTGAGTCATCCATTGCTATCTTAATTCCTTTTTACGGGTTCTCCAAACCCCCAAACAACTTCGTAATGATCCATCCTGTCATTGATCATCCAAAGGGGTGTACCATTCCATCTTCAAACCATCCCATTCTGAGATAGTTCACCAGCATTAAACCAAGCCTTGGCATCGGTGTGAAAATGTGAACTCAAGCCACCCAGTTCAACACTTTCCTTCGGCGAACTGGTTTCGCTAGTCGCAAGTTACGCGATGCAGCAGCGCAGCATCGACGAGGCAATTAATTTAATTGCCATCGCAAACTCGCGGCTCGAAGCCATCCTAGCGGGGCTGCTGTCAGGATGCCTACCGTGCCGGCGAGCGCTATGGGTGTTTTGCTTTCGTGCGAAAACGGTTTTGCTGCCGAATGACAGGTTAATTTAAAGCACGTAGATAGAGCGGCGATCGCGTCGCGTAAATCCCAAACCAGATTGAAGTGAAAACGCTTTTGCTTGCGGTGAAGTGTAGTAGAACATCGGCACATCGAGATGCTGCTGGAATCGGTTTTGATTGCCGATCGACATCGCATCGCGAACACTACAGAGTTTGTCGTTTTTTATTGATGTGCTCCATCACACGGCGTTTTGGTCTGCGGTCTTTGCCTTTGCCGCTAACGCATGCGAAGTTTGGCTTGGCAGCATAAAAAACGGTGCTGTCCAGAGTATATAAAAGCCTTTTATAGCTTCCTCTATATCCGAACCAAATCCATCTTCCAACACGGGAATGTCCAAGTTGAGCGACCAAGAAACGTTACTCCTCGCCGAAACAAAATGAGGTCTAGGTCAGATATGAACGGAGGGGGTGAAAAAATTGGGTGGCACACTTTTACTAATCAGCAGCCAGAGCATATCCGGCATTAATCCTCATCAAACAACACACTGACGTGAAGCACGGCTCGGCCCTTTTAAGGCATTACAGTATCACACCTTAATATCTATCTCGCGTGATCGTTTCCGTTGTCTGCCTGGCTCAGGGTGTGGATTAGGAGAGTGAAGAGACTCGCCACCGCACGCCAATTATCCTGTCAAATATGGTGCAGAGGTCAAACCAGGAACCTCCCCTCCCCAAAAACGGGGAGTGTATTTGTTTGAACCACCCTTTCGGAACACGCATCAAGTGGAGAGTGCAAAAATAATATTTCTTTATTTGCTGGAGTTATGAGTGAGCGAGTAGTTCCTTATATAGCGTGAGGCAACCTGACGGCGGGAGACCAACAATCCTTGCCCAAAAAGTGGAGCAGCCCGTATTGTGCTGCCGTTATCCGCTCGATGCTCTTTTTTACCACATGAAGGTTTTTGTCTTCGTTGGAGTCGTAAAAGTGTACAGTGTATAGCGACCACATTTGGCACTGAAACTGGTGCACTTCAGCGTACCGTGGCGCGAGTGGCACTGAAGTTAAAAATCGTTCAGTGTCATTGCCAGCGGAGGGTGGCGATTCGACCCAACCCAAAGCCGTGTATCGGTGCAAGAATGTTGAGTGATGCCACTGAAATGCCTCTCTTGACGTGAGTGATGGCGTGGAGGTCCTCATGGGGTGTTAATTGCACCCTCTCGAACGAATGGCCGGTGTGAAGCGGTGAATCGTCAACGGCGTGTGCTGGCCTCGGCCCACACTCCACGGGCTAACGGGTCGAACCGATTGAACCAGTAAACATCGATCAATATCTCGCTTCCTCGGACGTGCATCGATCGAATGCTTGGATGGAGGTAGGCGATCGAGAGAAGCAGAGGAGCCGTTGTACGGCTAATGAGCCTTTCGGTTTAGGGTGCCCGCACGGTCTTCCAAGACCGCGACCGTGATACGGTTCGCACTCGCAATTTGTGCTTTGCCATTCGCGTCGCGTTTGCGATTGAAGATCTCGTCTAATGAACCGAAGGTCCGATCGCCACAGTCAAGAGCGCAGTTTATCAGCGTCCACCCTCGGACTCGGACGACCGTTGTGCAATATTGAACGGTTTGGGGCCGTTTTGTACCGTTTGCTAATTGTCTAATTGGGCACAACATTCTCGGCTGTGACCGTGGTGACTTTGTTCTTGGACGTTCGCCGTTCTGGAGGCCGTACTACCTCCAACCGATCCAAAACTGCAAGGCCATGTGCAATGTTAGTTTTTAAGGCTGTGAGAAAGTTTTTGGGATCATCGGTTTTGAAGGCGTCAGGAGGAGGAGCCCCCGAACAGACTATTAGATGTGACGATTGTTAAGAGAGGATAAAAAAAAAAACAAACGGAAGACTTTATAAGTTCGCAAGCTTCTGCAATGCCGCCGTTCCGCGGCACCGTTTTTTACGGCATGCAATCAGTGGGGACGGCACCCGAATTAGCGGCACCGCCGGTCACAGTTCCGTCATTAAGATTCAATTAGCCAAGTCCAAGGCGGCACTTGTAAAACGGAAATGGCGGAAGTTAGTGCACGAAAATTGCTCACACACTGGCGATGGTCGATTGTGTGCGAAGGTAAGATGGAAAGTTTGCAACCTTTTTTTCTGCCATCAGCCCAGCAACGGTGTCTGATTACCGAGGTGAGAGAGAATCGCACCGTTGTCGTGGGGCTGGAAAGAGGTAAGAGGCGTGGTGAGAAACCTCAACACCCCGGACCAAGTACGGGAAGTTTGGCTATTCACCTAGCCCGGCCAGTTTAGCTTAATTCGATGGCTTCATTTAAAACAATTTGCAAGTTTCTGGCTAGCTCGAGCGTGAGACTGTGTGCGAGTGAAAGGATTGCGAAAGGAGATGGTTTGGTTGGTGCAATTATTCTTTCGCATAAGTGAAGGGCAGGAAGGCTAGGCAATGGTTGAAAAATTTATTTGTTTAGATAAAATTTAGCATGAAAGATATTTATGTGCAATATTTAGCAGGAGACTACTAAATCATGAGAAATGAAAAATAGGAATTTTGGTTTATGATGATTATTATGGAGTTAGTTTTGTGTAAACGGTGAGAAAATTAAATTAATAAAGGTAATTTATCATCCGAACACAGGTCAAACATCTGTTTACGTCACATTCAGCTTCTTGTTGGAAAAAGTGCTCTGTTTCTGCACGGCTTCCCGCTATTTATATTTTATTCAAACTATTCTTGGTTTGAATCCCATTTGCCATTGGGCTAAGACTGGTTATTCTATTAAGGATACATCACATGTTATACCGGTTAATACCAGAGCTGTGAGTAAATTAAGAAAATGATAAATTATCATTATATTTACGAACATTTAAAACCTGCCATTAAACATTAGTTATTGATTAGTTTTCTTATCCTCCAGATTTTAAAATAAGTTGACAAATTTAAATTACTTGCAGAGGTAAAAAAGGGAAATTGCATATTTTTTTTTAATTTATAAATAAAAAATGTTCTAACAAAGCACACAAAATATTACTGAACATTATCCCTAGACGAAAATCATTACAGTGTTTTCGAAGTAACTAAACATTTGTTAAACTGTTACAAAATGCAAAGGCATGGTGAAGATATGTTTAACTGTACATAATTCATTTAAAATAATGGCATGGGGTGTACCATCGATAGTAAGTTTAAATTTCTTTCATGAATAATTTGAAAGATTTCGTGAAAAACGCTGAAAAAAAGTTTCTGAAAAAATAATATTTAAAAAAAAAATTAATTTGACTTAAATCATTGATCGAAACTCAAAGGCTGTATGAATTTTAATTCAAAAATAATTTTTAAGAGTAAAGAATGTGACTTTTCATTATAAAGTCATAGCATGAGAATTTTCGTTTGTTTAGTATACTTTACCAAATCCTCTATTTTCAATCGTCGAATCATTAAACTTAAACTCATGCAGAAGTTCAACCCATGCACCAAAGTAGATTCCCAGTACTCTGTTTCATTTCCAATGGAAACGAATTAAATTGCATAATTGAACATCCCTCTCTCCGAACATCCCCTTGCTCCCGCCCTCCCTGTCTTTCTACATCTTCTTCCCGTGATCGATTTTATGAAACACATTCATTAACAAAACCTTCGGCACGTGCGCCATCTTCCGGGGGGCGAAAGCGAAAAGCAAGCATGCACAAAACGGCAAAGAAAGCTGTAACGATCGCCAGATTTTTTGCGATCAAAGATCGCGATCGTAACAGTGCGTTACCGTACGTTTCACTGATGTCACTGTCATCCGCTACCCATCCATCAGCCCGCAAACCCCACCAGGTCCGTCCTCTCGTGGGTGTGTGGGTTTGCTTCGAACCCAATTCCCGGCCAATTTCCTGCCAATGCGAGTGCATCGAAATCGAAATCGAAAGTCACCCACCCGAGTCACCCAGACGAACCGATGCTGGTGCGCATGCACAATTACCAACTTTTACCTGATCGTTTTTTTTCGCCTACGCTTTGTCGTTTTGTTCGCACGTTTTAATGGGGCGCTGAGCCGCGAGTTCATTCTGCAGCACTTTTGGATTATCTAATTTCAAGCCACACAAGATGCCACACGATGTCATAAGAGCAGCGGACCGGCAGCAGGCATAGAAGAAAACACGAATAGGAGAGCACTGTTACTTCATCCTGTTACTGCTAGAGCGATTGAGCTTTCTTTAGTCACTGTGCAAGAATGCGTCTCGGCTCTCTGGCGACTTCCAGCGGTCAGAAGCTTGCAGTGTTTGTTAGCGAGCGGATGTCACCGTTCCATTATTTCAGTTACGCTGACAGGTACGCGCTCCTCCAGTAGTTGCGGCAAAGAGTTCACCCGAGTCATTACTTTGCAATGTTTTCTCCTCTTACCGAGCCTCATCTCATCGGTTTGCCATTAAATGTGTTCAGCTTCAACGTACCGGGTCCTTTAGGCCACGACGTTCGGAATTAGTTCGACCCCGAAGCAGTTGACTTCCTTTCCTAATGGGGTCGCAACCTTTCTTTCTGATTTCAGCTACATCCGCTCCTTGGCCAGCCTTGGCTAATTTGGTAGCCACGTAGATCTAAATTGATCATTAAAATTATGGCCATATTGAGCAACTGGCACGGCCTGCACGGCTAGTGGCATCTGGACACGCACCACACGAGGGGTTTAAAGTATGGACCGACGGGTGGGCGTGCTTTGCACAGCGGTTGGTGCAAAAACTGTTCCATTAAGCGAAGGTCAGATTGATGCTGTACGATTAGAACCTTGCCTCCCGATCTTGAGCGGCACACGGAAATTATAATAATAAGGCACGAAATAAAACATGAATTATGTTCTATCGTTTACACAGCGTGGTTTAACAACCAGGCCCGACAACGTGAGTAGCAAAGATAAACGCCACCATTTTCATCGAACCTGCAATTTCAGCAACAGTCAATGTCTTAATTCGCTCTTAACGTGTGCCAACCACGCACTGATGGAGAGCGGATAATTCGTACACAGGGTGAGCGGAGTTCAAGAAACCTGCCAAGCGCCTGCCAAGCGCCTGGGCAAGAACGCACTCTGTCATTAGTATGTCACCTGGCTCAACTCAAACCAATGCCATCGCCATACAGTGGAAAATTCCAGCGCGATCGTGATCCCGATCAAACCACCCTTCCGGCCGCCATTTACAGTCGAACTGGCTCGCCCCAAGATTCTAGAGCTCTCGATCAAGTTCTCCGTTCTGCAACCGAGTATTAATAAATGGTATCAATCTTGTTCTTTTTATCTCTTTCTCTCTGTCACTCACTATCGAAGAGTAAGTAGCCAGACGACCTTCAGGTCGAGTTGCGGTGGTGTGCAAAAAGCAAACCTACCGGGCAACTCGTTAAATAAACCTAGCAATGTTCGCATGATCGCAACCGATCGAACCAGAAGCTACTTTTACTTCCTGCATTATTCCTATGCTATAACTGCGCCCATTATCGATTGTGAAAGGATTGTTTTTATTTATGACTTGTCTTGTCATTCGTGCCGGCGATCGGTGATCATTAGCGGCCATGAGAGCCGATTCCCTGAGGATCAAGATCCTCTGGAGGTATTCTTCAAGAACTCGTACAATCTTACCACTTCCAGCGGGCATCCTTGGACTTTAGCGGCTTAAGATCCCGGTTAAATCCCTCGATGGACTATATCTTGCGTGACATTCAAGGCGATCAAATGCAGGTTTCAGCAACCTTTGCGAATATCTCCCTTTGCCTGCGACCGCATCTGACCTAAAAATGGACCACTCGCAGCAATCGGTAACAAAGTAGAGAGCATAGCATAGGACGTCCCGAGTCCAGAGCTTACTAAGCGCCGTGCCAATGTCAGTAGCCGGTTTTGTGCCATCTTGTAAGTGGGCCAAAAGCATGTTCCGCTACAATCTTCCTGGACGTGGCACGCGGTTGGCTTATCTAGGACGTTTGAGGGGGGAAAGGTATCATACAGCTACAGGCTGATCAGACATCCAAAAAGCCCCATTGCGCTCCATTGCTGGCTGACCTTCAAAGTGGTTTCAATTCGTTGTGTTAATAATAACCTTTTCATGTCCGTCCGTCAATCAATAAACGTGCAAGTGTGCCGAGTGATGCATTCCGGTTGATGTCCAAAGAGATAGCTGCAGCTTCTTTTTTGCTGCGCTGAGGTAATTGTCCATTTTTGTGATTGTTGATTGATGTCCGCCTGGATCTCGATTTATCGGCAATCTGATACATGAAAACACTGTATAAAGTCCGCATCTTTCTGTACTACACGATTGAAGTTTGAGCTGACCACTAGAGAAGGTAACAACGGAGTACAACTTCCTGATCTACACGATCTGCGTGAAGCTCTGGAACGAGGGTGAAGAAAGATTAATTGAACAAACTTCCTGCGATCCCTATAGTGCCGGATTGACTTATTATGCGCCACAATCTTGGCAGAAGTTATTGATGAGCTGGATCTTCCAAACTGTCGTATCTGTGTTATTTTTCCGTCGCTTTCATATAGTTGCTTGCTTATAATTAAAACAAAAACGGATCAATCCTTTTGTAGTTGTTTGTCTTCGATCTTAAAAAGAAGGTGTTTATCGTTTGCACTCATAAATTTAGGACGCGACGGATGAATCTGCCATCCCCAAAAGAGAGCCATAACATTAGCAAAACATTTAAAGCTGGTCTATCGATCCTATTCATTACCATCCTATTACGCTTTATGAGGTGCTAGACTAATAAATCTCTTCCGTTTAACCTTTACCCAAAAACAACAACAAGCGGACCTCGCGAGACCTATTATAAACTCATCCAATTTTCCAACAAAAAAAAACCGCTACCTTCATCAATCACACCCTTTCGTGGAATTTTCTAAGTCCAACAATTGGAGGTTACATTGGAAGTCGCTTCAGACTTCCACAAACCGCTTCAACCTCAACATTCCGAACGCACCTAAACAGCTATTTCGATCTTTACATACAAAAAAAAACAACAACACTGAAAACGATCGAGTTAAGTGCGAGTTGCCACCGTAACCTGCAATTATCTCGCCACCTTCCCTCTACACAACGGTGATGGCGCACTTGTCCGGTCTGAAACAATCGTCGGTGGAAATCGTCTTAACGCCTTCAACCTCGGTACCAAAGTGTGTGGCGAGTTCCCAACACACTCATCTACATACGGCAACACATAATTAGCTTGAAGGATTCTGGGATTGCTGTTTGTTTGTTTTGGTGGACGTTGTTCCCATGCAGTACGAAGATCGGTATCGGTATGCAGATGTCAAGTGGTGTGGCCTCGTAAATATATCATCTCATTATTGATGGCGCCCGATGGAAGAAGCGTCGCGGCAGCGGTTGCTCTCAACACTCTCAGGGCACCTTCCGTGTGTCAAACGCTGCTGTGCCCGTGCTCACAAGGGCAAGGTCCACGACCACGTCGTTTTGGGTGAAAAGGTCAATCCAATCATTCATCAATAGGTACCACACCTCACACCGACGGGTACAATCTTTCCGGGGCGTGAATTTCCTCTCGTCAAAAGCGCTCTCACATCTTCAGATGAGGAGGATGTTAGCACCACTTCTATCCCCCATTGTTAGTACGCTAATTTGAACTGTTTTGTTAGCGACCGTTACTGGTTCTCTGTGCGTCAAACACTAGACCACCAGATTCGCGTACTCTGAGAGCCGGTCATGCTGGCCAACAACGCGCACGAGTTACGCTCTCCTTCCACACATCTCCTTGACATTTGCTTCCGAAACGACGCGACAGACGCGCCACAGTAGCGTAAGAAGAAGGTGCACTGAAGGTTTGTCAGCACCACCTACCACCAGGACGGCAAAAGTTTAACCACTTTCGGTCTTCATTGTTCGACATTACAACGAAACAGCGCGGTGGGCTTCTGGGATGGCGACACGTGCCTCATTGTCGCGCTGAATGTCACGCCGCACCGCCGCAGTTGCCACAATGTGGGAAGGATTTCATCGATTCGGTAAAACATGTTCTGTTTCATGCTTCGGCACAGAAAACATTGCATTGCCTTACGAAACCATCCTACGAAACCCAGAGGGTGTGGACAAATAGGGGTTGCCATACGATCGGAAGACACGAGCGATCAGAAACAGCAATTAGCTTTTTAAAGCGCGTGGGGAAGCCCGCTGATGCTAAATGTAATTCAGTTCGGAAAAGGAACGGTAGGTTGGCGGCGTCCTTGAATCCGGGAGTCGAACGCTCAGGTTGCAGACTTCCTTCATACATATTTTGCCTCGATTAAATTGGCGCAGCATAAATTATCGATCACGGCATGCACGGGCTGAAGCAGCCAGAAGTGATGGCGGTGTCGTTGTTGCCGCTGCTGCTGTTGCTGTGTGGTCGAGTATTGCAGGAATTTTGACGTTTGACACGTTCAAATAAAATCAACTGATTAAACAGCGCTTGCTTGAGAGATAGCTTCAGGCGTTATGAATGTTGTGAATTTCATTGAAATGCAAATAAAATTGGCTTCTTTATTGGTTGTAGATTGGCGAGAAACTGTTATCAGATGTCATAGCTTCTAGTTGTTAAGCTTTATTTCCCTATGGAAAACATACAAGAATAGCTGCTTTAAGCAAATTCCCAGCAGGTTAAAATCTGTCCGATAAGGATTTTTTTCATGTTACAAGTCATTAATGTATAGACGACTATGTCTATCTAATGTTTAACATTCTGTGTGGGATAAGGTGAATTGATTCCAAAGACATTGCAGTTTTTTTTAAATGCATTAAATAACATTTCGTTTTTTTCCATTTCACTCATTTCCAAAATGAATTAAAGAAAAAAACAACATGTTTTATTCACACAATTATAATGATTATAAGAGCATTTTAACAAATCTAACATACAACTGGAAATTTCAAAGAGAAAAATGAATATCTAAATAATTAAAGCAATATGAACCATTAAAGCTGTATAGTTTGTGATCTTCTTTCTTGGTTTTGGACGTGGCAACTACTATTTTAGAACAACTCGTGAAAATGAAAAAAATGCTGTTCGTTTTGGAATCCATGACTAATTAATAATTTTATTCAGCAGATCTTGCAACTTTTAAGGTCAATCAAACTCTGTAACAGAACAACTATTTTATAAAATATTCCAGCTTAAAATAAAAAAAAAACAAACCTGCATCTGGAGAAAGAGCAAAGATTCAAAGCTTTTCTAAAAATGTGTAGTGATTTTTGTATGGATTTTACTTACAAATTTATAGAAGAAAGTTAATTAACACAAAAAAGAGAAAAAACGAAGCTTCTCTCTCCCAAAACGTTAAGAGAGAGGATCCACTCTCAAATAACTAAAAGCGTTAGTACACAAGATAAGTAGATTAATGGCAATGATTTCAAGCAAAATTCACCACATTTTAGATACAGCCCTCATTGCTCAAGCTTCTCCCATCCCCATTGCTCAAAAGCCCCACCAAAAAAAAAAATGAAAGTGTGTAGAGTTCATTTGGAAATAATAGCAGAGCTGCGATTAAAAGAGTGCCCAAATTAACTCGATTGTTAATTCACACCAGTAGGATGCACTCTTACGAGGATGAACATGCGAATGAAGCTTTTCCGTTCCATCCTCTGCGAGCCAGTAAACATTTACGATCATCATTAGCGATAAGTGACGGTTCCTACCCCAAACTACATTAGCTTGTTCCTGTGTTTAGCATGGCCTCATCTTATGCTGATACTCAAAAGCAGAAGCTACCCGTAGGAAAGAAAAACAGTTTGTTGAACTTACACCGCCCCATCAAACGGGAGAAAGAGTGGTCGTCAGCAAGTGGTTATGCTCCGGAGAAAACCCACCGTTACCATAAACTGCCATGGCTTTGCCTTATAAAATGCCGCCCTCTCCATCCCTTACTGGTTAGTGGCTGCAGATTTCTACTAACATACTCACACACATATTTTCTCCACACGCTCAACGAAGAGTTACCACAGCTCTTCGCCTAGAGCGGGGGGAAACGGGAAGGTTTTTGTTTTTCCATCCACCGACCGGAGCAATGCAATTTTCTCCATCATCAGCATCGTATCGTCATCGGTCTCATCGTGGCGCTCTGCGAGGAGGATGCGCTTCGAATTCAGTGTAGCATCACATCATACGCTGCTAAAACGCTTTTGCCATCAGCTACTAGCACCGCAGAGAAGCATGGAAAATTGGAAAACCACGTCTGGTTGAACTGGTTACCAGCGGCTTTTTCTTTGGAATGAAATCGCACCATCTCTGTTGTTCATATTGTTCTGCTTGCGATTGAAATCAACTTCCAGCTCCAGCAGTCGAGTGACAACGATGAAAATCGCACTACAAGCCGAGTAGCAAAAGCAGAATATTTCCGCAGCTCGTAACCGGAAAAGCGGAAGCACACATTTTAATATTCCCCCTCATGGCACACGCAGGCAATGAATTGTGCGGTGCGCGTTGTGGCGTTGATTGGCATCTTTCTTCGCATCAAATTTCGCTGATTTTTCCCTACAGATGTTGGTGCAACTTTCGCCTCCTTAACGGGGTGGTGGTGGATGAATAAGAAAAAAGACAGTAAAACTATTTGAAAGGGCGGTTGCCGGATTTTTCACCATCTCAATTGTTGCGTTACGATGAGTTTTAGTTTAGGTTTTTTTATTGCTTTTGGGAATGAGATGCCGCCTTCCACCTTTCATCATTGTGAGATTCATTTTCTGATACTATTTCATAAATCACCTTTCCTGCAGCTACCAGTTTTGGGCTGAACATTGATTTTTTTGCGCTTAAAAAAAGCAAAATTGAAATTAATTACTGTGACAGTGATCACGGTGAATATGGATGAGCTGCATGTTAGGCACGGCTCGTTACAAAACAATTATTTGCTGAACTGGTAATGCATGCATGGTTCGTCAAAACTGTCATTTTAAACGTAGCAGATACGAGCGACCACGGATGCGTGACAAGACCGAACGATGCGATTGTGAATCGACTAATGAAATGGTCCCATAGTTTGCTGGTGTTGTCAACAGTTCCTGATCTTAATTCAGGCACAACTTTTTCCATAATGAAGCAAGCAAAAACTATAATTTAATAGCATTTTCCACCCATATCTTTCCAGTGATTGTTATCTACAAAAACAAGGAAACGCTTTTAAAAATAAAACACGTACCAAGATATGCATGTAAAACACGTATTGCAGCTATAAGTTCAAATTTTTCTTCACGATTTTTAACAGAGAAGCAATCATTTTAATTCACTGCTTAGGCCTTAAAGCTTGTTGCAATAAACATTTGGTTCTAAGTCAATAACTTTTTTATTTTAAAAGCATTTTGTCCCAAATTTTAACTCCATGTCTTTTGTTTGTGTTCTTTTCTCATCAATTTGTAACAATAAATTAATATCCAACTATTTCTAACCATCATATTTATCAACTAATTTCGGCGAATTTCAAATTAAGCCCAAACTCAAAACTCATACGTTACTCAGATTTCAAAAATTCTTTTAAATAGATTTTATTTTAAATTAAGTTTATTTTATTTAATTATTTACATGAAATTGTGTACTTTATTATCTTTTAAAACTTATTTATTTAAATAAGTAACGAAATATTGTTTAAGAACTTCTTGCAAATATTTATGCTTGAAAATTCAGTATACAAGAAAATAACATTTAAGATGCTCTAGCTCATACTTAAAAAAATACAATCCAAGATACAATTGATATTATTTGTCTAAAATCCGAAACGAGAGGTAATATTTTCCGGCAACGACTGTAAGCTCACTTGACATATGAATTCCGATCAAATCAAGTTGATCTATTTTCAATTGTGTGGCTATTACACACTGTTGTTTTAGTTAATTACATACCCGATACGATCATGTGCATCCGACCGCTTGCAATGCCACCGTGGATGATAAAATTCAACCCTTTCCGGTTAGTGTTGAACCATGTTTCGTAATGTAACGTTGTACTTAACGCTAACTCTGGCCATCATCGTCACCCAGGTCGATTGTGCTAAAAGCCCAAATGACATACTGGTAAAGAGACAGCCTGCTCATTAACTGAACCACACATCACAAATAGACACTCCCTTCCACAGCGCTATTCCATCACTCGGTACGGCTATCCGGTGGAGCTGCACAAGGTCACTACCCAGGATGGGTACATCCTGACGCTCGTTCGCATTCCACGCAAATCCTCAACCGCCGCGCCCGTGCTGATCATACACGGTTTGCTCTCCTCGTCCGTCGACTGGACGGTGCAAGGGCCGGAGCGGTCCTTCTCGTTCCTTGCCTCCGACGCCGGTTATGACGTTTGGTTGGGCAATGTGCGAGGCAACACCTTCTCCAAGGAGCACACCAAGCTCGACACCAAGAGTCGCGAGTACTGGCGCTTTAGCTTCCACGAGATCGGCCTCTACGACCTGCCCGCGATGGTGGACTACATCCGCGCCAACACTTCTTCCGAGGTGCTGCACTACGTCAGCCACTCGCAGGGTGGAGCAGTGTTTCTCATTATGGCGAGCTTGCGCCCGGCCTACAATCGTAAGTTTGCGAGTGTCCATCTGATGGCACCGGCCGCCTTAATCCACCACGGAACGTCGCCCGTGTTCTACTCCACCAGCCGGCTGGACGAGCTGGAGACGCTGGCGAAGGTGACGCAGACATACGAGTTTGCGGGACGTGGATCGAATTCTCCGATCAACCTGCTGGATCTCGCCCACCGGATGGGGTTGATCCCAACCGATCTGCTGCTGACAAACGTGTGGTTCTTTGCGGGTCATCATGACTCGATCAACCGGTCGATTGTGGGCGAAATTCTTGCCAACACACCGGCAGGCTGTTCCGTGTTTCAGCTGCTTCACTTCGGTCACAACTATGTGGCCAAATCGTTCCAGCAGTACGACTACGGGTGGACGGAGAACATGCAGCGGTATGGTTCCCGGGTGCCTCCGGAATATCCACTGCAGAACGTGACCGCACCGGTCACGCTGTACTACAGTGCGGGCGATAACTTTGTGCCGGCGGAGGACGTGGAAGAGCTGGCGGACAGCTTGCCGAACGTGGTGCACAAGCATAAAATTGGGGTGCGGAAGTGGAACCACGTGGACTATCTGTTTGATATGACCGTTCACCGACTGTACCGGACGATTGTGGCGTCGATGACCGATCAGCGTACAAAGCGTGATGCAAAGTGATGTGCGATTAGCTTCACATAAATATGAATTAAAATATTAATTAATCTAGACGAAAACATGTTTCAATTTGAACGATCTTTCCATCTAATCATGTTTTCCATTTTTCCCGACGCATGTTTTCTTCACTCGAACACGCTGAGGGGCCCAACACTTACACTGCTTAGCAGAGCGTGTAATTTTAATTACTAAAATTTATCATAATTATTTCTCTCCCTTTTCTGTTGCGAATATCAGTTCGCAAAAAAAGATACATCTAATCCATTCAAAGTTATCGAACAAAAATTAGCAAAAGCATTTAATTCTCTTTCACGGAGCTCCTAAGCGTAATCTGCCTTGTTTTTGCCGAGTGTGTAGATTACTGTATTTTAAACTTTTGATTTCGTCACGCCCGTGAGCACAGAAGCGGCGAAACGCACAACGCAAGCTCTCTTCCGGAGCGTCTACATTAGTAACGCATGTGCTGGAGCGCTTTTCGCTGATCTTAAATTTTCCGATTTGCCTTTCTTTTGACTTTTCTTTGCCCTCTTTTCGAAGCTTCACGTTATTGTGCTTTTTATGACGTTTTAAGTGTAGAGTTGCTTTGCGGTTGGTTTTATTTATTTCCAGTACCTTTGCGCGCCGCAGTCACAAATGTTTTATGGTGTAAGCGATGCCTCTATTTCGTGAGCGAAAGTGAATTTTTAATGTTTTTTTCTATGCCCAAACATTTCTCCCATGTGCTGTTCACAGGGGATGATATAACATGAAGGAAAGTGTTTCTAAAAAAATGAAGCAAGTCTAAATAGGATCTCTTGTAACACCTTTCCTCGAAGTCGATTAAATAATATAAATCCCTCACAAGTTTGCATACACATTCAAAATACCTTTTTCGCTATTTGCACTCTTTTATCGCACCAAATGATAGTGATTATGTTTGCCATGTTTTAAACTAACATATTTCTCCTTCTCTTTTTTTTTCTCTCTCTCTCCTGCTTTCCAGGTATGTTCCCGTTTCGGTATCGTGCTCTATGATCATGCCGGATCAGCTCCAAATGGAAACCACAAATGACAGCAATCATACGACATTAATAGATTCGGGTGAACCGTAATATAGCGTATCCTATCGAACCGCTCCTAGCGCGTTCCCGCACTCCCAGTTGGGAATCGGACAGCACACAAAGCGTGAAAACGCTAATACAAATTTATGAAGCTGTAATTGCGGTGCACTCCCTGCGGTCGTGTGTATGCTCTCGAGGCACCGTTTGATCGATCGATCGATCGATTGCGATCTCAAAACTGATCTTCGGTTGATCGTGTTCGATTGCAGAATCGTTCCGTCGGTGCGTGCACTTTTGCGTGAGGGTGGTCGAGAGGATCATGTCTCTTTGATTTATGGAAACGATGCGCGTGCGTTTCAGTCTCTATAATCAGGGTGATTGCGGAAAAACGGCATTGAGTGAGGGGCAGTTCTCAGGGGACAGCGTGGCTTCAGTCTGGGACGGCTCAGGTGCACCTTGGGCTCCGTTTCTTGTAGATCATTCTTAGCTCGTTTGTTTATGACAGCTAGAGCGTACGGTTAGTAGCATATCGTGGGACCAAACGTGTGCAATGGTTTGTTTTTTCTTACCTCATACGGGTGCTATTATGCGCTATCGACACGATGTATTGATTGGATGGGTTGTAAATGTTTCTCATAAGTATGTTTTTTTATGGCAGCAGCTGGTTGAGCGCTTGTTTGCTGGTTGTTTTGAGTGATTGTCATGTTCATGAGGCATTTGAGTTGATTTGCTAATCGAGATCCATTTTTATCACAAAAACTACTAAATGTAGTGAGATTTTAACCTCAACTAGTGAACGACGTAACAATTTATGTGCTGAGATTGCATGAAGTTCAGAATTATGGAAAAACCATATTTATTGAATGGGGGATAAACAATTGGAATACAATTTGCATTCAAGAAGTAACTGATAAAGAAGGCATCAGGTAGATGCTTTCAAGAAATTGTAATGTAAAATAAGTTTGATTTGTACCTGTGAAACGAGAAAAAAACAAGTATGAATTAAGTAAAACTTCAAGAAGTTAATTACAAAAAAGACTCTTGCTTAGCTGAAGTTTTAAAGTTTTTTATCTTCTGATTTTTTCGCTGTTTTATTTCTCTCCTTTAAAATGAAACGTGCCGATCATTGACACAATTACTTAGGAAACTGAATGAGTGACAAATATTATTAAAATAATTAGAGACAGCAATGTACATAACTACCATCTTACATTTAGACATACATTTTTCTTACAATTATGGTCTTACAGCAGCGCAATGTACGTTGAAGAGGAAATTATGTCGCTTAACTTATGAATTTATTTAAAAAAATTAAAAAATTGTGTGAACGTTTGTTAACTGAAAAAAATATATTACAGAGCAGAGTACATGTGAAACACATGAGATACACACCGCGTAAGCTTCAAATGCATCTTAAATAACTTCTCTATGCTGGTGGTCCTTTTCCTTTTCTTCGCATCAATTTCAGTACAACTAGCAAACATTGCACAATTCGTCACGTTTTCCCCATTTGTCAAGCAGAGACTAAGTGCAGTGTAATAGAAAAAAAACATGAGTTTGTACGTTCCATACTAGCTGACCCAGAGTGTGGCCGTTAGTTCATGGGACTCGGTCGGTCAAACTCATCCATAGAGTTGCATGCTTTGCATAGCGACTTCATCCCTAGCATGTCTCAAAACATTTCCAAATAGAAAATAAATTCAGTTCAGTGCACGTTCCCTTTGTAGGTCGACCTCATGTTCCGAATCCAATCCCGCCGTACACACCTACAACCGTGTTGGTTTGGAATACATGCCCAAAACGAATGAGCCTTGAAGTAGTACAAGAGTACACGAACAGGTCGAAACATCAGATTTAGGAAATCCCTTCACCGAGAGGTCTTTGACGAAGGTAGTGATCCGACTCCACACCCATGAGAAGCACGAGAGAAGGTTGGGCTGTTGGAATTCCAAAAAAACTGCCAGCACTAGATCTTGGCGCTGGAATTTGGTCGCGTTCTCGACCTGTGCTCGACCTGAAACCGAGTCGGTTTTGTCAAGTGGCTGCTGAGTCAGTTAGGCGAGGTGTCAGGCTAGTTCTGTCCATACGAAGCACGGTAAAATTCACTTTGGTTTGGTTGTTTGTTGCACTGTTGAAGCGAATTCAATCAGCCCAAAACCACCCTTTACGGATGGAAAAGAAATATTGAAATGATCTACTCCGGTATGAAACTATTCAAATCTTGCCCTCGAAGCAAATCGATTCTGGAGGGGGAACCAATCGTGTGCGGTATGGGTCCAACTCCGCCGAGATTAATCATTGCAGTGAATTTGAATCATTGCAATTGAATGGCTGATTATGCATCGTTCACTGTTCAGTAGAATGTTGAGACTCGGCTGTAACGAGTAGAGGACACGCAAAGTCTACCGCCTAGGAATGCAAAAGGTTCGGCTCGTTTTATACTGCACATGGTTAGAGGTTGAAATGATCACTTCATTAGTGCATGGGAATGACCACTCCGTTCTAAAATGTAATGCACAACGAGCTCCGATTGCGGGCTCGCGAACTCGAGGACGATTGAGCAATGATATATTAGAAGCACTAATTAAGCTCTTACTGTTACAAACGTACCTTCAAGTGTAAAATATATCACAGATAGTGATCAGTGGACAGACAGACATATTTTAGAACGGATTGCTTCCTCTGAAGCATGCGTAGAGCAAACCTGGTTGTGAAGACAGTCAGAACCCATTACTCACCGTTCTTATTACACTTTCTGTTTGCATTTGCTGCATTTCCAGGCCCATAAAGCAAAGTTTAACATGACCTCTCTATGAATGACAAATTGTACTCTCACAAAGGTCCTTTCGTTTTTCGTCCTCACGTGACAAGGCTACAGATTACAAGATATTGACAGTCAAAAGTTAGCTTTTGATCTTGAAAATATTTAAATCAGTTTCTTGCAATGAATAGCACTTCAAGAAGGTAATGTCAAGATGCTGTACAAGTGCAACTACTGATAGCATTGAACATCTTGTCACAGCCTAAGAGCTCTAACGTACTTGTCGCTTAACTTTAGCATTTCTAAACATAATGCTCTCTTGACCGATTAAGGTTGAGAAGACAACTAGACAGTGACAGTACAAGATCACTACATCTACATCTTTTAAGTAGTTGTCGAATATTAACTGACAATGAACCACGGTGAGCTCACCAAATAATACGTTTATTTCAAGCCAGCCACTTCAGACTCCCGATGGCCAGCAAAGCAACAAAGAAAGTGAGCGAACAAGATGCAAATTTGAGTGATCTCATTTCTCCTGCGTTGAACGCATGTCCAATTAATGCATACTTCCCACAAACTTCCCATCACTCATAGTGGTGCTAAATTCAACATCTCTCGCACACAAAAATTTCAATTAAACTTTTCTCGACCATTATTGTTTACCCTGCAGCTAACGAAAGCGATAGTTTATGTCTCACCTTGCGGATATAGCAAAAGTCAACACGCACCGGGTCCTCACCCTCCCCCCCCCCTCTCCCTACGTACCTAAGGGACATTGCATTTCCCACAATCACAGCACCTGCAAACGAAGCCACAACTGTGCTCTCACCGTTATTACCCTTCTGCTCTCCAGAAGCAGCGTCCAATCGACTCCGGCTCAAAAATTAAGCTATCATCCCAGCCACCGGGTGTACTTTTCCTTTCGGGCTGGAAAGAAAATAAAAACCCGCTCATAATAACTGGGTGCTAATTGGTACTTTCTTTGCGTCTTTCATACGAATCGCGAGACCGTGGCTGGCGGATCTTTGTTGGCATGTGTTGTCGCATTGATCCGCAGCCAACGGGGTCGTCGTCGGTGTGCTCGGGCATTCCCACCCGTTCGGGCAGCGGCGTTGGGTTAGAGCACTCGCGTAATAAGCGGTGCGGGAACCTGCTTTTAAACATGCTAATAATTGGTGGCCCCGGACGAGCCACCGGCACACCACGTCGTTTGGCCAACCTATCACGGCCTGGTGTAGCTACTTCTGGTTGTGTGAATCATCCCGGGGTTGGGGTTCGTAAACTTGAACTTTGGTAAGACTGTGACGCGCTTGGTGTCGAATGATTGTTTGGAATGGATTGAGACAGGATCATAGACGTATCGTTTGTGATGGTGACAATGATGAATACTGTGAGAGAATTGAGGGTTTCATTAACACATTTTGAGTGAACACATTTTTGTGAAAATTTACTGAAAACATCATCTTTCTATGACACCTGTGTGACTTTAAACAAAGAGCGGTTTGAGAGAAGAATGTTTACGTGACAAATTATCAAATTCGTTAAACTTGCAGAAAACTAAAGGAAGACAGCAATTTTGAGGTTGTAGAAAAAATATGTAAAAAAATGTGTTTTGTATTTTTATGAATTTCAGTGCAACAAATAGAGTTGTAATCTTTAAACCAATTTAAGGACCAGCAAGTGAAGTGAAATAAGAAGTTTTACAGATATTTCTCAAACTACAGAAAACATTTTGAGTGCATTGAAATATTATGATTTATTTGATTGTCTGCCGGAAACGGCTGTTTCAATGATCCTCGAAATTTCTTTCTTCCCACGACAGGACAGGGGTGCCATCCCATCGAGGTTGATACTCCGTAGTGATGACTGAGTATCCAAATACGTGGTATCAACAAGTCAAGTAAACCAGAAAATGGCCTACATGACTTTGGAGTTCATTACGCCAAGTTTGTCTGGTCTGTAACGAATTCGGTTTTCAACGGATCTCATCTTCATTGGTTACCACAACACATTTTAAATGTTTTAGTCACATTCTAGAACTTAATGAGTTTTTTTTTCTTGATAACATTATTCGAGTAGAAGTGTAAATCTATTAGAATGTTAAGGTAGTCTGATAATAACACGTCTTAATTACAAAATTTATCTCGAAATCTTAAAACAAATATCCCTTATTTCGTTGTTTTGAGGATATTACTTTAAATAAATGTAATTAAATTTAATTCAATTGAAAAAATTGGGCAAGCTCTGTGTTTCAAATATTATCCATCCATCCATCAAAAGTTCTTTCTAAATTGAGTGCTATAAATATTTTTCAATGCAATCGTATAATGTAGTTTTTATGTTTAAAACATAATCAAAGAATTATTTGATGTACATCAAAAGGTGTTGATTTGAACATAATTGAATTGATGGTTCAGAGAAAAATAAAGCATATTGCACAGACTCAATACCTATTATTCAAAACCAAACATCAATGCTTCTCAAATTTGAAAATTTAGAGGACAAAATATGCACCCGTATCTGTCTTTCATCAAATCATGTACATCATGTATCAAAAATTATTTACTTTCTCTTTGCATTTTCTCCCTGGATCAGGAGCTTTTCCACTGCGTGCAGGAATCTTTTAAACATTTTAAATACATGAAATGAAGAAAAAATAGTTGATCTTTTGAGCAATTCTGGTATAACATGAGTTAGAGTGAAAGCGAGCCAGTAACATTGCTGAATATATAAAGGAAGCTTATGCTAAATAATTGTCTCTAATCATATTTTTTTTCTCTGAGCAAATATTTTCTTTTCACAATACGGCCTGGCCGTCACTACAGAATAAAAAAAAATATTTTCTTTGCTATGCAATACATCCTTATGCATAAAAAGGAAACTGTGATACAGGTATCAATTTCGATGTATGGAAAAGTAGTCAAAAAGTTAATCAAACGTGGAAACCAAATATAAATAACTTCTTTCGTGCCACACACGTACAATGTTTTCACGGAAATGTTTGCAACTCGACATTGAAACAACAAGCTGCATCCGATCGATCAACCCTTCAGCGGTAAAGGAAAACTATTTTACATATAACCACCACATTCGCACCACTCAAACGCATATGTTGAGACGCATGTTTACTCATCGCTGCTCAACAAACTCACTGCATACAATCGCCCAAAAGCATAAGTGTTTCATAAACAGCTGAAAGTGGCTGCAATTCCGTTCTCTGCGTTGTTTCGCGAACGAGCAAAGCTGCACACTTTCCATTCCCCCAACCCCGCCACCTGACAGACCTAAGACAGACACCTGTCATGTTTCGGAGTGTGCGAGTATGTGTCCGAAGTGAAGCGAAAGCCACATTGAAATCTTTAATTAATCGCCCTGGGATGGTGGATTGGGCATCTTGCCCCGCTCTGGACGCTTTTGTTTTAAAATATAAAGCTTATTATTTGCTTTATCATCCACCGTACCGTCCTCTTACACTTTGCCGTGCCTTTCAGTGTCTATTTCGAGTGGACCGGGAACCACGCTAAGAGTAGCTACTGAGGTTTGTTGACTACTCGCTCTTCACTCGGCACTCTGGCAAACACTCGGTACTAGCATGCTCGCGCCCATCAGCCCCTTCCGTGATCTACCCGAAGTAGCGGAGGCTTGTGCAACGGAAAATCCTTTCCACTTCTGCGCGAGGCGTCAATGATCGGGGCGATCCACGCGACTCGACTTGCCCGCCCGGAGTTCATTTATTTTATTAGATGTGCTTTTGCACCCTCCCTCCCGTAACCAGCCCAACCGGCCAAATCCGATCAAATAACACGTTTATTGGACGATGATTAATTGTTGATTGGGAAAAATGATTCACTTTTGCTCTCCGGCTAACTGAACCGGGCGCTACAGTAACTTGACGTAACTCAATCAGCGCGCTGCTCGGTGTGTCCAACCTTGGAACTTTCCTTTTTATCTTGCTGCTTCTTGGTGAGTATTGTTTTTCGATCTTCAAACACCACCTTCCATCCACCCTCTACTACTACCGTAGCTTTGTGTGACTTCCGCAACCGTTTGGTGGTGCCATAGACCTAGGCCTTCAGAGGACGCCTTTTCCCGGCAGTTTCCACAGTAGTGGACGTCTGAAGGTTTGCACAGCGTGATCTACCGAAAAGATCACATCAAGGTACACAAGGAGGGGAAGGGAAGCCTTTCAATCTCAACTCCGGGGCTCCGTTCGGTCGATGAAAATAGAGAGGAGAAGCAGCAACACGCCAACCCGCACACCTCCGCGCCTGAGACGGTGGGTGAGGAGTGGGTGAGGACGGGTGAAGATTAATTTTCAAATATCATAATAAACCGACCTTAATGCCAGCAGGGCCACAGTGTGACAGTGTGGAGAAATGTGATCGTTTGTGTGGCACGTCGCAAAACGAAAGGTGGTCTTGTCTTTTCCGGACCCTCGCCCGTCTTGCAATACCGGAAGGGAGGATTTATTTCGTGCCGAGGTCGAACCGGACAAATGAGATCTCTATTACGCGGCCTGGGCGATTGGGGGGTAGGAAGATGAATGAGCGGGCTGCCGTGTGGCTCGTGTTTCGTGCGGGATTAGTGGTGTGTGGCTTTGTTGAGGACGTTTTTTGTTGATGTTGGCCTGTGCTGGTCAGTCCATGTGAGCGAAAGATTGTTGATGTGGAAGAGCGGCATGAGAGAAGTTTTTTTAGCCTTTCCTTACATGTGAAGCTAATCGAAGTAGAAAGTATTGCGCAATACAATACAATAGCCGTTGAAATGCGTGTAAACTTTTTTAATTTAAAAAATCGATGCATCTGGAAAGCTTATTGCAGGCTTAGGGAGTTTGATTAAAATGTAGCAAAATAAATGGATGGAAATGTGAAAAGTTTGTTAGAAATAAGGAAGTAAATAAAGACATTATCCATATTTATCAAGTGATTAATATCTTTAATTGTTTGTTCAATAAAGATAAGCACAACTATTATTTAGCACACAGTCAAAATTTAACGATAATTTGGTATTATATTTAGTAAAAATGAATAAAGAAATAGATTAATAAGTAAAGGTAGCTTCTAATCAGCTGATTTGTACTTTTTTTGTGTAAGCATATTCAGCCCAATTTCATCCATTACGATATAGAACGTTACTTACGCATTGTCAAATGATTAAATATCAACGATTGACCAATATGAAATAGAGTTTCCATTTTATTTGAACCTCTAAAACCCGTTTTTAGAAGTACATTAATATTCGCTCTTTTTCTGAGCAATTTTACAATATGAAATCATTAAAAAAAAGTTTCTAAAGAATGGATAACAAAACAAAAAATATCTTTAGTTATTGAAGAATTCAACAAGGTATCGTTTGGAGCATGAAATTTAATACGATTTAAAAATAAAGTTATGTAAACGCTCCTTGAAAAAAAAACTAAAACGATTTATTTAAATTCATTTTAACTGTATTTCCAGATTTTTTTCATTTTTTTATTCATGATATGAAACAGGTGTTTTCTCAAACAGGAACTCAAAACTTCATTTAAGACAAATCACTAAACTCTTCAAAAGCGCTCATCCACTCCACCATGGATCATATTTATCTTTCTTATGAAATAGGTTCCATAAAAGAACTCTTTTAAATAATTTTAACAAAAAAATGTATTATGTTACAAATTTACATATGTTCTAAGAAGGAGAACAATAAAGATACTACTAAAACTAAAGAATAAAATAAATACAATTTTATATTAAGCTTGAATCAAACGTGTTTTTTAAGATTGGAATTCAACATTTCGTTGCATTCTGCTTTCTTTTATAAAGTGGTATAGAAAACAAAAACTAAAAGTCTGATTACTACTTCCAAACCATCAATCTTTTGGAGTTACGTTTATATATTCGGCTAAAATTAGTTAATTATCAACTACCCACCCGTTCTGTGATGAAATAACAAGCATAACAAAGTCAAACTATAGTTTGTAGCACAGTCTCAAATCATAACTTATTTTATCACCTTCCATTTACAGTTAGCAATTAAATACAAAAACCACACTTTAAAGCTTCATCCTGCCCCCCACGCACTGCTTTCGATTCATCTTTATCACTTCTTGACGAGGACATTAACGGATCGTTTTAACGATCGCCGTCGAGTCGACGACTGAAGTTTGCTTCAACGAGTGTTTGAAACCGAACAGTTATTATGTAAAACACAACCAGCTCATAAAATGTAACCCACCGGGCAAAATTACTGTTTAAACACACAAACCACATAAGTAATACCGTAAACGGACTGCCTGCCGTTGTAGAATCGGAGCTGTTTCGGATGCGAATGGCGTAACAGGAGCGACGCATTTGCTGGTGGAGTTTAAAATAACAGTATGATCTATTTTTCGTCTCCACTCGGCCCGTGCATCAAAAGGCCACCCGATTGCTGCAGGGCGAACGTGAGCGTACCGTTTTATCAAAAGCGGAACATTTACCACCGAAGGGAGCTTAAGATTTCACGGTTCCTGCCGTGTGTTCAGTACTTTCTTATCTTCCCGCACGGATCGTGTGCTACCGTTGGGCAAATAAATCGTAAGCCCGTTTCATTCAATGGCACACGGCAGGCTGCCATTTTTCATCCCCAGACTGGTACTGATTTGATGTCTGGTCTGGATTGTATATCAGAGATTATTAACTGGATTGTGGGGTACGATCGTACATCGGAAGCTACCCTTCGGCGATGCCAGAGAAGCTGAGACTTAGCTGAGCTGCGAAGCTGAGACTTCGATGGCGTGTTCTGATTTGTGTTGCCTAATTAATATCGTTCATCAAAACGCACGCTGGGTGGATTTATTTTACGACCATCATCAGAAATGGCGTCACAAAGTTAAGCTATTTTTGATATTTGCTATTTGATTTTATTCAGAGAGAGAAATCGCTTCCTAATGCATCGCTAAAATCATTGATTTAATTTCCACGCGATCACAAATTGTCATCATTGTTGATGGTCACATACGATAAATGCATCGACCGGTGGCGTTCGCATGTCTCAAGGGCAAACCATAATGGGGTTTGCTTTTGTGCAACATCGTTACTATTGTGTTTCCCCTTTCAGTTGAGATCAAGATGGAAGTTTTGTACCAATCAGAGCGTGGTTTTTATTTGTCCGATGTGCTGTTGCGCTGTTAACGAAACCATTTTGTATTTGTTAAATGAAACCAAAAACAGTTTGGTGCACAAAAGAACCAAAATTTGTAGAAAATCATGATAAACGACAAATTTAAATGAAATCGAAAGATTCTCAAATGGTTAACTACACCAACATTTACCCACTTCAAATGCGACCGTTTTTATCTCTTTCTTTACACCGGACGGCTGGACGGCGCTAAACAATCTCACACAATGACAGAGGTAAAGGTAGCTGGGAGTGAAATAAACAGTGAACCATGCATAATCGCGCTTATTACCGTGAAATGCAATCTGATTAAGCCAACCCGTTCGGTGGTGCCGCAAAGACCAATCGTCTCAACCTTCACTCACGCTGTGCTGTAGTCGTTTGCCCCACGTGTTGGCGCACGCGCCCCAAGGACAAAGATTGATTTTTTAAGATGAATTACCCAAAAAAAAACTGCCACCACCGGACTGGGCCACGCTGGTTGTCGAAACGACGCAACCGGGGAATCGAATTAGATTGATTGGAACTGTTGATTGCAATTTGCTCAACTGGTTTTTGTTTTTTTTTACAATTTCGTTCTTTTTTAAGTTATTTTGCTCGTATTTGAGTGAACGCAAAGCGTTACATGAAGGGATGGATTTCCGTTTCCACGTCATGGGCTAATTATCAGTTGTTTGTTTTTCGGCTTGAAAGCTTTAAACAGCATTAAACAGCAACATACAAATTAGCTCAAATTTATGACAGCAAAATGATCGGTTAAGAAAATTATTCGAAACGGAAACATTACGGTGTTGCAAGCGAGCTCACCGCCTTGTGCTGCATGCAAATCTGTGCCAGGAAGGTTTGAGATCAAAATTTATTGATTTGATTATACAGATAAGCACTGTTAAGATCACTGTCAAGTTTTTCGAAAGCAAGAATTGCAACCGAGGAAAAAACCGGTGCACCGAAAGCACCAAAATGCGAAACGAAACTCACACGCATGTCAATTTGTCTCGCCAATTTATGCTGCTTGAAAACATGACGGAACCATTCACCTGAAGGCAAGCCTGACCGTGTCGGTTACCACCGGCTAAACGGTGGAAACGGATGTGAGCGGATGAACTGGAAATTAAAATTATTGGAAATATACAAAAAAAAACCCAAAAACCAGCTGGAGATGAGAGTAAGAAGCTGGTTTCTCGGAGTTGAATTTAGACTGCTCATGAAAGAGTGATAGTATGTTTCCGTCTAAAATTGTTTCATTATTTGTATTTTTCAACACATTTCTACACTTTTAGCAAAAGACTGCAATGAAAAGAATTTAAGTATCATTTTCCTAAAACCAGCATAATGATAAATTAAATTTATCCTAGTTTATTATCTACAGCTTGACAATCCAGACACCTTGTAATTATCACATTAGGAAATAAAACCAAAATACGTGCAAATTACAGCAAAAAACATTCAATCCAAATCGACAAAGCGATGGCTTTAATTTAATATCAATTTAAATAGCGGGTTCCGCTGCAATGCATATTCTTTCACAATCGAATCGTAACAAACGTTTGACATCAACGGTGATGCAAGCGACGAACGCACTGTTAAAAGCTCGTCGTCTGACTTGCATAAAATCAAATGCGGTTGCAGCCATTTTCGGCAAGCCAAAGCGATCTCAAAACGAGCAAAGGGCGTTCTTTGACGAACGACGAAACAGTCAATCAACAACGCCTCCGACCAATCGGTTGCTCAATGGATGACATTTTCGGGCCGGCTGGCCGGTACGCGTGTGTTTCTCGCTTCGCTTAACATTGAGCGCCGGTGAGTCAAAGCTTTCCCTTCCCGAAACACCAACAAACAATCGGCCACCGATCGATTGCATTAACCGGGCTGCATTGTTGCACAAAGCTCAAAAAGCATGGGTGCGAATTTATTAGTAACCATTTCGTACCACCTTGCCTCAGTCCGGGGCTTAAACACCACCGTTGGGGGAGGGGGGAAGGGGGGAGAAAGCTATGTTTCCAACATTATTATAGGACAATAATGAACTTGTGGGGGAAAAAAGGGAAAGGCACCGAACCGGTTGGCTGCCAGTGTGATTTAGGATTTTCCGCCGATTTGTGCAAATTATAACGATTTGCGTAAAAATTTAACCACTGCAAGCATAAACGGGGGCTTGCGTCCCCGGATGCGTGCGATTTGTTTAATGCGCCTTGAAGGTGGGCCTAGTTTGGAGTTGTCAAGTTAAAAGGCAAGAAGGGGAAAAAATACTAAATAATGCGAACACGGTCAAGGGATTAGGTTAAGCAAATGTTGTTGTACTGTGGCAAGTTCCATGTTGAATCTGTGACGAATTAAACTGGCCTAGTTATGAAGTGTTTTTCAAAAATATTTCATCTTTTTTGCGCAACCAGTTGTTTAAGTTTATTTTTAACTAAAGAATTACCTTTAAACCAAGTTTAATATAGCCTTCTACACAAAGCCTTGTTTTAGAGATAACATAAGACAAAAGCCTTTTTTACTAAATACAAACTAAAAACACGAATGCAAAAGAAAGAGTCTCCACATCACTGACGTACGAATAATTTATGATCGTTGATGACGAAGCTATAGCAACAATCCTGTTGGAAAGAACAAAAGCATACAAAAAATCATTGCCTCTTCGCCGATGGTGTCCAGTAAAGTGCTTGCATGTAGTGAAGGTGTAAATCATGTTACGGTGCATCACCCTTAGGATGTCCTCTAGCGTAATGTTTAATTCTGTTTTTGTTCCTTGGCTTAGCACAATTCAACTTAACATTTGTTTTTGCGCTGCACTTAAGAAACAAGCAGCATCGTCATCTTGGTAGCAAATATGCGCTTGTCGTTCAGCTCTCATTACGTTAGCAATGTTTTTAAACGACTGTTTTTCTCTCTCTCTCTCTTTCTAATTTACAGGTAAGAACCACAAGAAACCAAAGTGCATTATGTAACTCACCCAATGGCAAAATCATCATTGGTGATTGTAAGTAAAATATCTAATACAAAGGTATTAAGTTTGATTGTACTTTCAATTATTTTCCACATATAATGATAAAAACGTGAAAATATCACTCAGGCACACAGTTCAATAGCAGATCATGTACTAAAGTAAATTTTTCATGTATTGCCATTTTCTAGACAAGGCAAACTTGTTGCCTTCGTTCTATATTATACAATAAAGTATTTGTGTATTGAATCTTCTAATTTGAACCTTTTACAAGATTGTAAACCTATATAATTGAATTAAAATTAAAACAAAATATGTTATTGATAAACGGAATCAAAACCGAAAAATAAAACAAGTTGAATAAATAACTTAAATATGGAAAAAGTCAAAGTATGCGGAAAAGTAGTTCAGAAAAAAAAAATTAACTAAAATGTTTGATTCTTTTATGTTCTTTTTCTATAGTGATTTACATCTTTTCAATTTTTTTTAAATTAATATACTTTACACTTTGCAACAGAATAAAAAAATTTAGAACTTTTGTTATTTGTATTTCAATCACTAGTTGCAACATATGAAAAGTTAAAAATAAAAAATCATTTCTTGCTCGGATTTAAAATTGCAAATGTAGAGATACAAAAAAAAAATCTAACTTAAAATGGTAAATAGTCCTCAAATAAGTCAGTCACATAAATGTATCAATAGTTAGATAGTTTTCCTTAAAAATATATTTTACACGGTTACAGATATTTTACACGATTCTACTCTTTTGCTCATTACTTGAGAAACTAATTTTTAAAGCATCTACATTTCCGGAAACGTTTGATTATTTTTTAAATTAAACATTGAAACTTAATTTTCTCTGCTTGCGTTTCATCTGTAAGTACTGGTGCAAATACATTATTTTCTATACACGCTGGTTTTATGCAAACAATCCATTACAAAAAAAGGTAATGTGAACGATCCTGTTCATTTCCTTCCCAATCAATCAATCAACACAACCGTTGCCCCGCCGTGCAGCAGTGAAGTGTGAATAATTGCCGTTTTCGCTTTTTATTCCCTTCCCGCTCACTAAAACACCATCTCCCTTCATGCATGTTTATTTCAACACCTAAGCGCCCTTATTGAGACGTCCCTGCGCCATTCGGTCAGCGCCTCTCCGCTCGCGCGCCCGCTCATTAAGCCAACTCACGCACAGCACGCAAAATCGACCCTTGCGCAGGGAAATAAACTTCCGATCCCGCACGCTCCCAATCAGACTCCCGTCGTGCGAAAACGGCACCGACATGGGACAGGGGGGTGATTGAAATATATGTATATCTATTGCAATGTCCTATGGTAAGAGAGAAAAAAAAAACACATCAAACCAGCATGAAGACTTGACGATCGCGGGTGGTTGGCTTATCGATCACGCATTTGCACCGACACTTACGAGTGGTGCTGCTGCTGCTGCTGCCAGCGGAAGGTGTATTGACTTATTTATTTTATTACTATTTCCATCCAAATGCCCTCGATCACGCCGACCATGCAGAGTCACGAACGTCACGAACGCTTTTTTCTTTCCATTTTTTTTTCGGTAATTCACGTCTATTGCGTGGTGCGATCCGTACGATCGGAATTGAATTTTAATCTCTTCGTGTCACCGTCCTGTGGGCTCCCTTTCAACCCCCCTTTCCACTCCAAGGTTTGGGGTGGGTCCGTACCATAAGTAGAGCGCACTGGTATGGTAGGCAAATGGTCAGCCGCTGACGCTGCACGTGCCAAAAGGGTTGGGACAGTTTTGGCGACGACGGCGACGACGACGACGGCGGCGTACCGACCGATGGGGCAACCGCGTGCAGCATAATTTAATGACCATATGAACGCCTTTAATTGGACTTTATTCAGCACCAGCTCGCTGGGGCTGGGCTGGCTGGTGGATGGCGGAGAGTTGTTTGCCTTCTCACGTGGTAACGTGAGTAAAGCTAAACACTGCCTGCCCCGTCGGACGATGCAGCAGTGGACAGGTGTAGTGCTCTGTAAAGCTTTTTGCTGTGGTCTGGCACAGAAAAAGGGGGGTTTTGTGTGACAGAGCGCTCGAGAGAAAGGCACCCTGGCAGCGGTGCGCGCATGGCTTCAATTAAATTAAACCGAGTTGTTATTAACCGAATATTTATAGGATGAAGCTGTGCTGCAAGGGTGATAGAGAGAGATAGACCGCGTGCCCGAAAGCACTGCATCGCTGCACCGTTTATGTTTACACGCTGGTTACGCACATGTGACTTAGGAGCTGCGACTGCGAGCGAGCAAAACTCGGCAAGCCAGCCAGAAATCGTATGATGTAATCACGGCTAGTCTCGATCGGTCTGAGACACTGGTGAAGGTGTTGAATGCAGAGCACGAAAAATGGGACCTGGTGAGGTTTTTTTGTTTTAACGGTGTGAAAAAAAGGGAAGAAATTGTGTCCTAAACGATGGTTTTCATTGTTCCAAATTTGAAGAGCAGATTCAACATCAAAGAAACTTAATATTAAGCAACGTTGCTAAAGATATTGAGCAGAATGTTCAATTTTCTCGATTGATAGGCCATCATTGCTAAACTTTAAAGTCTGAAGAGAAGCAACGATGAGGCACAGGACACCTTTTTTTTTTGTCTTCCGTAGCGTATGTCGAATAACTTTTCGGTGACTTTGTGTTGCAATGATACAGGGGGTGGCTTGCAAGGCCTCTCCCCCCGCCTCCTATCTCGTCGGTGGAACAACGCAACCTAGCTGATTTACGTCCTGTTGGATGCCAGGACACATGGTACAGCCGCCCCTAACCTGGGGAACAGACACTGATTTGAGCGCTTTGAGCCGTTCCTAACATGGAGAACAGACGCTCAAAGATGAACTGCTAGCGAGTAACAGTCCATTCCACCTCTCAATTCAGCCTTGTCGCCCATCCGCCCAAGGGGGTGGGTTACCCCGTGCACCAAAGCTTGGATATCTAGGCGACAAGTTACCGTTCTGCACGTCGTGGACGTATTGAGTAGGAGTTCGGAAGGAGAGCCTATAGTAGCCTCCTAAATGCGTCGGATTCAACCCTTTTACAGAACTTTTTTTTGTCTTATTTCAGGCTATTGCACACGCTATCACGATTGGCGTGAAATTAAGTAACCCAATGATTAAAAGACTTAAAAACCAAAGTTTTAGTCGATTATTACTATCATTCATTCAATCAAAGACAGTTAAATAAGAGGGGAAAGGACAATTTAATACGAAGGAAAGAAGACAGGAATATTCCATTGCAGGAAATTTGATTCACCACAATTTTTATTACGAACAAAAATTTATAAAAGAACAAATATAAGAAAACACTTAAAAATTCAAACAAAAATATCGTATGATTATTTGAATCTTAAAAACATAAAAGAAAGATAGCTTGAAGAAAACAAACCACAACAACAGTTGAACAAGCTAACAAAACTTTAACAAATTATTTTAAAAAAAATCCAAAATCCAAAAAAATTTTAAAAACAATCCAAAATCCAAAACAAAATCCCTTTTGGCACTTCATCAAAATGTCCAAAATCAAACCATATTTGGCACGATGCACATCCAACACGTCTCACGCCAAAGCCCACAAATATGTTAATTTACCCCTTTTCATAACCATGCCGCAGATTTTTCCAACGGTGTTGTGAGTGCGTTTTTTGCTGTGTAATTTTCCACCCATCTGAATGTCTGAAATGTAAGGAAACAGAATGAGAGGGAAGCTTTAAAGATAATGCACCCGCACGCATAGTCGATCGATCTTGCCGTCTGTGTGCTCAATTATGTTGTACGCCAGTGTTAAATAACATGCATTCACCGCCCACTCCCACCCACTGTTATTTGCTATATGGTATGGTTATGAAGACATTTTTCTTTTTTGCATTTTCCCACCCAGCGTAGATAATTTCAAACGTTCGGTTTCTCACCCACACCAACAGTATGGTACTCTCGCTCGCTTTTTCCCATACCACGCCATGCCTAGGACGGCTTTGTTAGCATACCAACGCTCGAGTTTTGCGGGTAGCCCGATGCTCCCAAGCCACTTTCTGCAAATGGTCTGATCAAATAAAAATAAATCAGAGCTGCAAATGAAAATGAAAAACAATCTCCGTTCCCACCAGCCGATAAGATAAGGGAGGAAAAAAGAGGGAAAATATCTTGTGCGACAATTGAAAACTGTAGCACGAAAGACGAATTTTCTTCGTTGTTATTTTATTTTTTCGGTTACGTTTGGAAAGGTTGATGAATGAATGGGATTATTGTTTTTTTTGTGAAATCAGGAATTGCATTCCGGCTTGATAGTCTTTACTTAGCACTGCATTCCAGAGCTACCTGTATCTACTCTTTCCAGAGCTTCAGCCAAACCGTAGCACAAAGCACGGGTTTTCACAGCCCATTTGGGAGGAATTTCCTTTTCGGGACGGATTTTGACTGGGTAAAAATGCTTTCATTTGAGAATTAACATCTGTTTATTTTAATTATGTGTTATATTTGCGAGAAAGAATTGTTTTAAAGCAATCTATTTAATTAAATATGATTACAAAATTTAGCACCTTGAGCCGTGTCTTAAAGAAGTAGTGATCGCGGCGGTTATGTCTTATCGTAAGGAATTATTTTATGTAATTTAAAATATAAATTATAACGCTGATAAAATTCATGAATAATTTACAGAATTTATAAATTTTCGCAAGTATTTGTGTATTTAGTTTTTTTTGTTATCACAACTTTAAAAAATCAATATTTAAACTTTGTAAAAATATTTTTCTTCGATCTTGATTTGATTTAAAAACTAGAGCAAAAATACTTAAAATATTTAGTTTTCAACTCTTTTGGAAAGCATTGTAAATTCGTTACCAATGTATGATTTTGGCAATTCGCAGAAAAGCAAATTTAAAAAATTAATAATCCTAAACAATGGTCATCATCCAACATGAGCAAACATAAAGAAAGGTTACAGCATGGCTAAACATAATCTTAAATGATCACGAGTGTCACGAGTTGAAGGACGACTACAACAAAAGATTAGAAGCAATCTGTTTTGCACCTGACAAAACACGAGTTTCTGTTGTTTCACTAAGCGCGTACACACACACACATACACGAACATAAGCTAGGCCTTAAAGCACTGTTTCTTCCTCTTCTTCCGTTAATGCCTTTCGCCTGCCTGCCAGCAGCTTCCTTTGGGGGCTAGCATAATTACGAGCAACGCCCATGGGGGACGTACGTCTAACGAGTTTGACCTTGCTCGAATTTACTAACCACCCTTTAAATGACCGACCCGATCAGATCGCAAAAGGCGTTGTCTTGACGCACTGCTTCACAATGTCACCGCACGAGTGTCTCTTGCCGGAGGCAAATCTGACCTCTACTGTCCATTGTTTTTCAAAACGCCAAGAAGAAAAAACAACAAAATTTTGGTTTCACTTGTTCGTTGTGGATGCAAGACAAAACGATTTTGCTTCGTTCGACCGATCGTTTAACCCAGTTTTAATTAATGATAGACAAGCAATGAAAAATGAGCTGTAGTGGAAGTGGGGTGGTTGGTTTTGAGGGTTTTGAGGGGGGATAGGGATGTTTTGAATTGTATTTCAGTAAAGCTGCTCAACCTTGGATGCTATTCCCACCGTTTCGTTTGTGGTAATTGTTTTGTAATGTCATTTTATTTAAAATTATTATTGCTCTAATTGGATTTATCATGCAATTGAATTGCGAGCTTACTGTTACACAATGTGAAAAAGCCTTTTAAATTCCATTTGACCTCGTTTGCATACAAACTACCGCAAACGTAAATCGGCTGATCGGCGATCGGTCCACTGGAGTGTGTTACATCACACCAAACAAAAACGTCATCGAAACATATCACCCCCGAAACCGGCACTCACCGTGTGTCAACTTTCACAAAACAACGACTGTCAAAAAATCAAGTTCTCAAGAATCTTACCATGCCGCGTTTAAAGTTGTCGCACCGAGCCGAGGAAAAAAAAAGGTTAGAAAAAGAACAGCAGCACTCTCTAACGCTGAAAAGGGAGCATACTACAAGTATGCAGCGGCGGAGGACTTCGACAGCTCAGTCACCTTCCTTCCCAAACGGCACGGACAGCGAAAAATGGTAGTTTAGGTGTAGCCCGGGTGTGGCGCGACAACTGATTCGAGGACTCTTCGGCATCGAACGAAATAAAGATAAATTTCGAGGCGGCAACATAATGTCCCACACGATGTGTTTTACTCCTCTCTACTCGCCTAAAAACCCGCAGCTACCAGCGCACTAATAGTCACAGTCACTAATGAGTCATAATGTGATGTACGCGACCTGCCGCCCCATGTACATTAGCGCCTGTCGGAGCGTTTTTGTGGTTCGTTGCAGTCCCCAGTCCCCAGTCCCCAGACGAGAAGCGTTTCACAAGAACGCTCCGGTGACACTTGCTGTAGATGAACGAAAGTGTGCCTACACCGTGCCAGCAAGCTGTCAACGGGTGGATATCGAGAGCCGGGGTGTGGATCATAAGCGGCTGTAGTTTAAAGGTGCGGCCGGTACGCCCGGTACGCGGGCACAGAACCGCAGGCGGGAATGTTGGCTGGATTGCGAAAACTGCGCCAAGAAAAATATTAAATCGGACCAAGCGCTGCCGCCGACAGTTGGTCCATCAGTCAGCAGTTAGGCGCATTGTGGAATGTGAAAGCTTGTAGGTGTAGGTCGCCGTTGCGTGAATATGTGCCGCCACGCGAGAGTGGCCTTGCGCGCAGGTACTACCAGTTTTATGTGGAGCAAAATGGGGAGCTTTTATCACACTTTTTCTATGATAGGCTTTTAGGTTTGAGATTATTGGAATTTATTTTAGTGGAATTAAGTTGGACTGCACTTCACAGGCGGAGGGCATATAGTGCAAAAAATGTAAATAAAGTTTAAACATGAACTGGTTTTAAGTAGTTCTTAAAACAATGACTGGTAGAAATGTGCTTGGCTTTTTAGCGTAAATGCTGTAGGATATCCAGCAAAAATAAGAACTTGGTCGAATTTTGTAAGAAATTTGCATGTTGGACGAAGTCAAATATAAATTATTCAAATAAGTTTTAATATGTAGCAAAAAATATCTCGAACAACAATTAAAAACAAGCTTCCTAGGACAAAAAAAAATAAAAACTATAACAAAAGTGATAATTTGATGGGTAGTCTCCCAACAATTGATTTCCTAAGAGCTACATGGAATAGTCTTATAGAAAAAAAAAGAACTTTAAACCAAGCCAAAAATGAAAAAAAAATGTAATAAAACAATATAGATCCCCGTTTTCATTATAGAAATAAAACAAGGATTCGAATTAATTTTAAATTTACAACCAACAAAAAACAAACTCAACCACCAACTAATTCTTGAGACATTTAATGTGCTAAAACATTCCCTCGTGGGCAATGTGTTAAGCGGGCTGTAAAACCTTCCACGAACCACGGTGACCATCTGGCGTTGCAAAAGCAGTCGCGGTTGGTAGGAGAGCAATAAAAACGCTACGAAGCGGCTATTAAACCACGGGCTGGCCCACAAGACAAAAAATGTTTGATGATATCGTCAACGCATCATCGTTTTGTGTTCGATGTTAAACATCGACGGAACCGCAGCATTTAAGCACGGTTTTGCCACCGGTCTTTACCTGGTTCGTGATTTTATATTTTTTGTATGGTCCTGCAAGGATCAAGCTACTGTGGAATGCATTTAGCATTAAAGCGGTTTCTACAAAGCGGCCTGAATCGTATTAAAGCTCTCGAGAGCTTTCAATGAATATTTTATGCCGTAGAGTTTCCATGACACTCTAGGGGATTGCAGAATGTATAAACCATACAAAACGCCATCAAAAGTGTAACCATTACCACAAAATGAAAGGCTAAGACGATTGCTAATTTTTACACATCAAACACAATCCCTTGGCATTTAGTGTATTTTAAGCCAGACACTTCTCGAACGCTACTGAACGTGAATGACAGATACCATAAATGCTCCGGCAAAGCATCGCTATCACGCACCGGAAATTGCCCCCAGACGGACAAGCGCCTTACGACGCATTTGTCTTTCGCCTCACCTTCGGTTTTGCAACTCTCTTCCAATTAATCACAAACGCTTCCAACCATTTTGTTACTTTGGATGGATTTTATACGATTGATGCGAAACTGCCCAACCTATCTGCCCTTAGGAAGGCTTACGTTGCTTGTTTATCGATCCTGTTTCTTTTCGTTTTTCTGAACCACCTTGTCGTTGTCGTGATTTTCAAGTGTGTGATCTAACTAATCATCAGCACGCGTTTAACGCGTGTGTTTCCTGCATTACAAGCCCTCGTTCCCGGTCCCCAACTCAAACAACGAAAGGGCAAAATTAATGATCTCCTTGAGCCCTTGTCCCGCAGTCAAATCAAATGACACGCTTTAACGAGGTAACATCAAACAGACATTCGGAACAGTTTACTCCACATTTGTCATCGATCAACCTCCATCTCGAGTAAATGCCACAATACAGCTTGCGGTGGGTATAGTTGACCTCAAAAGGAAAAACTATCGCTTGAATTACTCACAACATTCGGCACTGGGAGTGCTTAACCACTATCGTGACACGAGAAAGTCTCCCTGTTCCCGATGTAACGGAAACAACACGAAACGAGGAAATTCGTCGAACAGAGCATGTGCATTGCGCAATCAACAGTTTTGGAATGCTGCGAGCACGGCAGTAGACCTGCATCAAACGATAACCGTACGACGGCAGTGGGATTTAAAATGAAAATTGATCGAGCCCGCTTGTCAAAACCGCCGAAGGTGAAGGAAACATATTTTATGCGAAATAATAAATCCCTCCACACGCGTGGCCAAGTAACGAATTGCATCTTTTGGATGGTTCTGCCGGACGGACCGGATCGTTTGTGCTCGCCGTTGAACTTCTTGTCGACACGCGATCAGCGTAGCGAATTGGATGAAGATTGCCTATCGGCACCTGTCTCATGGACGGTCTAACAGTTAAGTGATGCTGTGAAGTGCAATTGGCTTTCATAGGGGAATTGTAACGGACAAGAGTGCAGAGATCTTAAGGGAATTGGATGTGAAATGAAAAATGATCCAAACTTTCTCCGGAAAAAAAGGTTGGCTGAGTTTTTTTGTGATATCAGAATAAGCTTAACACGAGAGTTTATAAAATTATTTTACCATTAAGGATTCGAGTTATGAACAGCTGGCATTCAAAACTCATTTAAAGGCATTTAGAGAGATGTATGATTCCAAGTTCCAACCAAGTATCCAATACAAGTTCCAACTAAACTTGTTAGAAAAATAAAAAGTTATGAGAAAACACTGGCAAATGTTTATTTTATTATATAGACTTCCTACTTCCACTACGAGAATTAATTCTCTTCCGAATATCAACATAATACCTTTTTTAACAGGCTTTAAGGTAAATGAAACTTTGCAAAATAAGTTTTAATTTATTTTAACTGTTTACTACGGGTTCAAAAAGATTTAGATTTCATTTTACTACTCTTATCATTCTCAAATACCAATCTTGTCTTTCGACGCATATTTCGTCATTGTAGTCCAGGTAGGATTCAAGCCTCATCGTATATAGCTGATAATTGAAGAACTGCTTGATGGCAGACGAATAGATGGCTGATCGACAGAAAAAAATTAGGAAGCTGCTCGATTTCAGCATAAACAGCATTTCAGCATAAACACTCGTTAACTTAAGCAGAGGACATAAGGTAATGTCCGTATGCAACTCGTATAGTCGATTGAAGCCTTGTTGCCTCCAAACTATTATATATTGATCCATCAACGAGCTCTAATAACCTTTTAATGTGATCCTAGGAGCATATATTACGATTGAAATTTAAAACCTACTACAAAAATACAATATCCGACGCAAGAGCTTAGCCAGAACATACCTTTAAATCGTTAAAAATAAATCTTAAAAATAAATAAATATTGATAAAATGATTAGATGATAAAAGAACAATTCGTTTAAAGAACAATTACATACCAGGGATAAAACTAATAGAGCACCTAGAAATCAGGATGAGTTATTTCCTGATTTCTAGGTGCTCTATTTATAAGTAAACTTAATAATTTCAATAGTTTCATGTCTATTTTTATAAAGAAAAAATATGATCATGTTAACTCAACAAAGATGTCTATAAGAAAAAATAGCCCTGAAAAATTAACTAATTTACAACCAAACCTGGATATGCCATGAGATGCCTATTGTTTTCTTACTCATATTTGCTTGTTACTTAATTGGATACCTTTTTTAAGTATTTTTATTTTCAAAACCATTTATGTCACATTTGTATTTTTCGGAAGATATGTTTAAATTTGGTATAATTGTTACACCCGTTGCCATGTTCAAAGGTTACAATCTGTTTCTGCTCGAAATGAAAACACTTTAAGCATACATTTCCACTTCACTTCCACCCAGCAAACGCCAACCACTATCAAGATCACTCTCTTTTCCTTATAATCTAAGATGAAAGTGAAAACAATTGATTTCGGAATTCCATTGTCACCGCGCACTCCCTGCATCGCCCTAACCTCACCCTTCACAAAGTCTACCTTCAAGCCTTCTGACATAGGAAATAAAACAACCCGGTCGAGAGTGTTACCGGAAGTGTTCTTCTCCCATCCCCTGCCTTTGCTAACCTAAAAGCGTCTTCAGCTCACGAACAGAACAATGCCATGCCAAAGAAGAAATCAGTTTTGAGTGCCACGACCCCCAGCCGACCAAACACGGTGACAAAATGGAGTCACCCGTCCACCCACCCAACCAGTCAATACGCAATCGAGCGATCGGATCGAACGTATTCAGCATCTATACGCCATTAGTGCGCACGCGGTTCGGTAATCTTCTTTCAGCTGCGTGACGGTCCTCTCCACCCTTACTTACCCAGCTTGTTTGGGTGAAATAATCGATTTCCACTTCAATTCGATAATTCGTTTTGGCACTCGAGCGCATCCTTTCCTAACACCCCCCCCCCCCCCCCCCCGTTCCAACGAGCGAAGAGGAAGGTCACGTTCGATCTTTGCGCCCTCGAAGATTCGTTTTTCGAAACGAAGAATCAGTTCACTTTGCACGATTGCCGTCGTTCTTTTTCCCAGCGCCGTGAGCGTCCGCTGCATGCCGGTGGAAAACTAGCCGCAACGCGACGAAGGAAAGCTATTGGAAAGTGTCGAAAGCAAACGGTGCGGAGGCCACTAAACGGGGCTCCCATTCCACCATCGATCGGGCTCGTTAGTAGTCGATCCGCACCGTACGAGATGTGCGGATTCTTCACGCTAAATAGCTTCAACTTTTCCTTCGCTTTTTCATTTTTGCCTCGGCACTTCTGCCTCCCCTTCTGCACGGAACTTTGCTAAACGAGCGCGTTACTGAAGATGAGCGTTTCATAAAACGCCACTTAGAAAGAAGTTACCTGTTACCTGTGCCAGGTTGTGCTACACTTTCCTTTTTGTTGCGGTTCAGTGCCATCTTCGTACATCGTACAACAAATCACACAAAACCAAGATCGTCGCTCCCACAAGCGGAAGAACGGGGCTGGTAAAATTTGCTTCCACAGGCCCACCACAATAGTCCACACTTTCCCTTTTGTTCCGGAGCGAACGCCAAGATCCGCTGCTCGAGATTTGCGTTCTGGTACGGTGAAACAGACGGGCTGGAGCTTATCCGTCATCAGCACTTCCGCCGTAGCAGATGCAATGGACTGAAGCAAACGACAGATGAATAAGCGTTGCTCCCAGTCGCTCGGTAGCGAGCCTCGAACCCTCCACAAGTCTCCAGAATTGGCCGGAACATTATGATTGCACTGGGAGTGCGCGGTGAGACCGAAGCTTCAGTGCTGCCGCTGGAACTGGAGCGAACTGTCAGATTGCCGGGCGTCGGGCGGTAATGGACTTTCAGCAATTGTAATCAGTTGGCATGCCACCTCTAGCGAGCCAAAATGGAAGGGAAAGAGAGCCGCTGGAATCGGATTTAGATTGAAAGTCCCGGCGACAGCCTCGGCGCCGACAACAGCGAACATGATGTCAGGAAACGGTAATTTATCACGTGGTACTTGAGAAATGAACGATAATTGAATTTCCACAATCACCACCGTGAAGGGTGGATGGATGAGGTAATCTGTCCCGGTTGTCCTCCGGACGAAAGGCGCTGAAAGATCACAGCGGCTGACAAGCGCGCACACAACCAGGGATGAGGGAGGGGGGGGGGCTAAAGTATTTTATAATTGGCCGCTGGGTGCTGGGTGGTACCGAGTGATGTCAGTAGGTGAAAGTGATCGATATTTTCTCTAAGATGCCACTCACAGTCAGTCACTTAGAGCTCGGGTCACCGGCAGAAAGATCATTAGCGAAGATGATCTGCTAATTGAATCAGACGGCAATCTGCAGGAAGCAGAAGAAAAGGTTAAATTAATAGCAAATTAATGTCATTTGTGGTTACAGAATTACAGTACAGATGTGTGTTGGTAAGATTTAAAGCAGATTTATTTTCAGAATGAACCATTGAAACACATCAATACATACGGAATCACAAATTAAAACAGCTCACTTGTTCCACATCCCATGTATCCTGTAATGCTAACTTAACATAACTTAAGAGATTCATACATCTTTAAATCAACTGAAAATATCAACTGAAAAAAGGAAAAGATTAACAGATTATATATTCTTATGCTCCAACAACATTGGTTTAAAGTATTTTGATCCTGAGATTCAATCATCTTTGAAGAACCTTTCAAGAATCAGGAACCTTGAAAAATGACTTTCATTGTCCCAAGATTTCTGGAAAAAACTAGAAAAACATGAATCCTAGGATTAAAAATACTTCGATGAAATTTCACAAGCAAACATCATCAAAAAAGATTCATAAACCGCAACACTAGCCTAAAACCTTTGCATGTACCGGAACCTACCTGTCCATCAAATATATGGCCAGAAAAATCCCCGCCAGCTCATCGTCACGGGATTGACATGAATTTGCACAACATCTGATAGGGCCTTGCTTCCTGATATGCGACGAATCATCGATTTCATTCACAATAAAGTTCACAAAATTATTATCGAAGAGGCTGCTACTGTCGCTTATCGATCATTTGCATACGATGAAGCAATCGTCTCTTGATGGGCTATTACTATCTCGAGACTGATAAGACAAGACAACCCTCTATAAACCTGGTGCCTCTTGGGAAGATGAGCGTCAGTTTGATTCTTTTAGTAAAGAGAGGTAGTTTGTGCTACTTTGCATACGTATATCCAACAAAAAATGGATAGAATCGTCAAGTTAACAGCTCTGCTGGTGTTACTCTTAGGAGCAGGTAAACAGAGGACCTGAAATTCTGATAATCCTCAAATACAACAAAATCGGTGCGTTTGTTTTTAGCCAACTGCCAATTGGTTTGCTATCAGTGTGATGATTGTGAGCTGCAGCAAGAAATTCCGGTCGTCTGCGGAGACGTTGACTACACGACGCCCTTACCAACGGACACTACCTGCCCTACCTGTGCACCGGAACCAACGCTTCCGACCACACCGGAGCTGACGACTTCCACTCCCGACACTACCTGTCCAACCTGCGCTCCCACTCTTCCCACTACCCCCATCCCAACGACCTCCACGCCTGACACAACGTGTCCCACGTGTGCTCCAACGCTTCCTACCACACCGATTCCAACGACAGCAACGCCGGAAACCACATGTCCAACCTGTGCCCCAACACTGCCAACCTCTCCAATTCCAACAACGTCCACACCAATGGTGACTACCACCCCAGACACCACCTGTCCCACCTGTGCTCCAACTCTTCCAACCACACCTCCTCTTACCACCTCAACGCCGACTCCTACAACGACGACCACAACGACGACGACGACGACGACGACAACACCGGCACCAACCACACAGTACTGTCCTGCGGGATGTTGCCCGTGCTTCGCTGGTCGCTCCGAGTCCATCTTTACCGCGGCAGCCCGTGCCTCCAAGAACGCTCTGATGGATGAGTTCGAGGAGGACATTCGCTCGCCCCGTCAGCTTCCCCTGCCAGTCTACGTTTGCTACACAACGGAACGATTTGGTAAGAGTGTGCTGTTAACTCCCCCTGTAGGAGACCCCACACACGGTCACGGCCCTTTTTGACATCCTCCCATTCCTTGCAGTGAACAATCGGCGCGTGATCAGTCGTGGCTGTACCAAGCGGCAACAGTCGCTCACCGACACCTGCACCATGCTCAGCGGCGGACAGACGTACGAGCAGTGCTCGCTCTGCTCGTGGCAGCTCTGCAACCGATAGGCGCCAACGCTAACCTATTGTGGTTTTTTTTGGAAGATCCCATCAATCATGGGAGGCGACAGTGGTGTCCAGTAGCATCGAGGAGGTTCGCTTTTACCCCATAGACATCTTCAACGGAAGTGTGACTCGAAATAAAGCATATGATAAGCATTCAAATTTTGGAGGTATATCAATGACTGGCTGAGTCACAGATGAGCACATCACAAGGTGTCGTAGATAAGGCACGTCTATTGGCTATAGCTATTGCGACATTGTAGATAGTTGAAAATTGCGACATATACTACTAAAGACTAAAATAGACATATCTCGTTGTTTTCCCGAAGGTTGTGTCCTTCAAGCTGTATAATGTTTCTACTGTGTATCAACTTGAGGAATTCCTCACCTCCAAGATGTCACCCATATTTTAGGTGACGATAAATTGATCACTTTCCTTGTGGGTAAAGTTCAATTGCTTAGAATTTACATCCCACAATGACTCAACACCCGCGAATCGAAACACACAAAGCTTGATTTTATTTATTGTGCTTCCAAAGATTTCTTCTGCAAGATTCCTTGCAACGCAATGCAATGCGCCACAAATGGTTCACAAAGGCAACACACCACAGCCGTGCCTCGAAGGTTGAGATTTATTCCCAGCACCATATTTGTAACGCCTGCATCACCTCTCGATTTGGAAGGCCTCTTTCCGCGTTCTCCATCTATTTTGGTGCGTCTCCACCGTCCCGGTTGGCTCCGTCATGCACTTGCCCCGAGGAGCACCAGAAACCAGTTAGCTTCCCTTAATGCATCCCGTAATATGTGTGTGAGCGAGTGCTGGTGTGCGTGTGTGTGTATCTGCCTCCCACAAATTGTCCCCTAGTATGCCTTCTCCCCCCCCCTCCCCACTTTCCTTCTCTTTCGCCTCTTTCCGGCGCATTACATAATAAACGATCTGATTAATTTGATGTCGTGCTAGAGTCGGTTTTCTTCGGCTGCATTTTTTTCCTTTCCTTCCACCTGTCAGTCTCGTTGTTTCCCTCTCGGTTCGGCGTTCCTTATTTATGGTCATGTGTGATGCTTTATGACACGGTCGCGAACCACGAGCACGAACAACGCTCGGGCTCGCGGCGGCATCAACGTCCCGACTTGCATACATCGATTGCGATCGACGTGTGCACGCTGGACGCTCGCTGGAGCAGACGAAAACGGTCCCCATTCCACGGCGGAGACTTTCGTGCGAAGGTGCGAAAGCGCTCGGCGGGCAGATTTGCATAACAATAAATTGCACCGGCTGTCCTCCCGGCTTTTCCCACCGGCACCCGGCCCTAGTGGTCACCCACTCCCCAGAAGGAAAGCGTTCTGCGCACAGGCTAGAATCACGCGCGCAATCTCGCGCCAAGCGAAAGTGAATTAGGGCTACGGTTGCTTTTTCTTTTTATTCCCGAATGCTTTCACTTTCTTTCGTAATTCGTGCAATTTTTTCGTTTAAGTTTTGTGAGAAAATACGCGGGCACACATTCCGCACGGATTGGTCAGGTCAGGAGGGAAAGCTGGTACCATTAAAACGATTTTACCCGCACAAAGGACTGTCTGTGATGGGAGACAGCGACACATGGCCGCAAGCATCAAAGGTTTTTAATTAAACTCTTGAAAATTTGGATTTTATGAATTGAAACGCTGACTTTGCAAGCTTATACTCAAACTTATATCAAGTTTCTTGAAAAGTTTTTAGAAAAGTTTGTTAAGAAATTGAAGGAAAAGATAACGATATCTAATGTAAAGAATAAAAAAGCTTTCCACTTTTTAGAGGCATTCAGTCCAGAAAGAAGGAAAAAGGAACATTCCTGGAATTATAAATCTCTGTTCAAGAAAAACGTTTTACATTTACATGTCCTCTCAATCGATTAAGGCTTCTTATTTTCTCCTTTTACACAAATGTTCGGGGCCTGTCTCATGGTTTAAGGCAATAATTTTTCTCATTGCGATTCTTTCATATTAAGGAACTTCTCTTATCCGGGATTGGTTTGCTGGAACTTATTGAAACGGCAAAAGCAATGAAATTTGCTCTGCAGAACTAATATCATTTTACGGATAACTTATTTTAAAACCAATTTACAAAATACAGTTTCCAGAACAGCATATTTGATCGTCTAAAAAATGAATGAATCGGAAACTAAAAATCCTGACAAGTAAATCCTGACGAAAATTTAAAATTCATTAGTAGGTTGTGTTTAAACTGTTATCTTTTGGGAAATAATAGTTATATTAAGTCGAGAATTAAAATTAAATATTTGTGTTGTATGTACGGTTAAACACTATGCAAAGCAAGGAATAGAGGGAAAAACAAGAAATTTAAATGGAAATTTGTTCTCCAAAGTGTCTAGTCTTTAACAAACTGAAATATTGCTATAATATTACCATCGAATCTTCATCAACAACGATTACCCCGTTCAGCTAAATTTTACCTATACAAAATGAATTAGAATATGTTAAATGAACCAAAGCTAAATCAAAAACCGTGAAAGGAGAGAGAGAGAACCACAGCCCCAAAAAGTTGACGAAACCACCCAGTGGGACATCACGAGCCATTACAGACAGCGCCGCTCATTCAAATGAACAGTTCAATTATTCAACCACCTGAAATGTGCGCTCAAAAAGGACGAAAAAAAACCTGCCCAAACTATTCCGCACACCAGCCTTCCGGGCACTTCAGCTACCACAGCTGACGAGATTCCCTCTGTCTGTCTTAGATCACGAAGAAAAAAAGGCAAATTGTTACCAAGAGGATTGGCCAAGGGAAAAATAAAACCAAATCGCTTTCAAGCAAAAGTGATCGCGAAAAATTAACTCACATTCAAAGAATGCCATTGTTTCACTGCCGTCCGTGCCATGTGCGAAGGAGCAAGAAAAGGGAGCAAACTTTCTGCAAAGCTCGCTGCTGCAAACATCCAACACCGCTTTCCCGATCACCGCGGGACAGAATAGAGGGCGAAAAGAAAGAAACCCGGTCTGGGAGGTCATTTTGTCCGGTGCGGTAGCGTGGTGGATTTTGTGCAAAAAGGTAAATACACATATCTGTCTCACGCTGGTTGGCAGCCTGGTTGGTCGCCAAATTGAACGACTTTTTGCCTCCTTCTTTCTTCTCCCTTCCCCAACCGTGTGGGAGTTATGTAATGGGTGAAAAGAAATTACCACCAACGGTGTTCATATTTCTCCGGCCGATCTACGGAATAAAGCGACCCCTTTCATAAGCGCACGAGCGCCTGAACGATTGCAAACGTCACGCAGCATACAGGTATCGTTGAGGGATTGTTCTGCCTGTGCCTGTGTCTGAACCCATGTGGTAGTTCCCTTTGGTCACTACTTTCGAAGCAATATTATTAGTATCTTTATTTCACCGTAATTCTTTCTCCGGCTGCGCTCCATTTGTCGGCGCGATGCGGTTTTCGGTCTCCGTGATCGTAAGCACATGGAATAAATATGTGTCAGGAGTGTTTTTTGGATGTCCAGCATGCATAGCATTAATGCAGTACCTGGTTCGAGCACCACCAGAAAGATGAATGCGCTTTTTATGATGGCGCTAATGTGGCCGTTTGTCATTGAGGTAGTCGTTGTTGCACCGCACAATTTGTCAGGTGAATTTATAAACCTGGTGCAGATCAGTGTGCAGTCGTAACCAAAGAATACATATTGTGCATCAAAACAAGTTCATGAAATTTTAAGACTTTATTTACGTTGTTCAATACACTTTCAAAAATCCTAAAGAGAACGTAATTAAAATATGAACATAACGTAACTCACCGGATTTTGTGTAGCATATTTCATCACTCGATGCTTGCAGTGTATTAAACTACTGCATGGCTAAAAACATTGTAAAGTAAAAAAAAATAAAAAAGTAAAAGCAAAAAAAATGGAAGTATAAATTATAATCATCCTTTCATTACATTGATAAAATCATTTTATAATGGTACTTAAGTCACTACAATTTCCGGTATTGTCAACGAAAACTACCACATTTCAATGCCATAATTGCGATTTCTCTATAAAGAGGTTCAGTAAGTTATACCGTAATTCCATTTAAATAAAAGTGATAAAAAATGTAATTGTTCGTTCGAAGAATTTTCGGATAAATTTTTTATATAGTTCTTTCGTTTTCGTCGCTGCTTATAGTTACCGTACTCGTAGTTTGCCAGATAAGAAGAGAGAAAAAAGGAAAAAAGCCTTTTCGCTGTCTATTTATTGATAAAGTTAGGATCGCGTGATCTCCGTCCGAGTAGATCGGAAGGATCCGATCCTTCGATAAGACTGCTCGAAACGAGCTGCCATTCAAATGAGCCGTTGCTCCAACAGTAATCAAACATTTGTTCCCACATAAAAATGCATATCTCTTCCTTCCTTTAAGAACCTGAATAAATTACACATTTTGTTGGATTTAATTATTTCTATTTTTTTTTATTTTCTTAATGTTGCTTAAAACTATGTTTAAAAACTCTTTCCTTCGATTCAAAATTTCAAGAAAATTTTAAAAACAACTTGTGCTATTGCAGAACTTTAATGTTTAATGTTGTAAATTAATGTTGGAGCTTTAATAAAAGGAGATTTAACAAGAATAATGGTTTCAATGCCATTCCGCAATCTAGCAGTTGTGCTAATAAAGTTCAAAAGTTGTGCAGCTGCTAACAAAAGTAAAAATCTTTATTATCTAAACTGCTACCTGATTTTTTTATCAAACAAACTCATAATCTTTCTAAGCATCACCTTCACACCCTATAAAAATTTCTCCATCATCTTCTCACCACCTCTAAGCGTTCAAACTAATCCATATTTAATTCACCTCGAACTTATCACAAGATTCGGTCAAATGATCCAAAACACACGCACACAAAATGAATTATTCAACATAATCCGCACTAAGCAACCACCATGGAGCCGTAAAGCAGGCAGAAGAATCGGGAGAAAACAGCGAGAGGGAAAACAGTACATAAATAAAGCCTCCCGAAACAAGATTGTCAACGCCACCAAAAACAAACATATACACACAGGTAGCTGCAACTAAAAAACAGCGTGAAAAACGAAACGTAAAAGTTCACACGCTGGCTGAGTCATCTTCACAGCGTCCCGCACGGCACGCGGCAAAGATAAAGCACAACCGCGCCCTACCCTTCCGAAAAAGACGCGTTCGCGTGCCGGGTACCGCTTCTTCAATGGCTTCTCTCTGTTTTTTTTTTAGTTTGGGTGCTTCACCATATGCAAGCGTGAACATGTGCAGACGCCACCCATAAAAGCTGAGATCGTGTGCCAGTTGGGAAGGGATGGTCGTGGTCGTTTTCGGTTTGTTTTGGTCAGCTGTTCAACCATTCCAACGCACCAAATATGTGCACGCAGAAATAAAATAAAATATAAAAAACAGGGTAGCGAACGAGCAGAGGCAGCAGCAGCCGAAACAGGATGGATCGTCTTCGCGGTCGTGTTTGAGGTGTTATCTCGCCACGAATATTACGATGAGACCTCTGCGAACTGCTTCCCTTCCCCTTTTTTTCGTTTTAACCGAATCGTTGACACCTTCTCCCATCTTGGTGGATCTTCCAACGGCATGAAGCGTTCCACTGCCAGCTGGTGGCGGTGTTGATGATGGCGATGATTGAAACAGATGAATGAAGCATCCGCATAATTTACATACGTATTGTGGGCAGGTGATGCTCGAGCATGAGGAAGATACGATAGTAGTTTTTAATGTGAAGATAATCTTGTTTACGCTCTCGAATCGATTAAGACATTTGATTGAGAATCGTCGGCGATAAGACATGGACCTTTGAATCAAATTCATTGCCTGTCTAAGATAAGGTTTATTGAAGAGCAAATACTTGGTGATCGTTGAATCTTTCGTTGATCGTTAACATATTACAGGCTGGTAGAAGCATTTTATTTTATTTGCGCATTGCCATAAACAAATTTATTTAAAGAAATTTTTTTTTGTTGGGTTCTTGCAATATGTGTTAAAGGATATCTAAATCTTTAAAACTACACAATTAAAAACAAACTTTAATTTAAGCTCAACTCACAACCCAAAAGATAAACAAATCTCCATCATGGGACACATTTCCTTATGGAAACCTTGCCGCTGGTGGAACTGCAACGCAAAACTGCAGCTTTACCTGCTACACTTGAAACCGTTCACAATTTATCGTAATTTTTCGTCACCCTTCCTTTCCCTCTAACCCCAACCCATACCTTTTCCAACCTACACGACACACTGCCCAGATGCTAACCGATTTTCTTCAGCCAATTTCCTTACACTTTTCCTCTGCCTCCTTCATCAGCTTCCTTCCCATAGCCACCAACCGTTGCGCGATCGAAACGTAACACGCAAAAAACCGTCGTCACCAAGACACAGCGCCCTCGACCAGTGTGCCCTCGAGAGAAAGAAACATGAATTTGTTGTATGTTACTTTGCCTGCTGGCCCAACCACCGAGAGACCTGTTTCGATCGATCCCGTCCCGACTGGTTTGGCTGCCGTCGAGCACTCGAGCAACGGATAAGCTCTAGTTTTCTGTCCTCCACCGTGCTGCTGCCAGTGATTTTTCGGGCCAGCCAAGTACACCAGGTTGGCCTCCAGCACACTTACCCACTGGCCAACATCACATGGGAAGAAAGAGACCGTGTGCGCCTGTATGTGTATGTCAACGCGTTTTTTCCGTTCATAATTTATCTCCTCCCGAGCGAGCGGTTTCGTTTCGTACCGGCACCGACATTCGTGGTGTTTATGCGCAGTGTGTGTGTGTGTGTGTGTGTTGCATAATATCACTTTTGCTAAGCGCAATTTCTGACCAGTACCGGGGCAGAGGCGTGCAAAGCAAAGACAGTGAAACCAGCTGTGCAAGTATCAATGAATTTCAAGTGTAGAAACTGGCTCAAAAACAACCGAGCACGCAACGGCACAAAACTGGAGCATTTCACTTATTCCTCGGAGAGGTTACCCGATGAACTGGTGTACAAACTGGAGATCCTTGAGGGAAGGCACTGCTTTTGCAGACATCAGGGCTAGCTAAACCAGAGCAATAACATCTCTTAAAAATCCTATCTACGATCGTCGATCGCAATTGAGCGATGTTGAAAACTGATTGCAGCGGTGCAGCTTAAGGGAACAGATTCATTGGCGTTTCCCTGGCTAACACCTTTCTTTGCTGTACATCTTTACCACCCGATCATCCTCCCACGTACGACAACTCTTACCAGACTAACCGGTGAATGTTTAATTAATGTCGGTTGTTTTATTTTGTGCCCTGGTTTTAAAACGACGCTCCCAAAAGCGAAGGTAAATGCACAGCAGGCAGCGTCTGTGGCGGAACCATGTGAGCCAGAGCGGGATTAAAATGGGTCTGTTGTACGCGTTTTTTATCGTTTCACTTTCGTTCAAAAAGGGGTTAAACGTCAGCCTCTAGCGTTGATTGATCGGTGTTGCATAGAGGACTAATGTTTTCTCTATGGTTCCTCGCTTCCCCGACCGTTGAAGTCTTTCGTTCGTTATTCAATATTTTCATTGTGGGTTTCACAGTGCAATCAACAATTTAATGATAAAATAAAAATTATAGATAAATAAAAACGATTAACAACACACAAAATAGAAATCACAAAGGTTTAATTTCACCCGAATGTCGATACTTCGGTGTTGCATAGAGAACTTAGGTTTACTTTTAGGTTCCACGCTTGTACGACCGTTGAAGTCTTTCGTTCGTAATACAATATTGTTATTATACATTGGACATTGTATGACGTTCGTTGAAAAATCAAATAACTCTCAATCAAATAGCTTCTTTAATAGAGAAAATCAATAAAACTAAAAAAGTTAACAGCTGAGTAGCTAGCGTTCCTATTTTTTTTTCATTCATATAACAGGGAGCTTCACTACACTGTCACTGTGATATGATGGATTTGTATTTTGATTTTCCACTGTCTAAAAATGTCGACAATTCAATGCTCCATTGTTACCACCTTTGCGCAGTATGAAAAATGAGAAACCTTCACCGATACAGCTTGAAGGTTAACAAGACGGTATCGCTTCTGCGGTCCCAATCCGTATCATCCCGGTTCAAAAGGTCTTCACTTCTTGGTTTACTCGAAAAGCAAAAATAAGACACGTTCCAGGCACGCGCTAACAGCTTTACAAAATTCGACCAAAGTCAATCATTAATCATACTCGCCCGCCGCGTTGACAGGCGTAGAAATGTGGGGGGAATGTTGGAACATTTGAATAACTACAAGCGATGCACTATCGTGGCTATGCCCAAAGCGGTACAAAAGATTTTGGCGAGGATAAAAATTTATCAACAAAACATTCAAACGATTTCTACGGAAAACAATACTAGAAAACGACAGAAAAGTCTACAATAAACGACGTGAGAGTAAAAAATATTCGATAGCTTCGACCCATTTACCTTTTAACACATTTCAATTCATAGTATTTAACTTGTCTTGGAAAACAGTGTCCTTTTCAAGCCTAAGCTAACAATTAACTCTACATGTTTTTTTTTTATTAAAAATGTTTTCAATGACACGGAATTATCGCTTCCTTGTTTACCTCCCCCCAACGGTTCCACGTAAAGGGCAACCGTAAGTTGACATTACCATCACCGAATCCGATATCTCGTGCACCAAAACTATCATGTCTCTCGATAGCACCTGAATGATGGCCGCATTATGCTAATTTCCTCCTTTTTTCCTTTTGTTTACTTTCAGGTAATTAAACGAGCGTCCAAAAACCTGTGATATAATAAATCCTTCATCGACTTCGATAAGTGGCGGTGTGCAGCTGTCGGGTTAATTAAGTCATCAAGTACCTGGCGGTTCGTTTCTTGGTTGTTTTAACAGTCCCGCTGCCCTCGTTCATGCTTCTTCAACGAAGAGTCCAGCTCGTAAGTTGACCATCGCACCATCGATGGGACAGTACAACACTGGTAAAAGCCACAATAAAAAAGATTTATACCGATCAGAAAGTACTCGACGTGAAGTGTAAGCGTACTGAATGAAGCGGCGGTTAATTGATTCAATAATCGTGACATTGTGCTTGAGGTGCTTTAGCACAAGATGAGTTGAGCGAGATGAGCGCACTGAAGATGACCCTGTTAGGCTAAGATGAGTTGATTTGATTCATAATCGATTGAACGGGTGATGGAATCGTGCAAATAATAAAAAGGGCATTTGGTTGAGTAACGAGCGAAACTTAGCATAGAGTGATCATTTTACACAAATTATGGGTGAATGAATGTATTAAGTTTGTTTTACGAATAAAAGTAATATACTCATCAAAATTAGCGATTTTAAATTCTCCTTACCGTTACAATGAAAAAAAATACGATTTAAAAAAACTGCTTGTAGTAGCTTAAGACAGCAAACATTCTAGTGAAGTAAAGATAATATTTTCCTTTTTTATGTTTGGCCTTTTTCGAAGATCAATCGTGATATAAAAACAACGATAAATTTCACCTGACATCAACTACCCCGATGGTTCAAGTCAATAACGATCACATTAACCTGAAATTCAATCCTTCCTTTTTCCCTCTGATGCAAATGAGCAAACCCTTTCCCTTCCCCCAAATCACTTCCGCCGCCCGTTTTCCATGTTCTTTCCCGTGAGCATTGATCTTTTCCTCGCCCACACAGCAAGGATATCAATTTGCAGGCGTCGCTACCATTAGCCGCTACCACACTCATTTCCTTCGCTTATGATAAAGATCGCTCCACCGTTGCGTGCATTTCGCAAAAATTGCACCCTCCCGTTCACCAGTAACCGTAATGCGCACTCCCGCGCTGCGCCAAACCGCAAAGCGGAAGTGTCAAAGTCAATAGCAGGCTTCGGCAAACGGCTCCGTCGGAACTGCTAAGCATTCCACCCATCGACTGCTCGCTGAAACAATAAGTCACTTGCCCGGCGCTTTTGCGAAGGGCAATCTAATACTTTCAACCTTTTCCGTCCCTTTTATCCACTTCCACATGCTCGGGCGGAAGGTGACTATTAGGCGCCACACGTAGGACGTTGTGGGAGAGATGGTTTACGTTCGCTCGGAGCCACCAGACTGACCAGTGTGCGAATTGCGGACGGAAAATTGGCTGCAATGCGGAAACTGCCTTTGTGCGAAAGCGGGAGGCGAAAAGCAATAAAAGCGAGTGGCAATTTGACTGTGGCTTTGAACCGAAGCACCATCTCAGCTTCAGGAAAATGGAAGATAGAAAGGGGGAGGGGGAGAAGTAAAGGAAACCTCAATCTGCAAACCGTTCAAACTGCAAAAAACAACATTAGATCTTGACATTCGCGTGAGCATTACGTTTCGATTATGGTAATGAATTTAAACGATCTTTCGCGGGCAGCAAAACATAGCTCTCCGGGCACGGTGCAGCACTATGATGGCCGCTCGATTAGGTTATATCCTTCCGCCTTGCAGCGTAGGATTAAGCGAAGAAAGAAGGTAGAAGCAAACACACCGGGTAGACCATAATTCCGTCACCGAGACCTGCAAACTGTAACAGAGTTGTTGCAATTACAATGCATTCGTCGATACGATGACGATGCTGATGGTGGTGGTAGAGGGCAGCATTAGTTCGCGCACCGAATCGTGAAAGGTCCGATAGTACGGATACTTTGGAACGGTTGGTCGCACTTTTATTTCCTTCGGGCTTACTCAAGCTTCGTTCGGTGACTCCGTTATGCTCATGTCCAGCCAAGACCACCGAGTATTTGATCGCTATCGCACAGTCCCTTCAATTGAAATTGCTTCGCTCGAGACAAAGCTGTGTCGACTATCAAGGATTAAACGATCGGTTTACTTCATAAATTTGTTTTCTTGCGGACTTCACTTGTTGAGGGTTTAGTGATCAGTAATGCACACCGAGTGTTGGAATAACTTACGGAAGGCAGGTGCTTTGCAGGTATTACTTGCTGAAAAATGAGAATCGATGGCTCGTTTAGATAAAGTTAAGATAAGCTATGAGATGGAGTGTTTCTGGTAGGTGCCTATTATATTACAGTTTTGTCTATAGTTAGGAGCACGAAGGAGTGTTCAATGTAGTGATTGTTCGAAATCAATTAAAGGTATGAATAAATATGCTTTAAACATTTTAATTTATGATTAAAACATAATTCTTGTTTTGTCTTTGTGTGTCCAATAACACGCAAAAAATGTTAAAATCCTTCCTCCATAATATAATAATTGCATTAAAAAGCCATGAACTCGAATTAATTGTTTATAGGCCAATGAAAAATAAGAACAAGGTGTTTTCGTGCTGTTGTTTATGTACTGTTGGCAACCTGAAGACGAATTAAATTAATATTTTATGTTCAGTTAAGGTCGTAAAATAACCTTTAACACTCTTTCAACTGCTACGGGAAATATGATTCTTAAAGTTTTCCATGATAAAAAAACTATTTTAACAATTGATTGATTTTTTTCAGGCAGAAATAAATCTATGCAAAATGTTTTCGAACAACTTGTGATATGACAAAACAGATTAGAACAAGTAAGAATTTGTTTTTTTTCCTGAAATAAAAAAAATATACATTATTTGTAAAAAAAACATCATCGACGAAAAGACTTAAAAAATATCACTACAAAACTTTAAAGAGAAGTCTTAAAGTACAGTATAAAAATGTGGATCAAAAGAATATTTGAAATGATTTTCAATAACAATAAATGTTAAATACAAAATGAAGCTACAGAAACAAATTCTAAGGCAGGTAGTATCCTTATGACAAAGAAAATTGGTTAGATTTTTATTTTCAGATTCCTAGAGAAAATCTTTATCCAGGTTCAATTGCTGTGCAATTTAGACACTTTTCTACAATAGTTGTGTAAATAATTTTGAAAGAAAATGTTTAAATAGATGTCAAGAAATAGAAGTTCTACATTAAATAATTAAAATTTAAAAAAATCATTGATAAATTGAAACAATTTTGTTCGATAACAAGTTAAAATTTATTCTCGTTCTGTTTACGTTGAAAGTAACGACTCTCTCTTTCGTCGGTGGATAAAAAACGCTTTTAAGTGTAACACAGTTTTCTTTAAACCTCATTTGAAAACAAGTTTTTTTAACACAGGCTACCGAATTTCTGAAAGTAGAGCAACAAAACAGCTGATAAACAAATTACCCACCCGTAAGCAGCACAAACCCATTACGAATCGTTACCAGCTCGTGGTCAATTTCGTGCAAGGTCTGGTCACTGCACTATAAATTATAGCCCTGCTTTTTCTTCCCGTGGCCAAGCCGATCATCGAAAACTCAGTCTTGTCGGTGCAACTGTTCCCACTTAATTCGAAACCCTTTTCCACTATAACAACCGTCCCCGTACATTGGTGCAGGTCAATCAGTAGGTAGACACCCAACGAAAGCCTACATTTCGTAATAATCTCTACCATCATCTCGTGTGTATTCTCGTGCAGTTTTACTGATAAAGTACAGAGTGAAACAGAAACCCCCGCAAAACGGCTTGTTAAACATGGAGCTACTTTTTATCTTGACACCAACTCCACACCGACACATATGGGCCCGCACTTTCCCGCTCGAGCGTACTCATTTGGTACATCGATCCCCCGAAAATATTCCCAAACGCACAATGACTGACCACCCGGGTGAAAGGTGTTTAGCAACCTTTTGGTGCGTCTGTGTCTGCTGCAGCCACACCGAAACTGGTGCTCCGAGGCCGCGCCTTTTGCCCCGGAAAGCAATGCGGTTGGTTGACGGGTTTTTGAGAAAGGGCTTACCTCGCTTAACTCAATTACAAGGGCACAAAAACATTCACCGGGTACACCAGGACACGTCAGTTTGACGCGACGCGCCCTGGTCGATGCACTTGCAGCCACGAAATTCGCTTTTCGCAGCATCCTTTCACTTTTTACCGCCACGGAAAGTGAAAACAAAGGCAGAAAAGTCCTTCGGAGGCACGCCAAGGAAGAAACAGCCTTTTTGTACGCTTAATTGTATCCAACCCCTTGGTTTCCTGTGCGGGATGTGGCATCGATTCCCACGGAAGCCATTGTGGAGAAAATGTTTTACAAATAAAACAAAATAAAATGACAGTTTTGTAAGAGGCACGCACGAATGTGTAACGTAATTGCACATTGACAGGTGAATATAATAGCGAGCGGCAAGTTGCATAAAACAATAGCGAAAACATTACGATAAAAAATAATTCCCTACATAGTGGGAATAAGAAATGGCAAAACTGCCTCTGGATGTAAAATATTATTAATTTCAGCAAGATAAGTTGAAAAGGAAACAGATAAAGAAATAAAACATAAAGGATGCATTCTTGGCTTCCTTTCACTTCTTTTCCTTAGGCTTCATTGAATTTGCTTAAATTTCAAAAGCAATTTACCCTTACACATCGTTTCCCAGGTTTTGTTTGGTTTTTAATTATTATGTTTGGTTATGAATGTAACCTTTAAAATGAATCACTTTAATCAAATGGAATAGTTGCTTCTCATACGGTTTGTCCATTGCTGAACAAAAATTACTTGCGTATAGACCAACCAAAAAATGCTACGTTTTTTGTTATGGACTTTAAAATTCATGCACGTTAAAATATTTGTTTTACTCTGTCAATACTTGTTGCTTATAAACCCTGAAAAATATAACAGGAAGAAAAAACAACCAACGTAGAAAGCAAAATTCATGTGAGATTAATAAAACGTACAGATATACTCACGCAGATGCCTTCTACAGGTTTATTAAACGTTAACAGATTGGTGAATATTGTTTATCAGGTATATTAAAAAAAATAATAAAGATACGATCGACAAAACGCTATCAAAAACATTGAAACGTAGGAATGCATGAGAATGTAAAAACATATATTCAGCTAAATTAAACATAGAAGAGAGAACACATAAAATAAAAACAAATCATCTCAAAGAATTGCGTTTGAAAATGAAGCTTTGAGGTGTTTCTTTCGTACATACAGATGCAACAAAGAAAACAGGATCATTTTAAAACGTTATTCTTGTCAATTTAAATCAACCAAACATTGAATAAAATTAGAGGCGAATGTTAGCCTGAATGGCCAAAGCCTCTATAACAAAAATAAAAAAATGAATAAAATCCTGCAAAAACTGCAAACCCTAAATAGAATTTAAATTTTTAAAAATATTCAAATATATTATCAAAGCAAGTTTACATCTAAGTTTGAAATAGAAATTAATCCTTAGAAAACAGACAAAGAAAAAGAAATTAAAAAACGAATTCAAGCAAAATTGTCTAGAAGAGTTAGTTTTATTATGATCTTTATTTAAATTCATACGAATATATAAAAAATAATTCAGACAAACGTAAAGTATACCACCAATCCAATCCAATCAATCCAATGAAACATTGCCGTCGATAGCGAGTTAACCTTTCCCTAGCAAGCAAACGACCACGACCATCCCTTCCTTTCCATCACGTAATAAACATTCCTTTCGCGATCTTAATAATCTACTAATTTCAACCTCCGGTCCCCGCTAAGGTCAATCACCGACCGGTGAAGTGCATTGTTCTCGTGCTGGCACGTGTTTGCATTACGCACACCAATGCGTTTCCCTTTTTTCCATTCCGGTTCGGGAGACCCTAAACAACCCCACAATCGATTCACACATTCACCACACCATGGTGCCAATGATTCAGCATAAAGGAAAACATGAAGTAGAAGCGAGAGGTTGCAATCATTACGCGCCTTGTCACCGCCGCTCGGTTGCAGCGGTTTGCGGAAATGCAGCCCCGGATTAGTGCAGCTATTAATCTTTCTAAACGAAAACGTATGTTGACCTGACACTCGCTCGGTTGCCTTTCTCGAACTCCTTCCCAGCCCTGCTCCACTGAGTTCCCAGCCCTTCTCATTAACGAAGTGAAAGACTCTATCGCACCGCAGGGACAACCTTCTTTCGAACCACTAAGAGTTTGGTGCGTGAAAATGAAAATGAATACAAATCGACTAAATGGCCACGAATGGAGGGCAGCTTTGTTTCTCTTTCCCACCTTAAAGAACCGTTCGAAATGCATCGATGCACCGATTGGAGCTTGTTGAACCTCCTGATGGACTATCCATGCTGACAAATGCAACTGCTTAACTGCAACAATTTTATGATGTACGATCGGCAACGCGCAGGGAAGGTTAACCAGACAGAGAGCTTGAAACTCTAAATAATATGTTGCTTTTTTTTTTTTTATTCAGTAGTAACGGCAAGGCCGTATTGCTTAAATAATATGTTGCTGATGACTACAAATTATTATATAATATGTTGCTGATGACTACAAATTATTAACGCACCTGAATCACAAGGCGTCTAGGTGTCTTTCAGGGTGGCCAGCCATATATGATAAACGCCTTTCTGATTTTAACCAGAAAAAAAAGCGAAGCTTTCAATTATTTGAAAGGATCGCGCTTCTTTTCCGATTTTAATATATTTTCCAAATGAAGGCTACATGAATTAAATTTGGTTTTAAACACCAGAACATAATGGGAAACCGTTTAAAGCTTCATCATACTTCCTCCGGGGAACACGCACGTCAACAACTATCATCTTTTCAGCGATAATAATCAATTATGTTCGTTTGCGGTGCTAAAAACGAAGAAGCGCCTCTATCCCATACAGAGGATCGTCTGAGTGGCCTTATGACCTGCACTTACGAACACACCGTTCACCGCTCGTCCAAGCAGGGCTCATCCTGAATCGTTACGCAGCCCTTAATCGATCGTCACGCGATGTAGGCCTTGCAGCGAGTAAGAACACTCATTAAGTAGCAACCGATCAGTGCGATAAGCAAAACCAAAGCCTCTTGCCAACGTATTTATGCGTTCGTAAACCTAAATTGATACCTTGGAAAGCATGGTTTTCACGTTAAAGTGCATTCTTTTGTGCCTGCCAGATGGTGTTGCAGCTGGTGCACTGCACGGATCTCTCCTTTGGACAGATTTGCAGCCCGATTAAACGCACTCTCGCAACAGGGCTGCTTGTTAGGCAATGCCTTTCGGCATTAGACAAGAAGCTAAACGCTCAAGATCGGTAGATAGTCTGTCGGGGAAGCGTTAATGTAAAATATTATCAAACCTTTTTTTCCTTCCAAGTAATGCTGCTAGATTTATAACCGCTTGGGAAGCGATTCTCTCCCGTTGGGATTCTTTATGGTGTGCTTGCTGCATGGCGTAACGCCGGTAAGTGCTTCCTCACTGGAAACACTGGTAGTATACAAATATGCTGCAACTCTACACGCAAAATAAGAAGTAGTAAATATACTCTCACGTCTTCTGCTTCTTGCTGCTGGTTGTACTATAAATATGGAAGCTATAAAATTATCTCACAGCTTGTGTTTAAACATTCGCTTTGCATCGTGAATCATTTCTTCTCTTTCAAAGCTACACCAAACACACACGTTAAGGCTCAGGGAATGGGTTGGTAAGGGGTTCTTTCATTGTGTGTGAGAAAATTGCAGCTTTTCATGCACGTCAAACAAAACCCGCCCAAGACAGAAGAAAGGCGCACCAACACGACCACAGGCCTCTACCATCGACTGCTCTAATCGACTGTCATGCGCTACACCTTCGGAACATGACGTTGCCTACTATCGCAAACAGCCTATGCTTCGCTCACGTCGACCATAAATCATAGTTGGTGCGATTCTGCAAATTTGCATTCAATTGCAACGCCAAACGCAGGGGAAATCTGCGTCTAGCGTAAAGTGCACCTGCGCCGAGAAATGTGTAACAGTGCGGGCCTGTGTATCTGTACCACGCTTGTACGCAGTTTTGTAACACTGTGCTAGCGCGTAAGCGTAATGTATTTTTAATCATATAGGTGGTGTTGAGTTATTTGTTCAGTACAAAGAACGGTAGGCTAGCAAAAGTACGCACTTAAGGTTGTCAAGTTGTTTTCAGTGATGGGTTAAATAAAAAAGAAAGTTTTATCCTGAACAAAGATTTTTAAAAATTAAGATTTAGAATGATTAAGAGGTTTTGCAAATTTTAAAATAAGTGCATCAGAAATGTTTTTTTTTTTTCGGTAAGAATTATCGAGAAGAGTTTAACTTTTTTTTTCTAAATTTTGTTGCAAAAGTCAGACTGTATTGCTTTTAATTAATAATTTTTTTTAAAATTTTATAATTTTTTTGAAAATAACATGCTTTTATAAAAAATTGGTTCAATCGATAACAATCCAACAACCAATGTAGGGTAGCATTCGGCGATGAAATTTTAATAATTTCTTTTAAATTAGAGAATAAATTCTTTTCCTAAACTACGTGCTAAATAAATGTTTAAACTTTAATGAAATGATTAAAACAAATGTTATAAAACAAACAATTTGTTAAAACAAATGTTATGATTGAGCTACAAAGTGAAAAGCTCTAGTGTTAGAAATCAGGTCGAAAAACATATTAACCGCATCGTAAAGTTTAAGGCACATAGCTCAAATCATATCATGACGAAAATCGCTTAACAATATTCGGCGGATACATTTTGATTTAACGTAAAAATGTTGAGTTTTGCAAAGCATGCGGAAATGTTTTGCTATGGATGATTTTTAATTATTTTTAAACAACATTCTTTTCTTGTGTTGACAGAAATTGTGGTACAGAAAAAAACAGTATATTCATTTAAGAAACTGTGTTCAATTATAAACTTTGATTGAGGACACATTTGTAAAAGCTTTACCATTACAATAACACAAGAAGTAGCAAATTAAGCATCTCATAACAAGTTTTGTTTAACTGTTAACACTTAACATTTCAAGTATAACGCTAACGTGCTCTTTTACTTTCTAACAAATACGACTTGCTGTATTTTTATTGGTTTATATTACTACATGAAGGAAAACATACATTTTCTGTAAGTTCAAAACAGAGCATAACATAAACCAAATCAACCAAAAAAAACCAAAAAAAATTATAAGCTGAACACCACAATCGACAATTTCTAAATTTAAATACTTAAAAGACAATAAGAATCACCTTTCTAGCCGATTATGCCACACTACCTTGTTACAAAATGTAATCGCCATTTGATTTATCTCCGTACATTTGCTCTGTTAAACTAATTACAATCACGCGCCTCATAGAAAACGCAATAATGGCCAACAGAAAATATACTACTGCACGTGCACGGTGAAATGCATCATTTTGCTGTAACAAAATGCATCATCTGCAACCTTTCCCTCCCAAAAGGGGAGATGCAGACCACTACCACCACCACCAACACAGCATCTCGTTTGTACTTTGTTTTTCCGCTCTACTCTCTCACCATAAGCACCATAAGTGTCGGCTTGCGTACATTAATCATATCGTACGCGTATTGAATGCAATTGCACCCGGACGCACTCGCCCGAACGGTCCACACAACTGTACCAACGCGTGCGAGGTGGAACATTAGATGACCATTCGCGTGTGGCTGCATGTGTGTTTGGGTAGGTGAAAACACACGCGCCAAACAGACATGCGGAAGCCTTTCGCGGAATTCTGTGCGCAAGGTTCGCGAGAAAGGGCTCGCATGTTTTTTGTCATGATCATAACGCGCGTGTGCGGAAGAATTAGTGCTTTTGTGAGCGAAGTTTATTTTGTCCTGCGGCTTGTTAACTATCTGTGCAGATGGGTGACGTACACGCTGTACATTTAATCACTTCCGTGAAGGAGCTTAAGTACCTTCATTATCAATAAATCGCAAACCTCTGACAAATGATGGCAAATTGTGGGCTAAGGGGACGATTTAGAGAGTGATACAAAGTGTGCTTATATTACCTCGGAATAAATATTTAAGGGAAAATAATTATATATGGTCTGAATGAGAATCGGTCACATTATCCAAATTATTCTATCAAAAAGGATCATTTTTATATACAATTATTCGGGGTAATTTTTTTGTGTCCGGTTCGAAAGACCGTACTGAGATTTTAATATCGTCTGAATTAATATTTTTAAAACTCAAATTAAAAAAACTCATTAATTCAAAATTTAAAAAATTAAACATTGCAAAAAATCTCTTTTTCAAACCATTCAATTAGCAAACAGAACCATCCATGTCAGATCGATAGCTCATCGAGATGGGGGTAATTTGTGCAAAAACAGTCGCCCTTGCACAGTACGCACAGCACATAATCTCATCTCGTAATTACACCTCAAACTCACCACTGCATAATTACCCGACTCGTTCACTCAGCTCGCTCATCATTGCTTACCACGACCCTGAATATGTGAAGAAGCATTCCCTGCCAAGAAGGATGCTATCAACCCTCAGGCTCAAGTCACATGACAGACGCGCTGCAATCGAAAATGTGGGTAATTTGCTCCCCAGAAGCAGAGAAGCAAGTGCATTTCCCACTGCTCATTAGTGGACTTTAATAATCCACCTTCTTACTGGAAGCGTAAATGCCAGAAACAACACAACAGCTAGAGAGAAGGGGTTGAAAAAAATCCTACAACTCCAAAGACTGCACTCTACAGTGCGATGCAAAATGTCACCTGCCATAAAATGATCCTTGTGACCGCGTGCGCTGGTTGTGATAAGTTCAATCGGAAATTAATATTTATTGCTCGACCTCGTGCCGCAGATTGGGGCAAAAAACGGTCACCGCAGCAGCAGCACCACCAGCACGAATCTGGGTGCCATTTTGATCCGCTAAAGTCTACAAAAATGTGCGCTGACACGCGAAGGACATGATCAAGAATTGAGATCAATAAATATTGGCAAAACACGTCCCGGACACGGGAGTCGGGGACAGGTGTTACAGCTTACAGTATTTTCCAGCGTTCTGGCTGGCGGTTGTTTAAAGGTCCTCTCAAACCGTCAAGACACACACGTGATGTCTGCAAGCGATCGGCGTGTTATGATTGGAAATGTTGACATGCACCAGCGGAAACTGAGTGGAACGAGAGGTATAGCAGCACGATTTCCCAGGAATGTGAACGGGAAGCGAGAATATATGTAACCCGGAGGTCAGTGTAACATAAACCATGCCTGTGATGGATAAGAGCATGCACATGAACGGCTCAAAGCACCAGTTTCACAACAAGCATTTTAAACATAAACTTCAGCAATGATTGCCTTTGCATGGAGGTTTAACGTTTTGTTTGCTTAGGGCGAAAAGAAAACTTGAGGCAATTTTGAAGCTATACAAAGCTCATTACTATGTACGTATAATTAATACCAACATTTAGTCGTAAGTGGTTAAACTTAAAATGCTTAACAAATAAAACATAAAAAATACTAGTTAAAACTAGTTAAATCTTAGCTTCCTCCTCCATTCATCTTAAACTTATAGCTATTCGCCATATTCATATCCATATTTATCTTACTTGTCCCTGTTGATATAAGATCAACAGTCAGATACCGCGTGAGCTATAATTACAAGCAATTATCTGAATTGTTACATTTTTTCTGAATTAAAATCGCTCATAATTGATGAAATTCTACCTTCTAAGATTTCATGATCATTTCTTTCCAAAAGCAGCAAAAATTGTTCCAACCCTTATTAGGACAACACCCATCCAGCTCCCGTCATAAGTGTTTGGCCATCTTATGAAATGATCATTTTGACTGCACCTGGAAACCTGCCAACTGGTAGCCTGCCCTGCCTAGCTCGCGCCAAAAGTCGAGCTTACATAAAGAGTTAATTAACTAATTAAACGTGAGCGATCGGTTGGTGTAGCTAAGTGTTTCAGTATTTCGAGCCCGTTTAGTAAGGACATCAAAACCCTTTGTGGCACGAGACGCGTTCGGTTTGTAGGCAGGCGAGTGTTTGTGAGCAGAATTTCCACAGAACTGTCCGAAAACGCACTTATAACCCTTGAAGTGCAGTGATGCATGTAAATAATAATCAATTTTGAAGTGATCAATTTTAGAGACCACAAATACCATTTGTATAAGTTTTTTTTTAAATAAAATGTAAAATTCTTTAAATTTCATGCATTTTTCTGTTACCCTGTACTTGTCAAGAATTTTAACATAGGGGTTTGATCTGCAATCCAAAAACATTCCACAACGCTCATTACAGCCGGACAACATTCCAATGCAATTTTTCGCTCCTTTTCCGAAAAGGTGTTTATCGTTTTCTTCGTCAAGTAAATGGAATAACTAAGAGAAGCATAGACTTATGGTGTATTTGATCGGTCTTGTTGTTTGTTAATGAAAAGCAAAACGATGTACAATTAATAACAAATGTAGAGAAAATAAACTCAAAAATTTCTAGCATAAAATATATAACTGTGAGACAAACGGATAAAATAAAATGCTATTAGTTCTCAATAAATGAATCAGTTGAAAATTGATACAAAATCAACCAAAGCGTGGGAATGTAAGTTGAATTCAAACATTCCCTTACCCAAAAAATCCCTTATAAAGCTCACAATCACCTGCAGCATTGAAGTCACTTCCCGCTTTAAAGTAAATAATTTCCCAGCGAAGCAAATTCCATTCCGAACATTCCAAAAAGCTTTTTCTTCTTGCTTCCCCCGCCCAGTAAAAAAACAAAACACCCACAATTTGGCTATGCACGCAAACCCTTTCCCATTCATCCTATCCTACATCGCTGAGCCGATCTCGTCTCGATCGACACTGCGCTCCCCTTTTTAATTCCACCGGGACCCTCGCGTTCGTGACTCATTATTACCCACCGGTTCCTTTAACGCCGTCGTACGCCTCTCCTTGCGGCCCATATTGGTTGCGTAAATCGATTACGCACCGGGGAGGGAAGACGGTCGTCCCGTAAAAGATCCTTTCCATACGCAGTCTAATTGACTTGGCAGATGCAGAAAGAAAAACCGCTCCAACGATGATGCTTTTGCTCGCGATATTGCCCCGATATTGCCGATATTGCCATGCAACCGGGACGCGTTTAGCCCAAATGGCATCGAAATCGGTTCGAAGCGACCGTAAAAGGGAGTTTTCAGGTGGTGCGGTGGCGGCTCAAATTCCGTCACGTCGCCGGCGTGAGGTCGTGATTTGAAGTTGGTGTTAATAAGCGCATCAGCTCCGCGCAGAGTCGGTTTTTGCTTTGAAAAAGGATACAGCGAAGGAAGGAGTGGTAAGGAAAGCGAGTAAATTTATGTACAACTGATCCAATCGAACGCACTTCGAATGAGCGAGCGAGAGATGCAATAGCACGATAACTGAAGAGTGATTAGAAGCTGTTTGTTTTGAACGAAATTGTCGAAGTTAAACTGTGTAATTAATATCTCGTGAGTTGCTTTCCTATTTTGGTTTATTTTGGCCTATTTAAGGCAATGAATATCATTATGTTTCGAGGCACCGATTTAGGCAAACAACCGATAGGTTATATTTAAAGAATTAAACAGCAATCAATCTTACAGCAAACAGGTAAAAAGTTGACGTGCTCTTTCGGGGTTGCAGTGAAAGGAGTGACGACAAAAACGTCCGTGCCATATCAGAGCCATTTGGGAGTCATTTGGTTGTGTTGTGTTGTCATTTCAGTAAATATTGTATGTTCCCAGCGAGTAAATGATAAATAGGCGAACAAGATAAACTAAACAAAAAATATTTTGCAACTAGAATTCATGAATGAAAAAAAAAATCTTATGGAAACATTTCCCCTCTCATTGCTAATCAACCGCTGAGTGATATCTTTCACAACTCCATCCCAAATAAGCTATCGCCTGCGACGCACTTGCCACCAACCGTATCTTAAACCTTTCTCCAACCATTTTTCGCACTTTCCTCGAATACATTGGGTGGCTTGCCAGACCTACGCCAATGCTCATAAAACGGCATCAATTTTCCCATTACATCACATAATTGGTGGCAATATGCTATATTTATTTTATTTCATCAATTATTGCTATTTCCTGCGGACACTCCGGGCTCCAACCCGTCCCGTCCCGGTAATCTCTGTCGTGGCTTTCGATGTGCGTACAGGCCCCGGCACAGTATGGTTTTCGTGTAATTCCATCACGATCGCTGGCGGAAAGTGATTGGTCACTCACGCGTTGCACACACACATTACAATCGGCACCTACCAGTTGAACGATTCAACGAGCGAGCGAGGGGGTGGTAGAGGAAAGGAAGGAAACATGAGCGAGTCTTGGGAGTGTGATTAAAAATTATCGATCACCAGGCGAGGCGAATGTGTTTTTGCCCCCTTAATAACGGTTATTATGGACTTCATTTACGATACTTGGAAAGGTTGAATTTTCCGCAAATAGGGGTGGACTGTTTCATTAATTTAAAGTGTTTCAAACCATTTTTATTCAAGACTTTCAAGATAAAACTTTTAAAATTGTAAGTTTTACTAGTAAATGCAGAAAGAAAAGTAATTGTAAGTGTTAAAAATTAAAAACATGCCAATATGGAAATAATTTTTGTTGTGATAATACAATTTATTAGAAAAGGATAAACAAGAGACAGCAGTAACAAAAATCATGTTTAAATAAGTACTTCCAACATCCTCGAAAGCACAATGGGCAACTTCCTGAAAAAAAAAACTCGTTTTTTGCTAATATTGCGAAACTTTGTCTTATAGTAAACAAATAAATAAACTTAATAACAGGGACCACCATTTTTTACCAACTTTTGGTTGTTTCAAAGTAAAAAATACGATACTGAAACAATGTTATCACAGAATATGTTTTATGTTTGATGAATGTGACGAGTTACTTCAATAAAATTGGTTGAGGATATTTTTAAGGAATACTTTTCCAGAACTAAGTATGACTGCGTTATACAGTAATAAAGAGATACAATAATGAGTAACCAGATTTAAAAATAAAAGACGAAAAAACGGCCTGGTCGTTTCTACTGAATTAAAAAAAAGGTAAAAAAGTGAATAACACAAAATTAAACAGCCGTATATTTTTTATAGTCTATAGACGACTGATTTCATAGCGCAAAATGCTCAACAGCACTGATAAATATAATCGGCCACAGGCAATAGCTAAAGAGTTGTAAGCTTTGCAGAAAAATATTAAAATGATATCAATTATTTCTCTTTATTATTATTATACCGCATCCTGAACCAAACATAATTCACCACCATAGACCAATTAATCTTAAGGCGCCAGCCAATGAACGTCACAATCAAAACGTAGGCAGCGCTTTTCCTACTACACATTGAAATTGCGTTTAATGTGGTAGACAAATTAGGACTTTTTGCGTTCTCGCAACAGCAATTGCGGGTGCGATTTACAGCGCATACGGTGGGCAAGCGAGTCTGGGCACGAAAAAAACCGGACTTACCTTTCTGCAGCGATCTGACCGATCGATTCCGACCGTCCGGTTGGTGCAATGCCTGAAAAGGTAAGGGTAAGGTTGGATTAAAATGAGACAAATCATATGCAAACCAAGTTCTTGGTGGATAAAATTTTGTAAAACAAAACCTGTTTGCTATTCCACCGTAATCGTAGAGTTAACGTAGGGTAATGGTAGAATTTAAAGCATATGAAGGAAAAAAAAACATTGGTCAACACTTTGCAGTGGTGCTATAAGGCATGCGGTTTTATTACATTATTTCATGTTAAGGTCAGCTTGCGGAGCCTTGCCGAGCAGGCGGAAATAATGTTGTACACTTTAAGACCATATGGTGTGTTGCTTCATTCTAACGAAACACAACACAGCACGATAAACACTCAACAAATAGCTGCAGTTGATAGTCCTTCTGCTAACGAGCTGGTCATACGCACACCCCAATGGGGGGAAAAATCGTCAGCTTCAGCCAGCGTCAAGACAACTTTCATTTTCCTCAAATACCTTAAATACCGCAACAGCACTGCCCGATGTCAAACACCGATGTAAAGGCCCCCGTCGGACAACAAACGGCCGCTAATTAGAGATAAACAAATTAAATCGACCCACGAGCACGTAGCTAAAGCGGAGCCGTTTCTTTGCGACACGGAGCTTGGCGGCCAAGGAATAGGGATGTGTTGGAGGAAAAGTCAACCAACAACGGCAACCACTGCCACCCGTTTTGGCCATTTTGTTCACGCGGCGTGTCCGCGAGCGGGGTTTTCCGTCTTATCAAAATGCTGACCGCGGGCTCGATCACCAACACTGCTGAACGAACCGTATAAATGGTTGTCATTCTGGTTTTCGGAATGCAGTCGGTGCAGACTGACCTGACTCAGCGAACGGTCGATCGACCGATCGATCGAACGAGAAGTGATCGTGTGCAAAAGAAATGCTAACCGTAGGGAAGTATGTAATCGTGCCGATCGTACCATGCCGTGATCGTTTGAGACAACGATCGTGACGCCAACCATGAACGGACGGGGTGGCAAAAGTTGAAGAGTTTGGCATTGGCAGCTTTCCACACTCGAGCTTGGCTTGCTTGCAGACCGATAAAGAACCAATTAATGATTAGCGGCAAACAGCGAAAGCATTCAAAAATGTTAACTGATCTTGGTACGGCATTTTATGGATCTGGCCACTGTTTGCATTTATTCGTTACGGTTACTGTTGATATAATGGATCTGCATTTTATCTGGCGTGTGCTTACTAACAAGGGTTTGTTATATAAAACAGTTTATAAGGGTTCAAATTCATCTCAAAGGAGATAAATAGTAAAATATCATCTTTAACTTTATTTTTGTGCTTGGAATACTAAATTTGCTTTAATTTCTATTGTTCTATTGATTCATTGATGATAAAAATTATTTTAATATGTTAACATCACCTAATTTCCGTGGTATAATACCCCATTATGATGAATATTCCACCACCAGTATGATTTCTAAGCAACTATTTAATCAGCATTTATTCAAACTAGATCTCCAAGATTCAACACTCCGTAACCAAGCTGTCCAATCGAAAAAAAAAAGGCCACAAATAGAGCACAACCAATGTCTGCATAATTTAATTAATCACCCAAATCAAAACGCAAATGCAACAATAGCTGCATGTTAAGCCCGAGGAGAAAAACAAACAACGAAACTATTTAGGTTACTATTTTACCATTCCAATGCCTTGGAGTTCCGCTCGCCAGCTGACGACCACAGCTTACGCCTTTTTCTTGCACGGTGCTACAGCTTTTTCCATCGTCCGCTTCCCTAGCTTCACGACAATTGAACACTGGCGGCGGCTACTCAAGGTTGTCAAGGGCTGCTCGGATTACTAGCCGCAACCGCACAGACCGGCACACGATTGCAACGACTGCAACAAGAAGAAGGTGCGCAGCTCGGTGCAACAGTATTATATGCTAATTTCGAAACGAGCTCAACATGATCGTTTTCTGCAATCGATTCTTACGGGGTTCGGTTGCAAGTGAGCGACTAACATGGATAGTGCAGTGTGATGAGTTCTAGGTCTGGCCATTCTTTACTTACCATCTGGTGAGCGACATGGTTTTATGAAGTGCATTTCAAACACTTTATGGTGGTAAGGGCACTAAAATTAAATCACTAGTGATGTCCAACTAAAACTTGAGGTATCCTACAAAAATTAATAAGCATGAAGCATTATTTATTATGCAAGTTCTCTGAACAAATAAAGAGAAACAATAAAAATAAAAAATAGAGAAAAATGCGACAGATTAATTGAGGTCAATAAAAAATACCACGCAATAAACAACAAAAATACCACACAACAATTTGCCACTAAAATGATCTAACCTAACAAAGTGGTCGACGGTACCGCGTACAAAGATAATTGTTTTTTTTTTTCAACTCCAATTGATCTAATTAGCAATGCCGCCTGGTCGTTACTACCGAATAAAAAAAAATATCTAAGATCAAAGTCTTTTATAAATTCAGAATTTAAAACTCTGCTAAGTACCTATTGATTTATTTTTTCTAGTATAAAAGATCTGTTGAAAATTTTAGTTCGATATAATTAATTATTGACTAAAATCACATTGTTTTGGATTATTGTTCTTAAATGAAATATTCAACTGCACTAATAGCATAACGAACATATAGATCAGAGAATTAACTTTGAATACAAGGAATGTACATCATAATGAATTGTTACCGAATAAATGACAAGTGAATAAACAATAGCAAACTGATTGGCACAAAGAGCCAACAGTTCTTTCGACATTTCCGGATTAAGGAAAAACATTCCAATCACAGAGTCAACAAAATTTAAGTTAAATTTTCTCACAAAATCCTCTGATAAGCTGTTGTTAACACAGTTCGAAAACAAAAGATCTTTTGTTGGGTTAAAATGCATGTCCAAAGAATAGGTATCTACAACAAAAGTTGGAATATCTTGATTCCTGGGACCTACCTTAAATGAAAGAAAAGGCGATGTTTAATTTTATTCTTGTTGAAATGGAAAATACCCTAGAAAACTCTATAGCTGGTCGCATTAATACATAAAACAATGATTCTAGTCAGTTTGAGCATGAAACCTAACAGATAAAGGAGACTATTTTTTTATATATTCTTTAGTAACGGCCAGGCCATATTGCTAAACCGGACTTTAAATATTTAATGATTTACATTAAATATACTCTGCTTGAATAACTTTTTTACTTTTAATAGTTTTTCTATAACATCATCAGATCAGAATCTTTCTCCTGCGGTGATACAAAATGCAAACCATGTGCAATAAATCACTTCCGAAATAGTGACACTCATGCAATGTCCCAACGACAGCTTCAACACTTGCGGAACGACGTAACAACAGCCCTTCCTCTTCCAACGTTTCCGACTGCTCGGACGTGATCAATGCACCGTCACCGTCTCGTAGAAACACACCAACCGAGCCGGTGCATAAAACATGTTTGCCCTTGCAACTACACCACTGGCAATGCAGTTTAGTGTGTGCACGCTTGTCATTCATGTTTCAGTTTAGTTTGGTTGATAATTTATGCCTTCGTTGGTGAGCGTAATCCACAGTGGTGGCGTGATAGTTTAGATTAAAGAGTAGGAGAATAAAATGTGTATTTAATATAAATTTTAATTTTTAACTTCCATTTAAATTTTGTTTGCGTATTTGTTAAGCTACATTTTAATTAAAACCCCGTTTAAATTAAGCTAAACTCGTATCCCCTGACAGCCCTACAAACCCAATGTAAATCACCGTGCAATATCATTTTCAATGTAACTTGCGTTTCATACACACGTGCGCAACATGGTTCCGAAAGTGGCCCTGCACTGACTTTCGTCCGTGGGCTTACGACAAAAACAAATTAAAAAAAAGGAACGCACCAGGTAACGGATCACAACCCTGCCCAGCGAACGCTCGTCATGAATATTCGATGAAGTAAAAGTGATTTTATAAATTATTAGCTTTCGTCATATTGATGACTGGAGTAAACACCATTTTTGTACATTGTTTTTTTTTTTTGTCTAGGAAGGGGCAGCAAAAGGACAGCTACGCTGTGCAATCGATCATGACAGTCAGAGGCAAAAAGAAATGAGCTTGCAGAATGAATAAAAAAAAGCTTTAATTATTCAATATCAAGACAGCGACTTTTTTTCCCTCCGTTCTTCAAACTGACGGTGACACATATCGCCGACGAGTCTGACGAGGGCGTTTTGGCGCATGGTTTTTTTTGTAGCTAAATTTTGAAACCAATTCGCGCATAAAACTAAAAAGTGCGAGTAACGTAGGTTCGCCTCGGAAACTTACACACGCCGAAGGTCGGCCACGTGACATGTGACATGTTTACACGATTAGTGTGTGCGTGAACCTTTTTTTTCTTCTTCTTTCGTTCACAAAACCCAACTACTCAACTGACAAAAACCACCCTTCTTGCCGCCCAGGACCATGGCGTGGTCGTAGCATAGGTGTTTTGTGCTAATTTGCATATTTAGTACACGTTGACATAGTTTTCGCCCCAAGCAGAATCACACACACACAACTATCGCTGCAAGCAACGAGGGTTTTGTCGAGGAGCCGGTCGTCGTCATTTCCCCTTGGCGGGTCCGTTATTGTCACTAGTACGACTGAATGAATTTTATATTTTTGCATGTCGACATCACTCCAGCCAGTGTGTCAGTTTGAAATTAGTTTTTGCCTAAGCAAACCTGCACCAGCACAATCGTCAGCGAGATCTTGATTTTCAAGTGACAACTGTTGCATAAAATGCTAAACCCAAGAGGTAGTTGCGCTGCAACATTGTACAGTAAGGCATGGACACTTTGTATACTTTTGAATTTAAAGATGAAACTTAACTCTACTAAAGTAAAATAATTAAAACTAGTGAAATGTTACAATAAAGCTCTTCATAAGCTCAAATAGTTGTTCCAATGTCAAGGTTCCTCGCCTAACGTTGCATTGAAGTCTTTTGTACACCTAGTGCTCTGAGCTCCTTTACCACCGCTGTTAATTAACAAACGCGTTGTGTTATCAACGAACACCACATAACACGGTGCTGTTGCTGCTCCTTCTGATCACAATCAACTGTTGGTGACTAGTTTGCTTAGCGCACCAGGTCAAGCTATAATTGAAGCATTTTCTTGATTACATTCTCTCCTATCACGCCCAATCGAACCGCCGAGTTCGCTTAGAAACAACCACTGTTGATCTTGTCAATCAATTTGCTGCGGGCTATGTTCAAAGGTTGAAACATGAGGCAAACAAGCAGCAGCTGTTGGCTTAAATTAAAATATTACTCCAACCGGTGATTAAAAAGATCAACTGATACGATCGTAATTAAAAATGAAATGAACAAATGGTTTTCAATTTGAGTGACGGTGTTTAAGTGAGCAAAATAAACTTTGAGTCTTGTTTATAATTTATTTTAATGATAAAAATGAAATATATAAACTAGCATGTAAATACTCCTACTTTTTACTCACTATTTTTTTTCCTCTCATTTACAGGTACATTACACCAATCACGGAAATGTTTGTGCGCACCACAATTAAACGACCGACACTAATCGTTTCTTGCGAAGACATCAAGCCTTACATCAAAACCACACCAGCAAGATGTTCACACCAGATGTAAAACATGCCATCACTTTGGCTACAAAATGAAATCACATAGAAGAGGGCACAAAAAATCGCCCTCGACTCCGTGCATAAAATTTAACCATCCATTTTCCCCGCTGCCTATGTGTAACCACTTGCTCTTCTTAACGTGGCCCTAATTTACGACCACTGATGATCGCCATTAATCGCAACACGTGCCGACACAGGTTTGCTTGCAGCTCCCAAAAAAAAGCTTCCCCAAGAGATCCCGCCTTTTCACACGATTCATTGCGCCGGAAAGGGTGGTCCATCTTGCGGATGCGCAACCTTACCGAGGCGCACATTATGCATGCCGCAGAAGGTGGCAAGAAATGGAAACGTCAAGCCTTTGCCGTTAACGTAGGGAAATTGAAGCCAACGCCCGTGCCACTGCCACTACAGATTCGGAGCAGCGGTTTGGCTGATTTTTGGGGCCAAACTGGCCATTAATTTTGGTAGACAGCTCGCTGTCACAGCCATCCCCACAGCGGTAGGGTAGCATCCACAGCGGTAGGGTGCTGGGGAAGCTACTTTTTCAGCACAACACACAGGGATATTAATTACGCGTGTAAGTAGCTTCGCCACCTTAACGTCGGGAGGGAGAAAACTGGGAATATAAACGCTTCCAGCGGTGAGCATAAAAATGAATAAACAACCATTTTACAACCCCGTGAAGCAACATGAAGCTTGATCAAGATGGAAAAAATGTAAATACTATTTACTTTTCCTGCTCTTATTTAAGCCAACTGTTTTTTTACTCGCAGAAGGGACTGGAGTTTGTACAACTCAAACAATTATTCGATGCAAACCGACTATGTTTTTGATTGCATTAGTAATCCCTCCCCCTCCAATTACAAGCCTATTTAGAGCGAAACGTGGCGTAAAGCTCTGTGAAATCGGATTCGGATTATGTTTTACGTCGACCGTCGTCTGTTTCGGGCCCTGTGACCCTGTGACAATATTGCTTCCCTGTGTACATGTGTATCACGTAATGGCTGCCCTTCGGCCAGTGTACATAACCGCAACGGAGAAACAATTTTGAATGTAAATTTAATAGAGAGCGTAAAATGAAAGTTGATTATGGTAGGTCGTAGGGCTTAGTATGTGGTTAGATTCTGTAACGCGTGTTATCATCATAAATCAAATTTTTGGGCAGCGTACTTACAAATGTCTTGTGGACAATAAACAGTCCTTAACTTTCACTCCAATTTCTTTTCCTAATCAGAATCATTGAAAATTTTAGGTAATTTTGGCGATGATTTTACTAAAAAAATTAAATAAGATTTCTCTTATTTTTGTCTTCTAACTTTAAAGCTTACGAATCATTCTACCGATCGAATCATTACATCCACTACTTAAACATTAAACTTATAATTTATACAAGCTTATTTGTATTTTTCTTTCACTAGCCTACTTCATAATTCAGATGATAGATTAGATTCAGATTCAGAACCTGAGAGCTTATGATGAGTTATAGCAATCAGCAAAATGTAAATGCATTAAAAAACCTTTTTTAGGAATACATGAAAAATCAGTGTAATCTATGGTTTAAAACAAACTCAAAATGTTAATACTTGAGAATATTTTCCTTGTTAACTACGCTTAAAGATGCATTGTTGGGATAAAATTTATTATAAGTAAAAGCAGGGATTTTGTTTAAACCATATTTGATTCAATTCTAGATTTGATTTTATCTTATGCGTTTAAGACATAAGAAAATAACCCAATGGCATGACAGCTTCTTATCCCATACAAGTTTTATGCAAAAGGACCAATAACGTAGTGGAAATTGAAAACAAACGATATAAGCTGACCGTTTTATTTTCACACAAGATCATAAATTATATAGCAAACAAGGAAAACTTAATCAATTGTTATTGAATAAATATTTTAAAATACGTATATCATTATTATTTACTGTACATGCATTGAAATAATACAACCTTTTTGGATCACACAATACATTTTTGTTTAAGGTTATAAAAACCAGTCAGTGGTCTGTGATAAACGGAATTTTATCATTAAAGTATTAAAAAA